>VXBW01006761.1:96764-110936 GCA_013400375.1 Thinocorus orbignyianus
GTTGTGCCATTAAGAGTTTACAGCGGGAAGAAAAAGTTTATTTGCGGAGCCTCCTACAGAGGCTGTAATTTAAAGTAAGAACCAGTAATTTAAAGTAAGAAGTAATTTAAAGTAAGAAGCCTCTACCCTTTGCGCAGGAGTATCAACATGGGATGTTGGAGATGAGGGTATTGAAAACGGTTGTGTAAAGGCTGTAAGAGCTATTTTATGTGAAGAACTAGAAACTTAAACCCCAAATCATTATTTTTTTAATGGTAAGCTTTTTTTCTTTCTACATGTAAAAATGAGATGTTAAAATACTCGTGTGATGAGAATATTATTTCGAGGAAATGTTGGAGATGCAGAAAGCTGCTCCTCCCTGATGGGGCAAATCGGAGGACAAATAGAGTCGATGGGAATCGATAACAAATAGAACATTTATCTGATAGCTGCAGTTCTTGACTAAATTGTCCCCAGTATCGCGGGCAGAAACGGACCGGTTTCTGCCCCAGGAGAGCCGGTTCCCAGCCTGCAGCCGCCAGGGAGGCCCTCAGCCCGGGGGGGGGAAGGCTGCCCCGCGGAGGCTGCCTCCGCGCCGGGCCGCGTAAGGGAGGCGAGGTCCTCACCGTGCGCTGAATGAAGCAGAGTGTCCCCCCTCCTCCTCCACGCCATGGTTCAGGTTGTTCTCTCTTTTCTCCCCCTCCTCCCCTCCCAAGGTGCGTTTCTCATCCCCTATTTGATGATGTTGGCTCTAGCTGGGATCCCAATTTTCTTCCTGGAAGTCTCCCTGGGGCAGTTTGCTAGTCAGGGGCCCGTGTCTGTCTGGAAAGCCATCCCCGCCCTGCAAGGTGAGCGGAGCAGGAGCCGGCCCGGTTTTGGGGGAGCATGACCTGCACCCCCTCCTCCTTGCATGGCTTTAAGCACGGCCGCCTTTCTGTGCCCCCGCTCCGCAGCCGCATGCTCCGGGCTCTCCCGCTGGGTGTTTCAAGCAGCAGCGGCAGCGCGCAACTTGCGCGGTGGTGGCGGGGAACCCCCCTTCTGGTGGGGGGTGGGATTAATCGCCTTGTTTTCTTCTCTCCCTCTCTTTTCTCTCAGGTTGCGGCATTGCGATGCTGATCATCTCGGTTCTAATAGCCATATATTACAATATTATTCTGTGCTACACACTTTTCTACCTTTTTGCATCCTTTGTACCTGTGCTACCTTGGGCTTCCTGTAACAACCCGTGGAACACGCCAGACTGTAAAGATAAAAACAAACTTTTGTTAGGTAAGTTGGACCAGGCTTTATTTATTGATTTCCTTTTCCCTTTGTGGCCCTGGTGGGTTTCTAGAGCTTTCTGTGGCTCAGCTGCGCCCCTGGGAGATGCCAGCGGAGACTGCAGATGCCTGTGGCCGGGTGAGGTTCCTGGCATGGAGGAACTCAAATCTCTTGGAAGTGATCTCCATCGTATGGGCACTTTGCCTCGCTTTTATTTACATAATAAATAACATAACATAATAAATTTACTTTTATTTTTGGGTTTTTTTGTGTGCGCCTTAGACATTTGGGATAAAGGGGAAAATCATAAGACCCAGTTGTGTCAGACCCTTATTGCTTCTGTAAGCAAGGTGTTCCAGAAATCTGAGGCTGGACAAAAAATCAAGTGATATATGTGATTGAATGCTTTTTGTTGTCCTTTGACACCCAACCTGAAAACAAAATCTAGACAAGTTATTTTTCTCTTATTTTCCTTTTCTTCCTAGATTCCTGCATTATCGGTGACCACCCTAAAATTCAAATCAAGAACTCCACTTTCTGCATGAGTGCCTATCCAAACTTGACTATGGTTAACTTCACCAGTGAAGGAAACAAAACCTTTGTCAGTGGAAGTGAAGAATACTTCAAGTAAGATCTTTCTTTGTTTAGAGACCTGGTTTTTCTTTCTCTAAAATCCATTGTAACAGACAACAAATTACTGTTTGGAAGACTAGACATGCAATAGTTAAGGACAACAAATGCCAGCAATTTTTAATGCCTAGGAATGATGACAGCTAAATTTCAAATGCTGGACTGTGTTCTATTCCTGTGGTGCTTAGCACAGCTGTGGTTTTGGCCCATGCTTGGCATTTTTATCTACTACTGCAATGCAGATAAATAAAATAAGACTTGGTGAGAGTCACTGGAACCTTCCAGAGGAACCAATGAGAATGGTGAAGCAAAACAAGACACTGCAAGAATTTACACTGAATTACTGCCTGCAGCTGCTGTCATTAATTTTTTTCCTCTTTATTTTTTCTTTTTTTCTTTTTTTTTAAAAATTCTTAGGTACTTTGTATTGAAGATTTCAGCAGGGATTGAATACCCTGGTGAGATTAGATGGCCCTTGGCACTGTCTCTTTTCCTAGCCTGGGTGATTGTATATGCCTCCCTTGCTAAAGGAATCAAGTCGTCAGGAAAAGTAAGAAAAATATTTATGATTGTACACTTGCAAGAAAACAGTGTGCTGCTTCAAGGTTATCACACTCTTTTTTAAGGCAGTGAATTACTGACAATTGTTTTCAGTAAATAGCTAAGAATTATGAAATACCTTTTTTCCTGTCTGCGTTTTCCTGACCACTCAAAACATAAAAAAAAACAGGCTAATTTTGGTTCAGCATTTTATCTTAGGCTTCAGTAACTTTAAAATGAGCCCTTAAGTTGTACTCAACAACTGGATGGGAAAAAGGTGCCTTTAGTAGCCTTCCCTATTCCGTATGGTGCTTGTTAAAGTTTTTGATATACCTTAAGATGTTAAATAACATGTTTTAAAATCAGAACTGACCTTAAACTAGTCTGTGGCGAGAGTGAGCAGTGACAGTGTGTACTCATACTTGTGTGCCATCTTTCTAAAACTCCTCCTTGTGGTAACCCAGCTCCTTGCTCTGTTTCTTTGACATCTCACACGTCACTTTCTCCCTTGCCCATCAAACCTGCAGTTTTCTGCCACACCTCCTCACAGCCATGAGGAGAGGGAGCACATCCTCTCATTGGCAGGGCTACAGGTACACAAATTGGCCATACAGCTGTCTGAGCAGAGAAATGCAGCTTTTTCTTCAGCAGCACTACTGGTTTGGGTAGGGGTCTTTTTGGTGAAACCTGCAGGAGTGCAATATTTGAGACTTCTCCATCAATGCCACAGCAATTAATATGCAGTTGAAAATGTTAGATGATGACGTAGCATAAATCTAACTTACTTACAAAGAGTATGTTAAAAAGAATTTAAAAAAGAAGCGAAAAAAGGTTGGAGCACAATAACTAGATATATCCTGGGATAAAGATGGGGGTTCCTATTTCTCACAGTAGAGTTAGCTATGAGTTTTCTAGGCCTGGACAACAGATTTTCTGATTCCCAGCACTCCTTTTACATCTAGAATCTGACAACATCTCTTGGGAGATAGCTTGGGAATTAGCAGAAAATCCAGTGGCTCGGAGTACCAGGGAAAAGTTAGCTACCCTAGTTTGACAGGAAAAACTGCTTCATGAAAGACCAGAGCCAAGAAACAGGCAATGTACAGGAGAGTAACTTGGGTTTGATGTAGCAATAGGTATTTCTTTAAGTGAGTCTTAAAAAAAATATTGACTTCTTGGTGTCAAGATGTCCTTGTTTGAGATAAGCTAACCCATGACATAGGGATAGAAGGCCTTTATTTATGCATAGATGGGGTTCAGTGTATTCATTGCAGAAAAATTCATCTGGGCAACTTCTTAAAACAGCAAAGAGAAAGTTGGGAAAGCAGTTTCAAAAGCCATTTCAGCTTAGAGGATTTTGGTCCCCGTAAGATTCAGAGGTTAATGAGAAAAGGATTTTAAATGCTTTTGGGTAGAGCATACAGCTTAACGGGCTATGATCTAGCCATTTTATCTGCCCACAGAGAGAGCTCTGCTCTGTATTAGGTAATTATTAAAACATTAAACACAGAACTTCTGTTGTGTATTTAGACTTAATGATGATTAGGTCTAGCTGGATTGTGCTACCGATTTTCCTTTTTTTTTTGCATTGCAACCACAAATATTTCATGGTGATACATAATTATTAAGAGTAATAGCAGCAGTAATAAAAATTCTTTAGGCTTAGTTAAATACAGAGAAATACATAGGAAAAAATCAGAACTTCAAGTGTTGTTGAATGGCATTGCTCATTTCATTTCCATTGTGCTGTGTTAGTTTCAGCATTTAGCTGTAAATTCCTGTCATTCCTCTCCAAACTTTCTTTTCTACTTTTCTACAGAGGGAAAAACCTCCCTGCCTACAACATCAACTCTTACCTCTGTTGTTGTTGATATTATTCTTGTTTCCAGCAGCAAGAAGAGCTGTAAAATTTCAGATTTCCTGGAAAATAACACTGTTGTCTTCCTAGTTTATCTGCTGCTATTATCTCTGAGCCCTTTTACTTTTCTTTTTTTTTTTTCTTTTTTTTTTTTTAGCCCTTTTTTTTTTTTTTTTTTTTTTTTTTTTTTTTTTTTTTTTTTCTTCAGGTGGTGTACTTTACAGCTACATTCCCCTATGTTGTTCTCATCATCCTTCTTATACGAGGAGTAACTCTACCTGGAGCTGGAGCTGGAATCTGGTACTTCATCACTCCGAAGTGGGAGAAGCTAATTGATGCTATGGTGGGCTTACTACTGCACTTATAACTCTACTAGGGTGAATGAGTCACACAGATTTCTTAGTGTCTGTTGCAAACATTTTCTATATACAGAGGCAGGATTGACATGTGTGAAACTTGTTCTTCATCTTATGTGGAGTTTTGTTGCAATGGATGTTTGCTATTTGTGTGCATGTAGCACTTTTTACATATATTTTTATACATTTTTACTTCACATTTAGTATTTCACCTGAATCTCCGAATCTCTTTCTTATTTGGAAAATGGGGAATTAAAAAGGAAGTATAGTTTTTCATATACTGGTGTCTGTTGGATGCTGTCTTGTCTTGAACAAGCAGTTGAAGCCATTAGTATGTAACCTAATAAACTTATCTGCATACCTTGAGAAATGCTCTGAATAGCATTTCTCAAATAGATGCATTTTACTCATTGATCAAAACTTGTCTTTAATAGTGCATATGAGACATTAGGTTAAGAAAAATTAAATTATACATCCTAATAGAACTCCTCAATAGCATGTATTCATAGAATCACAGAATAGTTAGAGTTGGAAGGGACCTTAAAGTTCATCAAGTTCCAAACCCCCTGCCATGGGCAGGGACACCTCCCACCAGAGCAGGTTGCTCCAAGCCCCATCCAGCCTGGCCTTAAACCCCTCCAGGGATGGGGCATCCACAGCTTCTCTGGGCAACCTGTTCCAGTGCCTTACCACCCTCACAGTAAAGAATTTCTTCCTAATATTTAATCTAAATCTCCTCTCTTTCAGTTTAAAACCATAACCCCTCACCCTACCACTGCAGTCGCTGATAAAAGAGTCCCTCCCTGTCTGGTCTGTAGCCCCCCTTTATGTACTGGAAGGGTCTCTAAGGTCTCCCCGGAGCCTTCCCCTCTCTGGACTGAACAGCCCCAACTCTCTCAGCCTGTCCTTATAGGAGAGGCGCTCCAGCCCTCTGATCATCTTTGTGGCTCTCCTCTGGACTCGCTCCAACAGGTCCATGTCCTTCTTGTGCTGAGGACTCCAGAGCACTGCAGGTGGGGGTCTCATCAGAGCAGAGTTAGAGGAGGAGAATGACCTCCCTTGACCTGCTGGCCAGAATTCTTTTGATGCAGCCCAGGATACAATTCAGACTCCTTTCTCTAGAAATCTAAGAAGAATTTTTAGTGACACTTCAGGAAATCTGGTGGTTTTACCCCTCTTCCCCCTCTCACTTCCCTAATTTTTTTCCCCTCTATCAATAGCAGTGTGATATCATACTGATAGATTGATAATTAAAGCTGCAAACAATTTCCTGAATATCTCTGCAATAATGGGTATTTTGATTCTTTGGTGATGGGGTATTAAATCTTTTGCAAACAGTACCAAAATTAATTTTGCGTTACATATGAGCATTTTTGGATCCCACATTGTACAATAAAAGAGGTGGGAACTACTGCCTTTGCCAAAATGGGGCTGTCTGAATGCACCAAGTGTCTGTATCATCCTGGGTAAGTGTTCAATAATATTAGGCAAGCTTCTGTTTTCAATTTTCTGTGCAGTGTAACAAATTAATAGGTGTATATTACACTCGATTAGATGAAGGATTGACTGGTTGCTGACTGGTGACTTTTAAAGTAAGGTTTCAGTAACACCTTCAAACTGGTTAGTGTCTGCATAAGTGTGCCTTTCTGTGGATGTGTTTCTGCACTGTGGACTTGAGTGGAAAATCTGTAGGAAAGCTTGTAAGTAGAAATACCAATGTTTCCAACATTTCGCAAGTGATAAGTTAGACCAACCCCCTTGAAATTCCAGGCAACTCAGAAATGTTTTATCTAAATATATTTAAGGCTTTGAAGATCTTACAGGTAAAAGAAATGCTGATTTGGCTGTGTGGGTTTTTTTTGGTTTTTTTTGAGAGACTCAGTTGAGCGTGTCTTTTCGTTTGATGGGAGGAAACTGGGCCCTTGAGTCTGAAGAGCTTTACCTTACACTGTGCTGTTTGATGTACACCTCTCACTCATAAACAGCACATTAACCAGCACTGAGGCTCGTACTTTTATTAAGAAGATAAAGTATTATTTAGGACCACTGGCAGATAAACCATCAGTACGTGATGCAGACTTTTCCTCTTGATTTATATTTTCTTTGTTGAATGTACTCAAACTGATATGTATCAAGAAATACAGATTGACTATTTGTGCTTTCCACATACAGCAAATGCTATATTGTCATTTTATATGGGCTCAACAAGAACAGTACTCCTCATCAAATGGGAACTATGTATTTCTGGGTGGGGTTTTGCTATTAAATGTTCTGATGACATCCATTGCTCTAAAGTTCATTTAAACTACTTATGTGTTAATCTCCTAACAGTAACACTTGACAGTGTTATGGATCTTTCTAACCTCTTTCCTGAAGATAGTTCCTCTCCTGTCTATCTTACTTAGGTTTGGAAGGATGCTGCCACTCAGATTTTCTTCTCCTTGTCTGCGGCATGGGGAGGTCTAATTACTCTCTCTTCCTACAACAAATTCCATAACAATTGCTACAGGTATGTGAGAGAGTGAAACCCACTGGTCTCATTATACAGATCTCCAAAAATAGTCATCTTCCAACCTGCAGAAATCTGGTTTGAATGGCCCTCTTCTTTTTAATCCCTTCTTCTTTTCTCTCTCTCCCCCTTTTTTTTTTCCTTCTTATTTCCTCCCCCCCGCCTCCCCTGCCTTCTGTTTGGTATTTGTTTTTTTATTCTGTTTATTCTGTTTCTTTAATCCTCTTCAGTTTTGTGTATTGTACTTCTTCCCAGGTCCTAATCTACTAGTCTCAAGGTGAGCTTTAGGCTTATTGTAGTCTCTATTGGCTCTTCATTTTCAGAATCAGTGGTTTTAGGTCAAAAGGCAGTGTGGGAAGCTGTCAACAACTGTGAGCAGTGGTATGAAACCCTGTGAGTTGGCAGCCTCTGCTGAAGAGCAACCTGTGTGTAGAATGAGCTGGAGTTTGCCATTGTGAGACATGCATGAGTTTAACATGCGTTTCCCACATGCATAATTTTTGTCTCTCCTAAATGTCATTATTTTTTCCAGTAACTGCTGTAACTGTATACGTACAAAGTTATTTCAAGCTGTGAAATTTAAAATCCCTTTTGTTTGTAATCACTGAAAATTATTTTTCCAGGGAAAAAGTCACCGTTCTGGTGGCACAGTATAGTTTCTCATAAAAAAAAGTGTGCCAGATAAACGTATACAGATGGGAAAAAACCAAAAGCAAGTGGCATTATTAGAACATTTCACTGCTATTTTATTGTCTTTAATCTTCTTTCTGCTGAAGCAAACCTTTACCAGTTCCTGCAAAGGCAGCCCTGCTGATTTAGGACACCCAACTGCATGCACAGGGACTGTCCCAAGGGTGTGCTTAAAGTCTTTTCTGAACCTTTAAAGCACACGCTCCTTGAGATTGGAATTCCCACATGCAATAAACTAACCTTTAAAAAGAAGCATGGATTGGGGTTTTAAAAAAAGAATTTCAAAACCATTTCCTACAATTGTTCAAAGATAATTTAATATAATTATTCTAAAATACGGATGAATGAATAGTAATGTTTAGTACTCAGTAACTTCCACCCAGCTCCATTTCTGAAAATACGTGTCCTGGGCTTTGACTTTTTTTTTCTTCCATTTTTTTTGTTTTTTGTTATTGCTGATGAATGAATGCATTCAGAGTATTAGGGAAAAAAAAATGGGAGAAGCATCATGCTATATTTCTGCATCAGTTTAGCAATGTTTCAGGGCATTTGGAAAATGTTAATGAAAATTTTGAATGAAAGGCATGGTAATAAAGTATAAGAACTGTACAGATCTAATACTAAATACATACTTTGCCTATGTGAGAGAGGGATATGGGAGACCAGAGCAGAAATAATTAGAAAAGCTTAGTTACTTCTAATCTTTATAATTTTACAACACGTTTTGAATACTGAAATTAAGCATGATTATTTTTCTTTCAATTTTTATATTAATTACATTCTAGTACTGCAGATAAAATTGCAATTTTCAGTTACATATTCATTTTAAATATCATTGAATAATCTATAGTTGCAGTAAATTTAAGTAAATTCATTTCATAAGAGATACCTAAAATATTTTACTTAAAACTTTTCTGGGTTTTGGAAGAAGATTAACATATTTTTTTTCTGTAGACCTGAAGAATTGAGCCAATCATTCCTGTTAAGGCATGTTTTGTTAGAGATTCCAGAAGTTTACCAGCTCAGTGAGGTTTCTGGCAGCCTTTCAGGTTGTATTTCATTCTGTTCCCAACAAACAAATAGCAGTAGGAATAAGCAATTCTAGTCAACTTAAGAAAAAAATCCAAATCAACAAACCAAAACCAAACCACATTTAAGGTAGGGGACTGGTTTGTTCCTAAATTATAATATTCCAAGGGGAAGCCTTCTGAGGACACACGTTGTGAAACTAAAAATAATTTTTTTATTGAGAATGTAATAATTATGGGTGGGGATCTTGAGGGCTTGTCTCCTGTCAAGTCAGTATAGTATGACATTCAGGTGTGGATTTCTTCAGGTTCCCTTAGTAATAACAGAAAATTGTACCAGTGAATCTTTCAGAGATGGGCAGGCGTTGAAGTGAGTGCTGCAAGATACAGAAAGCTTAAATTTTGTGTATAAATACAGGAAGGATACAGGACAAAAATCATCTTACCTGGATGGTGGTGGTTAGTCCACGTGTAATACAGTGAGCAGATATCCATATCAGGCAAAGAGTAAAACACTGTGTTACGAATCGCGTTGTCATTGCTATCCTCTTCAGGGAGGCCAAAAGGAGAAGTGCTTATCCTCCTGTGTGGCCTGTGGCTTCCTACATGGGAATGAATTCCCATGGTGGTGTGAAGACTTCTGTCATTTCTGATCAGCATCAGATGTACCTGATAAGTGTAAAAGTGTACCTTCAGCAGCGTTCCCACAGGATATATGTGCTCATGCGAGAGACTCCTGGAATGCATACAAAACCTTCCCTTGCACGTCTTGCAACAAGTTAACATGGCTTCTTGTTTTTCTCTTCAGGGACACGTTGATAGTCACATGTACCAACAGTGCCACGAGTATATTTGCAGGCTTTGTCATCTTCTCAGTTATTGGCTTCATGGCAAACGAGCTCAAAGTGAATATCGAAGCTGTGGCAGACCAAGGTAGGTCTGTTTCGTTACTTAGTCACCTACTGGTAACTTCAGATCTATTTTTAATCATGACATTGACATTGCAGGTGGGAATAATGGCTTCAAACTGGAGTGAGTTAGTAAACTACTTGTAGGCATTTCAGTATGGGAGAAGGTACACTAGGAAGTCAACATACTACTTGAAGCCTCCTTATTACTTGTTTGGTAAGAGAAAGAAGCAAGCTGAGAGTCATTTCAGATCTTTACATAAGGAGGTAGAGTGAGATGAGTCCTTCACGTAGTTTAAGTGATCATTGGCTGCCTTGTTTGTCTCTGCTGCTGCCTTGTTGGGTCTTCCAAAGTAAAAGTCATCCCTGATGGTGGGAATCTTGAATGAGAGGATGGTGGGCTTCACTAAATGGGGAGTGGAAGAAACGTGGTGTGAGAAGTGGACTGAGCTCCTGAACTGTGGGGAGCAAGGAGCTGCCTCTGTGGGGGAGTAAAACATTTCTGAAGAACTGATTAGAAGATTTTGCTTAGTGAAGTGGGATGGTTATGAATGGGGATCTGAAAGATCTTAATTGGTAGAGCTGAATGTGAGTGGGAGAGTATGACCTGATGGGAGAATTGGTGCTGTCATGTATGATTTGGTGTGAAGTAGCAAGAGACAGGAAGGGGGAAGATTTAAGGATAAGATTCAGAGAAGTTTAAAGGGTTGGAAAAAAAGTGATGGGACTGCAGAGGGATAATTGTCCTACATTTAGGACATGTCCTACATTTCCTGTGAAACGTGTGGTACTTTGGCCCTATGCCAACTCCCAGATACTTAAGATCATTTTAATCTGTGTCCAAAAGTTAAATTCGTAATAACTTGTATTCATGTTTACAGCTCCCCTACCGTAGCTTTTTCTGTGCGCTTATGAGGATCTTAAGTGTATCGTATCAGCTTTCAGCACAGGTACAATCATTTTCAAGCACTGAAGGGAGGTGATTAATATCTTCTCCATGAGCCGTGGGGATGGTTCCCAGTGCTGTTTCCCCCCAGCTTCCCCCAACTGTGATAGCACAGAACAAAAGGAGGCTCTAAATGGGAGGACAGCAGAGTTAAAAAAAATGAATGTTGCATACTCACAGTTTCTATATAGGACGTGTCTCACTGCCAGCATTATCTCTAGAAATTTTTCTGTCAGGTTTGTTGTGTGGATAAATTCAGTGCTACAAGGTGCTACAAGTAGCCTCAGATACCTGACTGACTGAGCATCATGATCCAGAAATGGTAGCAGTGAGTTGACAGTAGGGGATAGGCATGAAGACAACTTTACATAGTTTCTATATGATAATATTTGTAGGTCATTCTGGACAAATTAGATACTAAGATTAATCTGCATTTAACAGTGTTGTGGGAGCTAAATGCAAAACAGAGAACATGACACACAAATCCTGTAGTTGTAGGAACAAGAGGAGGTGAAGCATTCTTTATTTTTTCTTGAAAAATACCTTTTCTCAGAATTTCAATGTTTCTAATTGTTTACTAGAAATCAGCTGCTACAGGTGAAAGGAGGAGAACACCAGAGGAAGGAACAAGGTGTTACTGCTGGTTAAGAAAAAAAAAAAAAAAAGGCTTTTAGTTTCTTTTGCTTATTCCTTCTCTGTAAACTGAAACATGAATAATCTAGCAGACTTGGCACTACTTCTGGCCTCAGAGATGCAAGTAATGGTGCTGGGTCACATGTAATTTCTGCAACTCCTTTGGTTGATACATGGCAGCCCAGATGCTAAGGTTGTGAGCTGCACTTCAGACACAGAGAGTTAGTTTGGTGCTTGCACCGGTTGACCCATGGTGGGATGGGCTGCTATCCAGGCTGTGGATTCAGCTAGAGGATCTGGGAGGAAAATTTCATAGGATGATCAGGTGGCAAACGGTTCTTGATAGCAAGTAGAATCATAGAATGGTTTGAGTTGGAAGGGACCTTTAAAGGTCATTGAGTCCAGTTTTCCTGCAATGAACAGGGACATCTTTACATCAGGTTTCTCAGAGCCCCGTCCAACCTGACCTTGAATGGTTCCAGGGATGGAGTGTCTGCCACCTGTCTGGGCAAGCTGGGCAGATGTTTCACCACCCTGCCAATTAAACATTTCTTCCTTCTACCTAGTCTACATCTACCCTCTTTTAGTTTAGAGCCACTATGCCTTGTCCTGTCACAACAGGCCCTGCCAAAAAATCTGCCCCCATCTTTCTTATAAGCCCCCTTTAAGTAGTGGAAGACTGCTATCAGGTCTCCCCAGAGCCTTTCTCTCTCCAGGCTGAACAACTCCAACTCTCTCAGCCTGTCCTCATAGGAGAGGTTCTCCAGCCCTCTGATAATTTTTGTGGCCCTCCTCTGGGCCCACTCCAACTAAGACTCCATGTCTTAGTCCTTGTCAAGTAGTAGGGGATATTGCACTTGCACGCTAATGTGATGTCTTCTTTTTGGTCTGCCAGCTAGGTGGCAGCAGAAAAGTTTCATTGTCATCTTCCTTTTCTGGCTGGATTACATTTGAAAACTCCATGTGAGGCCAGGTGTTTTAGGAGTGATGTTTCCATTAATGTTTCAGTTTTACCTCCACCCTGAAACAAACGGCAAACAAAAAACCCCAACCCCAAAAACCTAAACCACGCTGTACTTACAGAAACTATTGTAAGGAATTGATAGATGAACCAATGAGGAGAGGGGCTGTGCTGGACCTTGTACTAACAAAGAAGATCTGGTTGGGGAAGTAAAGGTCAAGGGTAGCCTTGGCTGCAGTGATCATGAGATGGTGGAGTTCAGGATCCTGGGTACGCCAAAACATAGAATTACAACCCTGAACTTCAGGCAAGCTGACTTTGGCCTCTTCGAAGACCTACTTCGAGTAATCCCATGGGCTAATGGTCTAGATGGAAGGGGGGTTTAAGAGAGCTGGCTAATACTTAAGCATCACTTCCTCCAAGCTAGAGGTCGATGCATCCCGAAGAGCAAGAAGCTGGGCAAAGGAAGCAGGAAACCTGCTTGGATGAGCAGGGAGCGTCTGGACAAACTCAGATGGAAGAAGGAAGTTCATAGAATGTAGGAATAAAGGGCTGGCTTCTTGGGGGAAGTATAGGAGTGCTGTCAGAGTATGCAGGGATGTAATGAGTAAGTCTAAGGCCAGCTTGGAATTAAACTTGGCAAGGGATGTCAAGGAAAAGAAGAAGGGCTTCTTCGAGTACATCAGCAGTAAAAGGAAGACAAAGGAAAACGTGAGCCTTCTGCTGAATGAGGTGGGCACCCTGGTGATGGAGGATGCGGAGAAGGTGGAGCTACTGAATGTCTTCTTTGTTTTAGTCTTTACAGCTAAAGCTGCCCCTCAAGAGCCCCAGACCCTGCAGGTAGGAGAGAGAACCTGGAGCAAGGAAGATTCTTCCTTGATCACAGAGGATCAGGTTAAGGCTGATTTGAGCAAACTTGACACACAAATCCATTGGCCCGTGAGTGTTGAGTGAATTGGCAGATGTTATTGCAAAGCTGCTCTCCATCGTATTTGAAAAGTCATGGAGAAAAGGAGAGGTGCCTGAGGACTGGATGAAAGCTAACATCACACCAGTCTTCAAAGAGGGCAAGAAAGAGGATCCAGGAAACTACAGGCTGGTCAGCCTTCCCTCCATCCCTGAAAAGGGGATCATGATCCCTGAAGGTCCGTTCCAACCCCCACAATTCTGTGATTCTGAGTCAGATTGAAATCCTACTCAAAGAAGCCATGCTTGAGTGAAATGGCGGTGGAAGCTCCAAAGAGATGGATGGAGGGGGAATGGAGAGACATAGCTGTTAGTGATGGTGGAGGAAATGTTTGGTTCAACTGGTTCATCTCCCCAGAGATGGCATAATATTTAGTACAGGGGATCACAGCCCCTATTCTGTTGAGTGCTGGTTGGTGGTCTTTGAATGAGTGACTCTGAGCTCTCTGTTCCCAGCTGTTTCAGCAGCTGTTCAAGGGGATGTGAAAAAAGCCGTCACGAGACAATCTTCTTGTAGGGCTGTCAGTGTGTTTGTAGAAGCCCATTTAGGCCATTTAAAAGTATTTCATGAGAGTGAGGCTTCACTGCCTTCCACGATAGGGGAAACAAAATTTAGTCCCAAAAGAGAAGATGACTGTACAGTAGGAAGAGGATGAAGACGAGGGATAATTACAGGCTGAGTTGGCATGTTGAATTAACAGAACTAAAAAGCAGATTCAGCAAGTGAGGAAAAGACTGAGCCCTTGTGCCTGCCTTCCTTTTGTTATTCTAAAATTGTATTTCTTTTTGCAGTAAAGGAGGCAAAAGCAAGAAGTATTATGATCTCCCTTCAGGTTTTTAAAGACTTGAATGAAAGTGCTAAAGGAAATGGAAAGGAATTTTTTTCTTTTCTTTTTACCTCCTAAAAT
>VXBW01006761.1:110990-122146 GCA_013400375.1 Thinocorus orbignyianus
TTTTTTTTTTTTTTTTTCCCTTTTCATTTAGAATCTTCCTTTCAGGAAAAAATCATGTGCCTGATGAACAAATAAAATGCTTTTCATGGAGGGAAAGACAGGTTAATCTGTTTTCATTCTGCTCTCTCAGTTTGATTGAGAACATATTACAGTTGAGAAATTTTAGTAAAATGAAAGTTCAAGGTCACTTGACTTTTTTTTTTTTTCTTTTTGTTTTGTTTCAACACATGTAAACCCCTTGGATTTTTTCCTAGCCTTTTAGAAAGAATTCATACACCCTTAAATCTCTGAAGATGGAGAGGATGGGAAACAGCCTCCCTGTGACTATTCACCCGTGCCTGGGTGCTCCCTGGCATGTGCTGCCTTGGAAAGTTATGAGGGGCTGAGATGGAGAGATGTGCACTTTCATATTCTGTAATTAAATTTTCCCTAAATTTGTGATTAATCAGAATTCATTATTCTGAGATGTAATTAAACTTCTGCATGCAGGAAACTAGTGCAAACAGAGCCCTTATCTCTAATAGTCAAGAAGAAATCTTTAATCAAGAGATGAAGCACATGTTCATGAATACATAGTAGTTCTATATGTACCTTCTTATTCCAAAAAGCCATTGTAAAGGCATAAATATCTATTGAGTCACCTACAGTGCTGGGGTTTGGGGTTTTTTTTGGTGTTGGTGGGGTTTTTTTGTTTGTGTTTTTTTTTGGTTGTTTGTTTTTAACCATGTTTTAAATTTCCTTCCTCCTGGAATCTCTGCTAAGGCATGTGGAAAGCAAGGAGGTGATTGGTGACAACTAGCGTGGCTTCACCAAGGGCAAGTCACACTTAACAAATTCTGTCGCGTTCTATGAATGTGCTACAGCATTGGTAGATAAAGGGAGAGCAAATGTCATCTACCTGGACTTGAGCATTTGACACTGTCCTGCATGACATCCTAGTCTCCAAATTGGAAAGTCATGGATTTGATGGATAAGAAACTGCCTAGATGGCCACACTTAATGGGTTGCAGTCAACAGCTCAATGTCCAAGTGGAAACCAGTGATGAGTGGTGTTCTTCAGGGATCAGTAGTGGGACCAGTGCTGTTTAACATCTTTGTTGGAGCCGTGGACAGTAGGTTGAGTTGCATCCTCAGCAAGTTTGCTGATGACACTGTGCTGTGTGGTACAGTTGACAATCTGGATGGAAGGGATGCTATCCAGAAGGATCTGGACAGGCTTCAGAGGTGGGCCCATGCAAACCTCATGAAATTCAACTGGATCAACTGCAAGGTCCTGCACCTGGGTCATGCCAATCCCAGGCACAAATACAGGTTGGACAGAGAATGGATTGAGAGCAGCCTTGAGGAGAAGGGCTTGGGGGTGTTGGTGGATGAGAAGCCTGATACAAACTGGCAATGTGCTCCTTGGAGGTGTTCAAGACCAGGCTGGATGGGGCTTTGAGCAACTTGGTCTGGTGAGAGGTGTCCCTGCCCATGGCAGGTGGATTGAAACCACATGATCTTTAAGGTCCTTTCCAACCCAAACCATTCTGTGATTCTGTGAACTTCCATATTTGTCTTCTGTTCAGAATGAACTCCCAAAACTTTACAAGCTGTCTGTGGAGATTATTTCACATGCTGCTAGAACTGTGTTTTTCTCAGCATGTGCATTGGCAATATTTTTTTCTTGAACAGAAACAATGTGTGGAGCTGTGGGAAATGGGATGCAGTAACCTAGATCATAAATGGCCAGGACAAGAGTGAATTTGGAGTCCCTTTTTGTGACACGGGTCATGGCGTTACCTAAACTTGGGTCTCATTTGTATTTCACCCGACAGGAAACATCCTTCAGAGCATTTGAAATGGGCACTCCTTTAACTGAGATAAATGGGGAAGAAGTGCCATCTACTGTAATGTTACGGCAACATTCCTGCAGCTTTTTCTCCCAGGGAAATCTAAATCTTGTAGAAATAATTTTTCTTTATAGCCAATAAAAATTATAGCCCAATATATCAAACAAACAGAGAAAGGAGAATTCCTGGGTAAGGCTCTACAAGACCCTTGTCTCTTAATTTTTTTCTGTTGTGCATTATTTCAGAATTTCTTCTGGATTTGTTTTAGGTTCATGGTAATTATTACATTGTGTCTGATATCAGCTCTGTGCATCTGTTATGTTCTCTCCTCCTCATTTGTCTGTGTGCTGATGAGTTAAAGAATAATATTTACCTGCCTAATCATCCTTGTAGTATGGAGATGTGGGTGATTGCTATGCTGATCTAAGGCTGGGTTGCTCATTGGCAGGGACAATGGCAGGAATTTAATTGCAGAGCAGGAAGGAAACATAGCTACAGTACCTGATTTTTGTTTACTTTTCCTATTTGGATCAGTGTATTAGTATACTGGTTAAGTATCTATTCTGCAACTTGGAAAGCAGAAGTGTGTGAGTGTTTTGAAACTTACAGACAATATAGAAATTAATCATGTGTGGCTATACCTGCAATGCTTAAATCTTTCTGTAAATGGGTGAGACTGAATGGGATCTTTTTTACTTTTATCAAGCAAAATAATATTGCATAAGAATTTGAAGCATGACTTTTAACCTCTCTTTCTTTTCCATTCAGTCAACAATGTTAGCTCAGTGCAGGATATCACAGTCTTTATTTTTCTTGTTTCTAGGTCCTGGAATTGCTTTTGTGGTTTACCCAGAAGCCTTAACGAGGCTTCCCCTTTCTCCATTCTGGGCTATAATATTCTTTTTGATGCTTCTGACACTTGGATTGGACACTATGGTAAACTGCTTTTGTTTCCCATTCCTCTTGCTTTTCCTCTTTATTTGTTTGGAGGAACATAAGATTAATTGCTATTTTCCACATGGTCAGTGAACTGCTTTCCAAGCAGAGGAATGAATTAAGGTCATCAGTGCTGAAATAATTTGGGTTGAAGCTTTGATGTTGACGTCTGAACATTTAACACCTCGGATTTGAAACAGTTTCTTAAATTCCATTATACCCGGTTGGACCACTTTGTGTAGATTCTGTGCACTGAAATGAATAATGATATTTTGTCTTTCAGTTTGCCACTATCGAGACTATAGTGACCTCTGTTTCGGATGAGTTCCCAAAATACTTACGTACGCACAAGGCACTGTTCACTCTTGGGTGCTGCATCTCCTTTTTCATCATGGGATTTCCTATGATCACTCAGGTAATAATGTTGGTTTTGAGCATCACTGTCTGTCCCAAATCCCCCTCTGGTGGCCATTCTCCTCCTGTGCAAGTTGTAAAAGACGAGGCTGAATTGTGCCTCGTGCAAGACACCTGGTGAGCCTGAAAACTTTTTTTTTTTTTTTTTTTTAAAAAGAGTGCTCTGACTGAGATATAGTTAAAAGACTTTACCGTTCAAATCTTTCTAAGGATCTGATTTCTAAAATTTATCCCGACCCAAGCATCTGCAAAGCGATCACGTAAGTTAGGTATTCATCTAAGAAAAAATATAAAGTTTGTATGTGATATAAACATGTCCACCAGTTTTAGATTCCTTCCCTCCCAGATTAGATACATACTGATAGTCCTTGCAAACTGGTGTTAATAATGGAATTCTCATCTACTGTTGATAGTCTTCAATGTCTTTTGTCCACTAATTCCTCCAGCATTATAAACTCTCAACAATTTTAAGAAGAGGCACGTGAAATCTATTTTACTATTTTACTCATCATTTCCCTGCCTTTTTCTTTCTTTCCCCTCACCTCATCACCTAACAGCCCAGCTTTGCTGTTCCAAACCCTAGGATGGATTCAGTCCTTCCTTCACTTGAATTGTGCTACTTAGCCTCTGCCCTGAAGATAGGGTATTATATCCTTCCCAAAGAAATGAAGTGGACTTTCTATTACAGTACTCCTGATTTCAGTGGTGATTCTGGTTTTGCCACAATATTAAGAGGTTAGAAACACTGCTGATGGAAGGTCTTACTGCAGTTCTGCTCTCAATCTGAAAGGGCTAAACCAATGTCTTCCCAAGGTGCGTTAGCTACCAGACTCAGGTGTACCTTCTGCTTTATTCTTGCTGGATTTTATGTCTGTTCAGTCACAAGGAAGAAACTATAGTGCAGCATGATCCTGTCACTGGACAATGTGTAGATGCTTCCTTGGGATAGAGTCCTGCTGTGTCCTGCTCCTGCCCATTTTGCCTACCTTAGCTCCAGTTAGAGTTGTGATGTAGATGAAGGGAGATGCCAGCTGTATGCTGCGAGTAATGACTCTTATCCTTTTTTTCTTTAGGGTGGAATGTACATGTTACAACTCGTGGATACTTATGCAGCTTCTTATTCTCTTGTCATCATTGCCATCTTCGAGCTTGTTGGAGTTTCCTATATATATGGTAAGAAAAATTACTGTTATTGGTTTACTCTGTGCTAAAATGTTACGTTGACATAGGCTAAGTAGCTGGTAATGTGAGATTCTTGAGGAAAGGAGTAATGCTTTATTTTATTTTAATTTTTAATAGAAAAAAATCTCAGAACTTCCTTATTTTAATCAGAAGCATAATGGGACTTAATTGCTTTAGGATTCCTTCAAATACGTGTATTCAAAGGACTTTCATATAGTCTAATGTCATGTTGCGCCAGTAGCTTAAAGCCAGTGC
Organism: Thinocorus orbignyianus; assembly: GCA_013400375.1. Lineage (NCBI taxonomy): Eukaryota > Metazoa > Chordata > Aves > Ciconiiformes > Thinocoridae > Thinocorus > Thinocorus orbignyianus. Next base: position 115,610 of record VXBW01006761.1, read on the forward strand.
TTAGAGATGAGTGTAAGAATAGACCAAACATTTAGTGACACTTCTCCAGGGGTTTTTTCATGCTTCAACTGTTTTAGGCTGAGAGACTTCCTGAGCCAAGGGTGGTATCTTTGCATTTAACAACTTTTGAAGGTTTTATTTTCCACTTACACATCCAGCCTTCCCTTTAGCGCATCTGTCCATAACACAGAATCAAGCCTATACAGCTTCTCAGAGTGATTAATTATGCCCAGTAGCAACACCAGTTATATTGATCCATGTTGATGTACGTGGGATTATTGCCAGTTAATATAAAGCAGTGCAATTACCTAGATGCTACCGTAGCTATGTCAGTTGACACCGGCTGGTGATTTGCTCCCAAACTTGTCAAGTGCTTTCAGGAGATTGATTCTTGGAATCATGTGATCTCAGATGATTGTAGTAGGAAAGGTGAAGATCTCTCCACATAAGAGCTGAGTAATTTATGTCTGGAGTGTGATGGTGCTGCTTAAGACTTGTCTTCAAAAGCATAGCAAGATCTGAATCTCAGTGTTAAAGATGACAAAGATAAGGCTGTTTCTGCTGTTGCTGTGGACAGGATTGAATTATGTATTTTCTGACAGCTAGATATAAACAGTCCTGAATGTACTGTTGAAGATACATTTATATAGCTGTATGATCTTAGGTTGTAGTCCTGTACACTGGATAGTTAGATCTACCTACACTGTGGGGTTCACTCTGTGATAGGAATGCATTTAAAAGACTGTGCATAATTTAAAATGTAGGGTTTGCTGCTCTTGCTTGAATGTTATGGAAAGGACAGGGAATCAAAGTTCCTTGTTTTCTCTCATTTTATGAAAATACAGGAGTGTATTTCTCCACTGACATCCAATCCAGTGAGCAGACCTGAGTGATTGCAATTTAAGTCAGATAGAACCCAGCAAGGAAATGTTACAGAATACAATGGGAAAAATCAAAACACTGAGAGAAAAGTTTGTTTAGACTGATCATGTTTTGATTGATCAAAATGCTTGTTGGTTTTTTTATGTTTGTGAAATGTATTTTAATTAAAGGAGGTTTAGAAGAGTCATCTACATGAGTGCAATGGTATTAGTAATTGTTGTTCAGCTTTACACTTAACCAGTCTTCTCAAAGGACCTGTGTATAATGCTTTGAGATATCTCCTGAAATGAAGTCTAGAGATGGATTTGGGGAGTTATTTAGTAGAAGTCCTGGCTTGAAAAATCAATGCTGGCAAGTTTTGCATTTGCTCTGTGCTTCGGTTTCCATGAAGACATGCAAGGTTTGCCCATTTCCTCCCCCCGTTTACCACCAGGTTTAGCATTTACCTGTTCCTGTGGAAGCACCACTGGGTATATTTCATTTGAGATATTAGTGTATCAGATGAACCAATTTTTCAACTTTACTAAAATCAACACAATTCCATAAGAGATGGTAACTAGGAATGCTAAAGAAGAGTAATAAGTGTTTGGGGTATTTTTTGTGTTTGGTTTTCTATTTTTCCCTTCTTCCCAAACCACAACGGTGCTCATCTAGATATCACTAGATATCACTCTTCCTGACCAAGAGTACCTACAACGTCACCTGGTCTGTGCCAAAAAGATTGCACCCTTTAAATCCATTGCCATCAGTGTGCAAGATAATTATTCCTCGCTTAGAGTGTTTTTAAATAACCCCCAAACCACTTAAATCTGAAGAATTTCTTTCTTCTGTGTGTTTTTAAATAAGGACAAAGATAAATGTGGAGCAAACACTGGCTCTGTTCCTCCTCTGAACACTGTGTGGCAGAAGCACTACAAACCTGCCTTTTTGGAACAACATATTGTTAGACCTGTAATCAAAATAATTCTGGCTAGAGCCTGCTTTGCCCAACAAATTCAGTATCCCTGCAAACAATAACTTTTATGAAGAACATAAAATAATACCGAAATAATTATAACACTACAAAGGAATCATTTGAATAGAGAAGGTTTTTTTAAAGTTATGTATTACTTAAATATAATTGGACTTGGAAAAGATCTGTAATTACAAATCATTCTTTCCGTGGTTACTAAAGCCTTTGATATAAACTGTTTCAAAGATTATTCCCTGGAGTTAATCTTTTGCTAGACTAAAAAGTTTCCAGTCTTTTACACAAAAAAAGGAAAAACTTACTTTACAGTCATTATCTGCTTGACTAATGTATCGTAGCTACATCTGCTGAATTAACGATACTTTTCTAAGGACTGTTGATGGGAATGCAGCTTGTATATTTGTGATTTGCATATTGTAAATACAACTGAAGCTGCTGCTCTTGTTCTATTCCTTCAAGCAGTGCTTAAAATTGGCATAATATATTTTCAAGCTCTGACAATTGCTGTTTTACACTCCACTGACACCTTTCTCTGTATACTTGTACTCTTCATAGCAAACAGGTTGGCACAATAGTGATAGGTGCTTTTATGATGAAATAAATCTGTATGTAGTTCTTGTTACATGTTCTGCTTGCTGAGCTCATTGAGATTTTTAAATTAAAAAGAGGCACACTTTATTATTTCCTTGCAATCGTTTATTTTTCAGTAGAGTCAGTGCTATGTAATCCAGTCAAATGCTGGTTTTTATTTCACATTCTGGTATAGCTGTTTATTCTCCAGATGTTTAGATTATGACGCATGATTGGTAAAGAATAGCTTAGAGCTGCAGGTATTAATTTAATCATCAGTATAATTCCTACTGTTGCATTTTGTGATGGGAAGCTGAATACAGAGATTCTTGTGCTTGAGTGAAACACTGCTGGAAACTGAAAAGCATGGCTTAACTTTTCTCATGGTCCTCCTAGATCTGTTTTTTTGACAGTATGTTGTTGAGAAGGTTCACCATCAGAGCAAGTGGTAACTGCTGCAGTGTATTTATAGCAAGCGTTAGTAATATTGAGCATTTTACCTGTAGCAGGATATTGAATTAGCTGCCTGTCTCAATTTGCATTCCCCTCTTCAATGGATTTTCTATCTGCAGCACTTGTGAATACATCATCCTACTTTAGAGAGCGTAAATTGAGGTATGGAATATCGTGTGTTGTTCATTTCCCAAAATTATTCAGCAGGCCTGACTGATCTGAGAGGGTGACCACATATACTGAGATTTAGTCAGCTTTCTGCTCTCTAAAGCATCCTTTGCAATTTTCTGTGGAACCAGACAAACTTATTTTCAGTCTTTCACTGGGAAAGAGATAAGTATTGTGTAATCCCTCTACCTGTTTGTATGCATTTGACTCCTGAACTGCTAATGTTTAGAAGTGTCTCAAGCTGTGAATATCCACAGATAATTTCGAGAAGGAACTACATTTTTCAATTGGAGTTTTAAACAAATCTGTGCAGGTTTGCATGAAGCTTGCATGAATTTTGGAGGCAGAAGACCCTGGTCACTCTCCAGTTAGACAGATCTCCTTTGCAGCAGCAAGTGTAGCTGAAGTAGAGAGGCTTGGATGAGCCTGTGGGAAGACCCTCCAGCCCATACCTTGTGCTGCTGCAATTAGTTTAAAACTGATTTTGTTCCCACAAGGGCACACTGCAGGGATGCCCACTGTGTGAGCATCTCCCAGGTATTTTGCTGGAGATGATGCACTGAACTGTAATAAGCAGATAAATAAAACACATAAAATCATTTAGTTGCAGCTATGATCTCCTTTTGGGTCTGGAAGACAGTGACCCTGGGAGTTATGGTCAGTCCAGGCACTCAAAGCTCCCTTACAAAATGGAGAAGCACACGATGAGGCTGACAGATGCTGAAGTATAGTGATTGGAAAAATTACATGTATTTTACAGAGAAGAGGCTTTCTGGAGAAGAGCATTTGCTGTAGTTGGTGGAAAAGAGGAAAAGAGAGAGATAAATTGCAGTTATAGAAAATATGCAACATCTGGGTCCCCTTGGGTTAGCTAAGCTTACATCTGCTGCAAGTTGTACTTCCCCTCACCCTCCCAAATGCAGTTCCTTGCAATACCATCTTTTGGTTTGATTTCTGGATTTTTCTCCTCTATTTCTCATATTAACACATTTTTTTTTTAGCTTTACTCTGACGTGCTGTCTGCCTGAACTGGCTTACTCTGTGCTTGCCTTCTGAGCTGGGCCGTTAGGGCTGCTCTAACACCATTGGGCCCTGATGCTTTCTTAGAGGTGCATCAGAAGACACTGAATATTGAGCCTTTGCTATTTTTAACCTTCTTAATTCTGGGAACAGCCCAATGGATAGATTTAGTTCAACAGGAAGGCTTCAAAAATAGTTGGATCAAGCCTGGGGATTATCCCTTCTTATACGTGGCAGTTGCAGGTACTGGCTATAAGGACAATAAAATCATAAAACAGCTTCTTATTTGTGCTCCAGGTATTTCCTCCCTTTCTCAGTGACTTCTCTCCAATATTAGAACTCCGTCTCTTTCCCTACATCATGCAATTTTGACTAAATGCTGTAGAATAATGCTTTGTAAAATTTAAATGACAGAGACGATTGCCTGCTTTATTAGATAAAATAAATCCCTAATTGGCATTGTTTGTGTGACAGAGGAATTCAGCCTTGGACCTCAGGCCTCCCTCTTCTTGACATAATTAGAAAAGCTGGAAGAAATTCCAATATTGTTTTTATTAATTTTGGACAAATTAGGGGCCATTTAGGGACAGAAAAGCAAATTGGATTTTGTCAGACGGGTGATTGCTGTTGCTGGGCCAGCACCTTTTCTAATCGTGTGGTATGGCAGGGAGACAGCTGCAGAGACATCTGAAGTACCATTTTCTGATCTTGTGTGTTTTATTCACTAACTCAAGCAAATTTACAGATGCAATCAATACAATAATCTGAAGAACCAACACATCAGTTGATCTGTTTGTTCAAACACTGTTGAGCATAATTTAAAATATTTACAGGTGCTCTCTAATAAGTCTAAGTATTGCTTACATATCAAATGAAAAACAAGTTACCAGTTCCAGTGCTGGGTGATACTGTCGTAGCCCAGTCACACAGTAGGTATAGAGAAGCTTGGATATTGCCTACACTGAGACAGATACACAGATATTAAGGCTCATCTTCACAGTGAAATATGACAAGTGTACACATAATTGCAGCTAACCAGTACATGTTATTAACCCTTTAACCCGAAACACACTGAACTTTTAATTTCTATGTAAAAGCTCATTTTTGCTTTAATCCTCAGGAAGTAAATATCTTATTAGAATGGTTCCCTCTATAATAGTCTCGTTTTTCACTCTGCGGTTAGATCCTCCATTGAAGTTCTCAACCCACAAGTCAGAGTTTGTTTTTGTAATTAGACACAGGGGAGATGACAAGAGCTATGTTGCAAACTGCAGCTGGTTTCTTTCACACCTAATTGCATTTACATTTGCTCCTTACAGGATTGCAGAGATTTTGTGAAGATATAGAAATGATGATTGGATTCCAGCCAAGTAAATTCTGGAGAGTCTGTTGGGCGTTTGTTACCCCAACGATTTTAACAGTAAGCAAAATTCCTTTGACTGTCTTCTCTGAAACATATTGTTGTTGTTCCATCATCAGTCATGATGTTTCTAACTAGCAGTAATTCCGTCTTGGATGCAGATACCCAGACACACACACACACACACACACACACAAGTGCATGCATGTATTCTTATATATGTGTGTAGGAGGGAAAAAAGGGCATAAATAATGGTATTTTTGGTAGAGAAGAGATGGTGAGTCTCCAGATGCTGTGGTGGTGGCCTTTCTTTGGCTTTGCAAAGTGCTGGTATGGCACACCATTGTATACCAGCAGTTTAGGTTATTGTATACATGTGTACGAGTGTAATATATATGTGTGTACATATACATGGAGAGAGAGAGGAAATGGGATAATCCTCCTGTCTCCTTTTCCCAGGCTGAGCTAGGGGAAAAAACATTTTATTGAGTCAGGCAGGCGAAAGCCCAGAGAGAACTGAATCAGGCCAAAGGCATCAAAGACAACAAGAACTTCTATAGATATGTCAGGGAAAAAGGCAAGACTAGGGAGGATGTGGGCCCTCTCCAGAAGGAAAGAGAAGACCGGACCGCCCAGAATGTGGATAGGGCTGAGGTACTGAATGACTTTTTTGCCTCAGTCTTCACTGGCAAGGGCTCTAACTGCACTGCACAAGTCATGGAAGGCAAAACCAGGGGCTCCAAGAATGGAGAACTGCCCACAATAGAAGATCAGATTCAAGACCACCTGAAGAACCTGAAGGTGCATAAGTCCATGTGACCTGATGAAATCCATCCATGGGTCCTGAAGGGGCAGGTGGGTCAAGTTGTGAAGTCACTCCATCATATTTGAGAAATTGTGGCACTCTGGTGAAATTCCTGTGGATTGGAAAAAGGGGAACATAACCCTGATATTCAAAAAAGGGAAAAAAGAGAACCCAGGAAACTGTAGGCCAGTCTCACCTCTGTGCCTGGCAAGATCATAGAGCAGATCCTCCTGGAATCTCTGCTAAGGCAGATGGAAAATAAGGAGGTGATTTGAGACAGCCAACATGGCTTCACCAAGGGCAAATCCT
>VXBW01006761.1:122788-137766 GCA_013400375.1 Thinocorus orbignyianus
CCATCCCTGGAAGTGTTCAAGGCCAGGCTGGATGGGGCTTTGAGCAACCTGCTCTAGCGAGAGGTGTCCCTGCTCCTGGCAGAGGGTTTGGAACTTGATGTTCTTTAAGGTCCCTTCCAACTCTAACCATTCTACAATTCTGTAAAGTAATCTAAGAGACAGGCTTTGGAAAGGCAAACATGGACATTTGAGTGACAAAGTTTTAGATGCAAAGATGGAGATATTTTTGCAAAGGTGGATATAGATATGTTCTGGATAACAAATAGAAATCCCTTCAGTTTATCTAAAAAAAAAATATGGGGGGGGGGGGAAGAAAAAAGGCAGGAAAATAAGAAAGGCAAAGGAAAAATAAATAGAAGGGGAAAAAAGAAAGGAAAACCCAAAAAAGGAAGGAAAAGGGGAAAAAATGACGGGAAGGAAAAGGGGGAAAAATGACAGGAAGGAAAAGGGAGAAAATAATGACAGGAAGGAAAAGGGAGAAAATAATGACAGGAAGGAAAAGGGAGAAAATAATGACAGGAAGGAAAAGGGGGGGAAATGAAAGGAAAGGAAGGAAGGAAAAATGGAAAAAGAGGAGAGGAGGGGAAAAACGAAAGAAAAGGGGGCAAAGGAAATAAAATGAGGAAAGAAAAGGGCGGGGGAAGAAAAGGCCAGAGGAACTTTTGCTTGCAGAGCGCTCCGGCCCCGGGGCCAGCGGGGGCTGCAGTTCTCCCCGGCACCGGCAGGTGGCGCTGTGCCACAGCGGCTGGCGGCGCCGAGCGGCCCCAGGGCAGGCGGAGCCGCGTTCCGCTGCGGAGGCTTCGCTTAAAGAGTTATAAATAGGTTTTCAGGTTTAAAGGGGTGTTTTGGGGTTAGTTGGGTTATGTTATTAATTTTGTTTTTATCTCCGTTAGATCTGAAAGGCGGCACTTTCTTAATTTTGCCGTTACTGCAATTTTTTTCCCCACCAGTCCCAGAGTCATAGAATCATAGAATGGTCGGAGTTGGAAGGGACCTTAAATATCATCAAGTTCCAACCCCACTGCCATGGGCAGGGACACCTCTCTCTACAGCAAGTTGCTCAAAGTATAACAACTACGTCTACATTTTCTGTCTAGCTCGCTTAACGTTTCCTTTACGTTTTAACCCGAGTAGAAATTCAGTCTTCAATCGCTTATCGTGTTTTTGAGAGAGAATGGAAGAATTCTTTTAGCCATTTCAAAAGCTTTCAGCTTGGTAAATCAGTATGAAGCCACTGAGCCGTCTTTCACAAGAATTTTATGTTTGAGAGCACTTACTTCAGCCTGAAAGTCCTCAGGCCTAGACCACCAGTGTGGCAGGATTATCAGTATTTGCATAAGGTTGTATAAACTCAGTTCACAGCTGTGCTAAATAGTTCCTGCAAGTATTCATAGGTTTTTAGAATTAGAAAAGTTACTAGAATTTCTAAGATGCACATTTTGATACAGTATGGTGTCAGCTGGGTGAGGTGAAGAAGCAAAACGGTGACTCCATCATTCTTTGCAATCCCATCTTCCAGAAAAGTTGTATTTTGGTTTATGCTCTGAGAAGTTCCTATTTGTGCTGTTCTTTTGTGCAGCATAAACACTGGTAAACCTTTTTATTTCTCTGTGGGAGTGAAAAAAGCTTCTGGATAAAGTTGCCAAGTTCATTCTAGTATTGTGAATTCAGGAATGAGGGGGATTTTTTTTCTGAGAACTGGAAAATGTTTATTTTTTTGTAGACTGTAGTGGACGTGTGAAGGCATTAGTAAGTTTTGGTGGGCTCGACCTGAGTTGCAAGTGGAAGAAATCTATGATGGGAACAATTTCTTCAGTGGGCATAATGAAGATATTCTACCTTCCCACAAAGAATAGGCAGAGAAAAAAAATTTCTCTGCTGAAGTATAGTATTGCAGTGCATGAAAACCAAGTAGATCTGTCTTATACAGTGGGAACTATTATTTGTGCAATATATAGGTTTTGTTGTAAATCTATTTTTCTAAGTTTGAAGACACAGCCAAGTTTAGTCTATAGTATCAGGATAACAGAATGGCAAATTATTTATTTTATTTATTTATTTATTTTTGCCCTATCGAGGGCTTGCTGAAAATGAGAGGATGTGCACATTTTTTTTTAAATACCTCTTTTTTTCTTCCAATGGCTATTTTCAAGATACTGCCTTAGACCCATTGGTAGACTTTGGAAGAGAATTGTAAGGCTTTTCTGCAGCAAATTTCTCAGTTCCTTTATTGCTCAGGCTTGCACTCTTAGCAACTGCCAGTAATCACAACTGGGGAATAAAAAATTATGTTGTCACTTAGGGAAAGCAAATTTGGTCAGTTCAAACTCTGACGTTCTGTTGTTGTTCCCTCCAAATATAACGTTTAGTGAAGTTACAGTGAGAAATAAATTGATGCTGATCAGTCGTAATTCAATTTTTATGCAATGGGAACAGACAAAGCGAAATCAAGCAAGACATTGTTTTCTGTTATTGCCCCTATAAAGCTGGTATTCCATACATTTGGATAGGCTAATATTAAACTTTCAATTACTCCACACCTCTGGAAATAAAACTGATCATTTTTATACGTGCCTTCACCTAGTGATACGGCTATAAATCTTCTGTGGACAATTATTGCGAGCACAGGCATTTCCCAAAAGTTACTGAATTAGGCACAGATGTAAGCAGATGTCCCGCTATTCAGACAGTAAGTGAAATGGAGTAACTTAGCATAATCACATTAGGTAAAACTGCCAATAGACCATGTAATAAAGCATGTTACTCTAGAGGCAAGATTCTAATTTCAATTCTTCAGGCACAAATACAGTGATTTTTGAGGATTTTGCAAGATTTCCACGAAACTCATTAGATTCAGACTCTGACCTGTTTATCACAGCTTGTGGCAGTGCCCTGCCTTAGGTGTATGTACTTTTATCAGTACTCCATATCTCTGTGTGTGGATACCTACCATTTGCTGCACAGCAGCCTTGTTTTGCTTCTTCAAACATGTTTGTTTTTCTTCCTTCTTCCCAGTTTATTCTTTGCTTCAGTTTTTACCAATGGGAACCAATGACTTACGGAGCGTACCACTACCCAGGCTGGTCCATGGTGCTTGGGTGGCTGATGCTGGCCTGCTCGGTTATCTGGATCCCAGTTATGTTCGTGATAAAAATGCATCTGGCCCCAGGAAAATTTATTGAGGTAATTCTTCTGCCTTTTTTTTGCTGCTTCAAAAATACGGTCACAGAAGACTGACTGTCTATTTTATTTTACATTGATTTTTGTGATATTGAATGTCTAATAGGGCTAAGATTACTTTCTGGTAGGCTAGCTGTTGTGTTGCAAAGAGCTGCTCAGTTGATTTAAAATGCAGACCTTCTATTTCCTGTTCCTCAAAAAAACCCAAACCAAACAAACCCTAAATTGTTAAACTATTGCTTTTATGAGGACTAGAAGGAGTTACAAATTTTCTGTGCCCTGCTATAGTGTCACTGAGAGAAAGTTGTTCTCCTGACTCTGGTGGCCTTGTTGCCAAAGCAGCGTGTAGCCACAGGAAACATCAGCTGCTGGTGTGCATTGTGTGGCAGCGAGCCCAGCTAGGAGATGTCAGCCAGGAGTCACCTGTTTGCTCGGTGTAAGAGATGGTTGGGTACCCGAGGCATCCAGGATGCGCTCCAGGAGGTTGTGCCACTTGATTCAGGAATTATTCAGGAATAAGACCTCATGCTCTACACATCAAGCTACACATTAGAAAACTTAGCTGGCAATGTTTTTATTCCCCCTTATTCATCTATTTTTCTTGATTTTCTCTGGCACCTGGGCTCAAAAAACTCTGGGTACACTTTATTTATACACTGCCTTTGTTAGGGGCTTTTAAGATCTTCCCACTGCTTTCTCCTGCCACTCCAGAAATCTGGCAATACCCTTCTGCTCCCTGCCTCTGTATCCTGGCCTTCCTTGCCACTCCAGCTGCCACCACAGGATGAGAGAATAGAATTGTCTAGGTTGGAAGGGGCTTTTAAGATCATTGAGTCCAACCATCAACCTAACACTGCCAACACCACCACTAAAACATGTCCCTGAGCACCACGTCCACCCATCTTTTAAATACCTCCTCAGCTCCTTGCAGGGTGTGGTGTGGCAATGTCTTTCTCACATTGGCATTTCATCCCTTCGTTGCATTCACTGTGTCATCTGAAGAAGTTCAATGGTCTCATTTTTGGCCTTTGAGGCTTTCTTGGCTCTGTCCTCTCCTCACTGCATGGCTACTTGTGCTGGTCCCTCCAGGAGATAAGGAGCAGACACTCACCTCCGCTTTTCAGCTCTTCTGCAAACCCCATCGGGGCTGCTATATGCCTCAAAAATGAAAAGGAGAGAAAATGTACTAAAATAGAATAATCTTTTGGTCTCTCAATATATCACACTACACGTGCCTAAGGGAAAAGACAGTGCTTTTCTGCTTCACATGGAGGAAAGGAGTTTAATATTAAGTGGTGGGACGCCCTTGGGAGAGCATCCAAGCACACAACTGGCACCAGGCAACGAGGCCACTTACCTAAAGGGCCATTCAGTACTTGTGTGGAGCATGTTGGAGCTCAGAGGTCAGGAGACAACTGTGGAGATGAGCTAATGTGAAATTAAATATACTTGTTTATTGTCTCATAAGTTTCTCTCATGGAGACAAGCTGTTTTGCTTCATATCTTCTATATGTAGTACTGGTATATACATTGACATAAAAAAAGGGTGCTCTCCTTACTGTCCCTCTAGTAGTGCACCCAAAGGAACACCAAAAAGTTGGATGTGTTTTTAAGGGGCTTTTGCTGAAGCTATTTCAGATGTAGCTCAGTGTTTCCTGAATGCTCAGTCTGCTGCATAAAATTATTATGGTTGATTTGGGAGGTAAGAGTTGCAAACTGGTAATTAAGCAGAGATTAAAATAACTGATATAGAGGTCTGATTCACTTTATTAGGTAATAAACATATAATTGTTCCCTCTTAAGTCATCAGAAATATGTTTTCTTTCCTTTTTATCTGTGAATGCGCCAATCAAATTATATATTCAATAAAGAAATCAGCAGAAAAATTAGAAGATTTTTGTTGTTTTCTAGGTTAACATTCTCCTCTTTTTTTTTTTTTTTTTTTTTCCCTGCAGATAGAAATGAAGCATTCTATCATATCAAAATGAAAATCTTTGTTCATTCATAGCAATGTACTTCTTTTTGGTCATTTGTATACTTTTGGGAAATATGCTAAACAGAAATCCAATTATTTTAATGCAGTTACCCACTGCTTAGACCGCTGGGCTAAGTAATTGTGCACATGTCCTTCAGTAAGTGAGCTGCACAGTCTGTAGCAGTGGTTCTGAGCTCCCCTCGTATGGTGTGGAGGAGAATGTATAATTAAAATTTGGGCACTTTATCGTCTATTAATCTTGCAAACTTTGTGCAAAACAAACGCTGAGCAGCGGAGCATTGCAGGACTCCACCATCAATAATCTCAAATGAGCCTACCCTCATTTCTTCTGCACTGTAATTCTCTTCCCTATCTTCAAATGAGACTCTCTTTTCTCTCCCCCACCTTGCAGCGACTCAAGCTGGTGTGCTCTCCACAGCCTGACTGGGGTCCGTTTTTGGCCAAGCACCGCGGTGAACGTTACATGAATATGATTGATCCACTGGGAACCTCTTCCCTGGGACTTAAACTGCCAGTGAAGGATATAGAACTGGGGACCCAATGCTAATAATTATCACATGGGTGGCAATACCATTGTCAGCCTTCTTGGATATTCTTTTTCCATGTTGTTTCCTCGCCTTTTTCTTCTTTTCCTTTTCACAGTGCCTGAAAGTGGTTGCTTAGGAAAGTGACTTACTGTTGCATGCCATAGGGAAGACCTAGCTAGACCACTTCCAGGTGTTGGTGATGCCCATGATGTGTTCTGCACCGGAGAAGCAGCAAAAACATATTGTGGAACAGGTGACATACCAGGTTTTGTCAGGTGATGTAGGAACAAACAAAAACACAATGGAAAAAAATCCTTTGAGGAAATTGTGTGCAGAATTTCACCAATTTCACACAAGCATCTGTAACAGGTAGCTCTGGTTAGGATTAGGATTTTGTTACCAGTGTAACCAAAGGGAAGTTCAGCCTCGATGGGATGGAAGTGAGCAAAGAAGATCTCTTGTAGTCTTGGTATAAACCCAGCACAAGTGGGGTCGCTTTGTCTGCACTGAGAGCAGCCTTGAGCTCTTGTGCCTGTGCACTCTTTTACGAGTATGAATTATACTAACTTTGAGGACTTCTTAGCTAAACAAGAGGAGACTCTTTAAACAGCATGCCAGAAAGCAATATGTGAAATCAGGACGGGAAAACAATAATCCATTTGATCTTTTCAAGTAGAAAAATAAGAGCAAAATTTAAAGAACTACTAATTTGGACCGGGACTAAACTACATTTGAATCTAGAAGTGGTTTGGAAATGGCACAAGACTGAGGTGTATGGGCATCACTGTTTAAAGTACTGTCATACATTTCTTTTGATAATTTGATATCTGCCATTTCGACTAAAAATGCCTAAGTTATAGGAAGTGTCTAAAACCTCACTTCACACTAAGTGTAACTGTGGTTTTACTCACTTCACTCCAATAATCTGAACATCGTTTTCCTTGTTCCTTTGCTTTTCTTCACAGTATCTTCTCAAGAAGCCATCATATAATTTGTGCCTAACTTTGTATTCTTTCCGTGGTAAGTGTAGTCTAGTTACCACTTGACAACAGTTATTAGATGTTAGATGTGCTGTTCAACTTTGTGACTCCCCATTCACTCTCCTGTAAACTTCTTTATATAACCTTTAGATGATGTATTCTTCTCTTTCAACCAACGGGGAAATAGCAGGACCCCACTTGTCTATATGTTATATATATAGCACGTAAATTCTTCCAAGCAGTATTCTCTCTGAAATGTACATAGAGATTTGTTTGGTTTGTTTTGGGGTGTCTTTATTTTTTAATTAAAAAAAAAATTCATTAAATAAAAACCCCCAGCAATTAACCACTGCAGTCATCCACATGGATGCAACAGTAGATACACAAAATGCAAGGGTTAGGGGGAGAGGAGAGTTTAGTAGATGGCCATTACAGCATTGCATAGAGATAGGACATTCTAAATCAGTACATTGTAGAAATCAGATATATAAATGATGATAGGAATATTAGACTTAAATAGTTTTGTTACCTGTTGGACAGAGTAAAAATAGAGCTTTTTAAGAGTACACTTATTTATCTGAATATAAAATTAGCCCAATTTATTGTAAATGCACTAGAATGAGGGAGAAAAATATATCTTCAATAATTGGCAAAGCCGTAACCTTTACTATCTTGTTATATTCTATACATACAAATATGGTATTTTTTAACAGTGATCAGTGTTCATGTAGTGTGTACTAGTGATGTTTTATGTCCCTATAAATATCTTATCAGTCAGTGTAGAGATGGTGAGCTTAGAGTAGTTTAGCCTGTTTTTTCCTTCCCCATACACACTACTATAGTAGCCAGTAAATGTACTTTCTTTTCAGGGGACTGTTTCTACCCTGTTCTTTTTGTCTGTCTGTCTTCATATTACAGGGTCTCAGGTAAATCTTCAGTTAATGTGTGCCTGTAGATCAGTAGACGTGTTGTTTCATCCTGTCAAAGAAAACGAAACCTAAACCTTAATGTAACACTTCCACAAACTGTTAACTTATTTTCTCTCTATGTGTGTGTATATATATATGTATATTAAAGATACTAATAATTTTGCTGAACTTCCTCTTCCACGGGGCAATTAGTCTTGCCAGTTCTAGGCACTGCTGGAGACCTTTAATCCTCACGCAGGACAAGCAAAGCGCCATCATCAGGGGTTGTCACCGAGTGAGGTGACGGCAGATTTTGCACTGTTTTGTGCTGGCCCTGACCCCCCACCCCGCTGGCTCTGTCAGTCCCTGTCTCACACAGCAGCCGGACGGGACCCTCCTGTGAGCTTCTCTGCCTTAAAGCTGTGCCCCCTGGTTCCAGCTTTGCTTGCTGTTTTAATAAAGGGGTTTGCTCTTCTGGCTTTTATTTTCCTGGCAGACGCAGGTTCAAGAGGCCACGCTCTTGTTTGATGTAATGAAGTTCCATCAAAACGAGCTGGAAATTGGGTTCCCATGTCAGCATAGAGCTGAGTGGTCTTCTCTGGGTGAAGAGAGAAACCTAAATTGGCACTTCTAGCGAGAATTATGTATTTTCATCAGGTTAAATAGCTTTAGGCCTCTCTTTACCAGTATTACTTAGCACCTTGGTCTTATTTTTGGAGTCCAGGCTAGTTTCTTTTCACTACTACTGTGATAAAAAAAAAAACCCAAGCAAATCCATAGTTTTGGTCCTCTTTTAAAAAAAGGACAAATCACTCAATCCACTCTAACAGTTTTCTGGATCCTTTCACTTACTACCTTGTCTCAGGACATGCACTGGAACTGGGATTAACTAATTGCAATAAAATTACCTCGGTGTAAGGATGTCAGTTACTATCTACCTTAAGTATAAAAGAAATGTCATTTGAAGGAAAACTGCTAGGTTATGACATTTTCCCTTTGGCTGGGATTACCAAACCAGAATGAATATGAAAAATTGAATTGCTTTCCATGATTCATGTAATTAATCTGCTTGCTTTTAATTTAGATGTTGTTCCTGTGCCTGCTGAGTCATTAGCACAGGATTAGGCTTGACTTTGAAATTCTGAAAACAGATGATAGTGATTTTATTCTAGCTGATGTTTGTCTTTAGCTTTGACCTCCGTTACTAGGCTTGCAAAAAACATTTGGAGAGGGAGGAGAAATGAATACAAAACCCAGAGAAGGTGTGAAGTTTTCACTGTATGTTAAAAGCAGATTTATTTTTTTTTTTTTATATTAGGCTTTTTCTTTCAAGTATTTCACTGTTCAAATCTGAATGTTGAGATTAAATTAACCAGCAGTGTCTTCTTTAAATGCAAAGTAATCTTAAAGTTTGGGAATGTACTTCATGTACCATGTTCTAGGAAAAGTTTGCATGTACTTTGATAATTTTCTAAAAATAAATTTAGTAACTAATTAAATAACAGTAAAGATCTATTAAAAAAAAAAAAGGAGGGGAAAAAGCCATATTAGTAAAAATGTGATGTATGTACTTGCAGATCTATCTATCTTGTGAGTAAAAAATGTTCAAATTTGGTGAAAATACTTATGTTGCATATTTTCTCTTTGAAATTAAATTGAATTTCTGGATGAGCTGAGATGCATTATTGTATGCATTAAAGATTATACTTAATGCAAATGCTTGCCATCTTCAAATTCTTTGGGTCTTCCCAGTGTTTTTAATAAGCAATTTTCAAAACCTGTGTTTCAGCTAGACGTGGCAGCACTTTGTTTCCAAAAGAAGGGTTTAACAAAATGACCTTTAATTGAAAAAGACTTGGATTGCCTTTATGTGATGTTTCAATTGAGTCAAAGTAGTCTTTTGATTAGGTTCTGCTCCACCGACCACATTAGATGTGCCTCAGATCCACTGAAGATCATTGCTTCTGGTACACTGTGTGGCTATCTTTTACCATGAAATTCCAACACCAGATTTATTTTGAATTCCTTTGGTCTCTTTGAATATACATACAGTTGTATGGATAATATGATTTCTTGTTGCCTGTGTTAAAGCAGTTGCTTATTTATGGCAGACATCGGTTTCTTACTCCACAGCTCTGCTTTTCCTTGCAATCAAAGGGATTATGAGTTGCAGGCGGCAGAGCTTTGGCAAGTGGCATCCCACAAAGTGTCTCTGTTTTGCTGTTAATGCTGTAGGAGACACTTGTTTCATAGTTTGTAGTTAAATGACGTGCACTTAAAAAATGGTGAGAGCTTGATATTCCTGAGGGACTCAGGCTGATGAGTTGGGGTGAGGGGGTGGGGGTTACAGGGCGTTTTGGGGGTTTCTGCCTTTGTCGCCCTCAGGCAACCTATGGCCAAAGAGAGAAGGTTTTCCTGATGGGTTTCATGTGATGTGAGAACTGGGCTGGACCTTATTGCTTGCAATATTATTATTTGCCCATAATGTTTAAATACATCTTCAGGTAACCATTTGCCTTATAGCAATCTTACGTTGTTAGGAAATCTATTGATCGACTAAAACATGTTGTTATCTGTCATTTATATTATGTAGCATTACCTTGTAAGGTAGATGCTTAGCTGGTATAAACTGCTACAGCTTTGTGTGGAGCTGTGACAATTTACACCAGCTGAGAATTTGCGCCCTGTGTCCTATGGCACTTTATTATGGACCCATCGCTGATGGGTTAAATCTTAATTACTTGCGTAATGTCATATATAAATATATATATATATTTACAGGCACTCTATGGGGTACTGCTGCCTATGGATAAAGATTTGTACCCTAACCAGGTCATTCTAATTTTTTTCATTAGCTATATGTGGAGAAGATACATTATGTTACACAGGATGCACCATATATATCTCTCGTAGTGCATATTATAGTGCTGTATGTTATTCATTTAAGAAATCATTATTCTTGAGGCCCTACCTCAAATTTTTGTATTTATGTGTACAAATGCAATTTATTGTATTATATATTTGCCTATTATATTTGGATGTGATAAATTAAAATCATTCAATAATGTATTGGCTGGAAAGACTCTAAATAAACGTCCAGTGTTTAAAACAGAAAAAATAAGTCAGCATTTTTCTGGTGAATGAAATGTCTCTTTCTCCACTGCCTCCTTCCCCACCCATTACACACCACAAACATCATTCTTATTTAACACACAGCCTTAAGGTATCTGCAGAATTGATCCATTTGATTGTTAGAAACCTTGAGCAGCAACTGGAAACAGCCCTCTTGGGAAATGGAGATATTGCACAGCTGCAGAAACAAGTATCAATTAAATGTTTGGACTCTTAACTATTTGAGTGCTCTGCAGCTTGTGGATTAATTGATTGCTTGTGAGAGAACCAACTGGAGTTGCTTAAATCCTTCTTATCCTATCAATTCAATCATCCGAAAGGTTGTTAACTGTTAAAAACAATAGAGGTTTATATCTGCTGGAGATGCAAATGAGAGGTCTAAAGGAGGGAAAGCGTGAGGACACCCGTCCTGATGTTATGATATCTTTTGTTTAGAGCTAAATTCCTGCAGTGTGGTGAGGACATTGTGCCACACCACCACCATTCCCAGCAGCCTGTGGTGGAAATGGCATTGACCCAACCTGTTTCACTGCTGGCAGCTGCAAGCTTTTGAGAAGCTTTCCCCAAATACGATAGCTGGTGTACAGTAGCGTCTGGTCACAGGGTGGTAGCACAGAAGACAGATTGGTGTGGTGCTAAGAGCATGACAGGGATTCGAGGCAAGGGCCTAGCCCTGAAGACAGCTCAACAGCTGTGGGGCAGGACTGGTTATTGGTCCCATTCTATCTGTCCCCCCCCTGCCAAAATACACTTTGTTCTGTCTGTGAACGTGCATTTCTCTGAGATGTGTATGTGCAGATGAAGGAGATGGCGGCACCTGATGACGGAAGACTACAGTAACTTTTTTTCATGTATAAGGCAGTTTTCATCTTGGAGAAGTCTGAAGTTACCGGCAAGTATCATAAGAGTCCTCAGAAGCAGGTAAGTGTCATCAGTCTCCTTTTTCAGGAGAGAAAACTGAGGCCCACGGAACTTGTTTAACCTCCAGTCAATCAATGTGAGTCAATGATACTACACATTGATTTGGAGAGTAAGAGGCAGTCCTTTGCTGTCACCATTAGGCTCTATAGCTTTAAATCTTTAAGCTCGCAGGAACAGATGAAAATCCATGTCCTTTTAACTTGGGTGTATGGATTCGCCTAGGCCATGCTTTAAACTGGTGGATATTACTTAACTAACTAGAAAATAGGCATATATTTTCTTGCAATGCTAGCAGATATGTTTAGCTTGAAATAATTTTACTGTTCTGGGTACTGAAGTTCCTATGGCCAGGGGATAGAGACCGAAGGGCACATCTTATACCAACCTAATAGATTAATCAGTTGTAAAGTTTAATTTGGAATTTGAGGTACTTAAACATAAGCTAACTGTGTGTTTGGGAATTAAACAGACAAAAGAAACCACAACAAAACCAAACAGTAGGTATCTAGGTATCACTCCATGATTGAGAACAGGAGTAGACAATTGATTTTTCTTTGTAAGGCCTCATTCTGGTGCATTTGGCAGTTCTTTATGTAATTATAAACCTCAACATGGATTTTCAACCTGTTGGACTGATTGTCTAGTCCTTTACAACTATTTGTCATTTGTATGACAGGTATGGAGTAGGGTATTTGCATCTACTCTTAACATCTAAGTGCTGCCAGTTCTTGCCCTCTGCTGGCTGCAAAGTAAATGTTGCCTGTATGGATTGCAAGTCTCACTTTGGAGTCAGCCTTTCCAGGGATAGGAGCCTTATTTGGGAGTTAAGGAGATTTTCTATCCCATGAGCTACATAGTGGGTTGTGGGTTTGTTTTTTTTTCAGCTGGCAACTGAGTCCACACATTCAGCTCCGCTTAAAGTAATACTTAGCACTTTTAATTGCTTTTTATCCAAGGCATGCAAATAACCTTTCAATTGACGTGAGAGAAACTGAGCCTAGTCAAAAATATTTCATCAAGCTACAAAATGCCACAAGCTTTGTGGCTGACAGGACGAGCAGTTTTACACCACACAGTTAGCACCATCACAGTAA
This sequence comes from Thinocorus orbignyianus, assembly GCA_013400375.1. Classification (NCBI taxonomy): domain Eukaryota; kingdom Metazoa; phylum Chordata; class Aves; order Ciconiiformes; family Thinocoridae; genus Thinocorus; species Thinocorus orbignyianus. The sequence continues at coordinate 135,527 of VXBW01006761.1, forward strand.
TTGAAGTCAAAAATCAAGAAGCATTCAACGTCCAACTGAGAGTGCAAGAGCAATCTTTCACAGGAATATTATCTGAGCTGAAATCCAGCAAGCTTGCCAGGACCAATGCTTTACTCTTGCAAAAGTGCCATCGGACTTTTTTTTTTCCCCTCTTTTAATTGCTGGGAACACAATTTTAATTCATATCTGAATGTCAGGCCTCTCAGCTATTTATACTTCCAACAAGATCATGTCAGAATATCAGATTTTTTTGGTGATGAAGGTGATTTGTTGCCATTAGGGGATGTGTAAAAATAATGTTGGCTGGGAGAATGTGATTTTTGGTTTTCCATCTATTTGCCCTGTCCTTTTCTGATATGAACAGTTGAAAATCCTTGCGAGTTTACTAATGTTCTCCCAATGTGTGATCATGTGGGCACTGAGCTGGACTACGGGAAGAAACACCTCTGTGGGACCAGCTCTTCTCAGAGAGCTTCCTACCAAGTCACTTGCACGGCTTTTTTGCAGGACTTGTGGGTTCCTTTGATGTTATCGACAGAAGAACAAGTCAGGAATGATGAGGATATTCTCTGTCTGTGGGATTCTTCAAGGTGTGTTTGAAGCTGTGCTTTAAAGCTGATAACTCACTGCTAATTTTTGTATGTATCCACAGTGATTTTTTAAAATAACATTTAATCTAGATTTAGGTTAAGCTAGTACCAGGTCTATTTAAGAATCTGCCTATGACCAGTTTAAATTGTGCAGCCACTAAAGACTCTGCACCGAGTGGAAAATGGAAAACTTGGGAGTTGAATTAGATTCAATTTGGTGTGTAGATGGACTCTGGTTTTACTACCAGATAAGTGCAAACATAGCTAAACTAACATGAATTGGATATACAGACCTATTTCACAGAAAGACATCTCTTAAATCAGAGACTAAATACTATGCAGAAAAATTCATCAGGATGAGGAGAGAAGGTGTGTCTTCACCTGCCAATGACCATTGCCTCTTTTTCTCGTTGTTATGACTATACATCCATGTATACACACCATGGATATACTTCTCCCCATGCCCTATGGGTAAGAGAGGTGGTAACGACAGGGCACCCTAAATAAGACTAAGATACAAAGTTGTATTTGCATAAAAGCTGTTTTGACACACTGGAGAGAAATTGCTGAGGTGCTTTCTGAATGACCACCCTAGAGATTTCCTGGAGTGTATCACCTCTCTTGCAGGCAGGAACAGCTGTTCTCAGAGCTCCTGCTAATGAAGTAATTAGGCAACCAAGTCATACTCTTTGCTCTTGCTAATGTAAAGGTGTGCAAATGCAATTGCCCCTTGAAAAGCGCGTGATTGGTTTGATGTCATCCTAAATTTGTCCAGAGGAACAGGTAATTACTTTACTTCCAAGATGGCTAGGATTTGTGTGGGGTGGAACCAAACCCCAATGTGATGAGGGGAGGCAACGGAGAAGGAGAATCCTGGCTTTACAGCTGAAATGGTTTGAACAGGAGCAAAACTAGATGAGCTGGAAATCTGACTTTGCTCCTGTTCGGTGGGATAGGAGCTTAATCTGTGGTCTATAATCTCTACTTCAAATTTGAGTCGAGTGTTCTACAGGGGAGAGTCATTGTATATAATCGAAGTCTATGGTGGTCCGCTTGTTGCCAAGGATTGAGCAGCGATTAAAGGCTGGAGGGAAGAGAGATTTGAAGACAGGTTTTAAAAACAGCCATCAGAGCAGATTCTCAGATGACTCACGAATATCTTTACCTCCCTTTTACACTTTTAGAAGCATGAAAGCCTGAGCAGTTAAGTGACTTAAGTAAGGACATACGAGAAGCCTCAGGAACGGCATGGATTTGTGTGCTATATCTCAGAACTTCTTTTTGTTTATTCATACTGGGCATCAATTATTGCTAAGCCTAAATAGTTCATAAGGCTCCGTTCTTACTATTTTTAGGCCGAGGGGGAGGAGGCGGTGAAGGCGCGGGGGGCTGCGGGGAACCCTCCTCCGCGGGGGGATTCGAGGAGGAGAAAAGGGTCGGGTCCACCCCTCCATCCTCCGCATCAGGCGTTCAGAGAGGGGGTGTGTGGGTGTGTGTGTCCCCACTTGGCTNGCCCGCTGCGGGTGGAAACTTTGCGGGGCGCTGGGGGGAGCGGGAGGGGACTCAGTTCTGCCGGGCATCCCCGGGGGGGCGGGCGTGGGTCTCCGCGGCTGGTCCCCGGTGGGTGCCGCGGGGTAGGGCGAGGGAAAG
>VXBW01006761.1:137821-216965 GCA_013400375.1 Thinocorus orbignyianus
CGCCGGGGTGCGGGATGTGCGCGGCGCGGTGCGGTGCGGGGGAAAGCCGCGGCTGGAGGTGGGAGGCGCGGTTGCAGGTGCTTTATTCCTGCCCGATACGCGATTCCTCCGGCGTGTCGCGACCGAAGCCCCGCTTCTTGTGCCTTGTGGAGGCTTTGTTCTCTTTCCCCTTGGCCCGCCGGCCGCTCGTCCCCGGGGAGGTCTCCCTGTCGCGCTTGTAGCCGTTCTCAAAGAAATTACCTAGCGCGATTGTCGGGAGCGAAAAGGAACCCGTGTTTTCAAATGAAAATTATTCCTAGGGTGATTATTTCTTGATCAAGATCCAGAGATGTTGAGACGTAAAAATAGTTGAAAGAAAATAGCGCCCGTCCTTTTGGTAGTGGTGTTCCCACCTAGTAGCACAGATGGGCGTTTGAAATGGTGAGTAGGACCTGAAACTCCACTACTTGGGCTTGTGGAGCCACTTGGAAAGTTCTTTGTGTGCAACAATTGCTGCCCAAGCTGCCAGAGGAAAGAGCAAAAAAGAAACCACCTCTCCTAAAGCCTGCTCTTGACCGTTTGAATGATTGCACGTGGGTCCGTGGGAAGGAGTTGGCTGTGTGCTGTGTGCTTTTCCTTGAAGTTTTTCAATCCCTAAATAGCATGTCACACACGTCAAGGAAATTATAACCGGGCTGCATACGTTGCATGGCTGGACGTTTGCTAGATGGAGCGTGGCGTGATCGCTGGGGCTTGGGTGTAGGTGATAAAGGCACGAGCAGAGAATACAAGCTGTTGGAGCTGTAAGGCAGAATTAATTTCTTTTAGTCATTTCCTAGTGACATTGCTCATAATTATATGCCTTAATCCTCTAATCTACTGTAGTGCCTTCGGTTCACATTGGGCTGGATCCACCAAGTCCTGAGATGATTTCTGTTCCCGCCCACCTGACTGAATCATTTAGAGTTTTGCTTGTGTAAGCCACTGATTTCAGGGGAATGGCCCAATTACTTTAAATAGGAACGGAAAGCAACATCAGCCAGGATCAGGCCCAGGCTTTGCACAGTTCTCCAGTGAGAGCGGATGAGTCGATGGTTAATTTTTACTTCAGAAAGAAGTGATATTTCCAGCTGCTTGTCCTACTGAAGGGAGGCAGCATAAAATACTAGATGCAAATGCATTTGATATGCCGGCGGTATTTCTCTGATAGACCATGCGAGACCACAGGGGAAAAGGAGACTAGGTTGTCATACTGAAGCTGCTGATTTGTTTTTTATTAATTATTAACTAGGCTTTTGAGTGCCGACTGCAGTTTGAAGAGCCAGCACAGGAAAATGGCTAGGTATTTAAAGCAGTGTAGGCTCTTGCTAAACAGTTGCTGTGACGCTAGAAATAGTCTCTGTTTTTTAAAACATTTTTAAAAGCTGGAAGGGGACACAGTGAAGTTGTCACACGTGATCCTTCACTGGCATAAATCGAAGCCTGTGGAGCTACAGTGATCTATACTTGTTGAGCCTCGGGTATTCAGACTGGAATAAACAGCTTGAATAGAGCAGTGGAGATACTGTGATTTATGGGAGTGCCTGTACTTGCTAGATGGGGTTTCTGTCCTCACTGTGTTGATGTCTGTGGCAGAGCTTTCACTGACTTTAATGAGGTCAACGTTTGTCTTTCCAGACATGGTTTGTCCTTCCCATTGCGTGAGTTTTTAGTCCATTCTCAACCTCCCTTAGTATTAGTAGGTTTTTGTTGATCTGAGTAGATGTAAACCCTTTCAAATGAGGAGCGGCACACTCTGCTTTTGGCAGGGACAGCAGACACTATCTTTCCTGATAGATAAGTCCACCTGATTTACAGTGTGCTGCTTTTCTCCTGAATGAAAACCTCAAAAGAAATAATAAATCCTCCTGCTTTTCTCCTAAAAGAGCCTTTGCTTTGATGTGTTTTTGCCTAGAAAGGCTGCTTCCTGTATTTACGTATGTTTTCGTGTCTGGAGCTCATAGGCTTCCAGCCCCTGCACTGTAAGAGTTGCTGTAGGTTGGGACCCGATGGGTAGGTAAGTTCTCTCGTGTTGATGGGTTGGTCTGTCTGTGTGCACAGTGTCAGTTGTGGTCTTTCAGTGCTTGAGTGTCTAGGGCAGCTGAAGTCAAATGCAGTAATTTCCTGATGATATTGCTGATTATCTTGGGAAGTTTTTACCCTTGGAGAAGTTTAGCTGGGTTTGTATTCTCTAATTTTCATTTCCTACAGAAATGTACTTACACGTTCTTATGAAAGCGCTGTGTGTGTATTCATTTGGATATGTCAGCACTCTTGGAGCTTCAGTTCTGCCAGTGCCTCTAGATCTTTATTTTCCTTGTAGAGTAAGGTTGCTGGAGCCCTTCTAATGCTTTTTTTGCTACTTTTCACTATTCCGCCCCTTGTGCAGTAGTGTCCTCTGCATTAGCACAACATGTTATTTCAACAAGTTTTAGTTCTTGGGTAAAGGAAAGGAGGAAGTACTGTGGTACAGATGATTTATGAGTAAAATATGTAACTTCTTGTTCGTTCTGTACAGCTCAGTAATTTCTTAGAGCCTTTCAAAAAAATCAAACTAGAATATTTGCTGCTTAACTGGTTCAGAAGCACAGTCCTGGAATAACAAATGAATCAATTTAGACTTGAACGTGAAGTTCAGTCAGTGGAAATCAATCACGATGTGCTTTACAGGTAATGTCCTTGCTCCACAGAAGTCAGTTGGACTTTTACCATTGACTTCAGGTGTGTCAGAATTTCATTCTTGGAGCACGTTCCCATTACTAACGACGTTAGTGGAAAATTTAAGAAAGTGCTTGCATCCCACATGAGATAGTTGACCTATGCCTCAGGCACGGATCTCACACCATACTTATTGTTGAGGGACACACTGTGGTCAGGCTGACCTCTTCCCATCCCTAGAAAAAGGAGATGTGTTTAATCAAGTTGGTGTGCCATAATCATCAAGTTACCCTGAACTTTTGGATGTAGCGACTTCAGACTGCTTGAATGTGTGTCTTGTCTGTCAATCCCATCAGGTCCCTACTAGTTCAAGGAGTGCTCAGTCTTTTCCTGGGCATAAGCCATTTCTAAATTTTAGGTTTAGGTTCGTGCTTCTCCAGTAGATGCTCCTGCAGACCAGAAGGTGCTACTGCTGGTTCAGGTGAATTAATGTGCTGTTTGTAGGTAGGCTTTGGCACGCTTCACAGGCACTGACTGTGCTGAAATACGGAGGTGTGCTTCCCAAGTAACATCAAACAGTTTCACAAGTCACCCAGGGCTCTTGGATTACCGGATGGCACCCTTTGCCCCCCCCTACCATATCTCATCCAGGGTTGTTTTGTCCAGTTGGGAAAATTGATTACATTTAGACTATGAGCTGTGGGGCTTGATCTGTGAATCGCGGCTAGGTGTGAAATGCAAGAGGAATTTTCAATTCTTGTGTCTCCTTGGAAATCGTGTAGCCAATAGATGAATGCTGCAAATCTCTTTCATCTTTTTGCATAGGTGGTTATGCTTTTATTTATTTATTACTCTTTATCCTTACGAAGATACTGAATTAATGTATCTATTTCAGCATCTTTTCACTTGTGTGTATTAAAATCTGTAGAAAGGAAACAGTTTAATTGAAAGAATTGGAAAAGTATATTGTCTCTTTCCTGCAATGGAGTTACTGTCTTATAAGTAATTACTGTATAGAATGTTTGTAGGGACTGTGAAGGTACTAGAAATGTCTGCATTAGATATTCTTCTTTTTTTATTATCTGATTTGAAATAAAAATTGATTTAACTCTCTCTTCCTCTATGCCTTCAACAGCTGTAGGATTTGGAATGGATCCTGGCTTACAAATTGATATCATCACACAACTGGATCTTGCGAATACAACCCTTGGGTTGACACAAGTGTCCGGGCTACACAACGCCAGCAAAGCGTTTTTATTCCAAGGTAAGACTCACTTCTGCCTGTGTGAGCTCATAAGACCTTTGATGCCTAACTCATTCCCTGCAGTGGTGGTCTTGCTTAACTGTTGCTTTCTTGCTTTCTTTTATTTTTTGGAAATAGCAATTGTGGTGGTTTTTTTGTTTGCTTGTTTGTTGGGTTTTTTTTTGTTGTTGTTTTGGTTTTGTTATTGTTGTTTTTCTTCTGGTCTACTGTCACGTAGTTGATGTTAGAGTTCTTTAGGGAAGCGTCTTTGTGTGGGTTTTCAATGCTCTCCAATATTTTATTTCTAACTAAATAGGTCAGAGTGGTTCCAAGGCATGGAATCAGCTGTATTCTTAGATACTTTCTCTGTGCCTGTACGCATGCAGAGACATACAGTGCTGAAGCTGTGTAACCACGAGAAAGCATTTAATATGTTTACACTGATTAGTGACATGTAGCAAGACTTTTGTCAGCTCTGTGAAAAGTGTTAAAGTGGGAAAATTAAGCAAGATTGCATTTAGCTGTCCAAGCTGAATAACAGAATAAGTCACTTTGAATTGTGATTTGTTTTCTTTTTTTTTCTTTTCTTTCCTTCAGTATTCTAAGATGAAGTGTTTTAAAATGGTGTTGTGTGGGGGATTTTTTTTGTTTTATTTTTTGGTTTTTTTTTTTAGTGAATGAAATTCTGGATGAATTAACAAATTTTAACACAGACTGAAGGAGTGTCCAGATTAAGAGACAGTGTCCCATGAGGTGGAAGCACTGAGTTGCCACAATATGCCGATTAGATGAAAAAGACTTTTACATCAGTTGACATTAACATATGCATTAAAGCACAATTAGAAACATATTTAAGTTAGGAGACGCCTTATGTTCATTTCTTTACTGTGCCTTTACTCTGTGCTGAAGAGTGTACATTGGTGTCATTTTGATACCTGTTGTCTGTAGTTATTATTAGAGGGAAACAACTACGACCTTATTTAGCTTCAGTTCTGGATCTGCAATGCTAACTGACTTTATGGTAAGAAATAGAAGAAGCAGGTCTTGGTTTACCTGGCCAAGGCCAGTTTAGGAGCCAGAGCAGAGAGAATTCTGGAGACCTTTGCAGGACTGTCAGTGATATTTCCAATCCTTTATGATATAATGAGTAGCATAATTTTCGTTGATTCTCAGAATAATGCTTTTCTTCTCATACTTCTGACTCCAGGTTGGTATATTACCGACAAACAATATTAAATTACAGTTGTTCCTCCAAGGACTGCAATGGGCTGAATCACTTAAAAAATATTTCAGTATTTCCAATTGCTATTCCCTGCAGCTAATGGCAACCACACTGATGAACTGTCATGGTGAGTTTTCACAGATTGGTGCTCAGAGCTGCAGGGAAGAAGATTGAGACATGTTTTTCAAGATACCAATTGAAACCATTCATACTGAAAGTCGCTTTAAAAGGCTAGTGGTGAAGATGTTATGGATATTCAGTTGTTTTTGCTTTGGAAGACCCCACCTGTAGTTTACAAACTTAGAGAAGACTGGTGTAAAAATGGTAGAGCTTGTACAATTCGCATGAGCACATAAATTGGAAGATAGATGTTCGTGGGAAGCAACGAACAACAATTCACTGTGCAAGGTGAATAAACAATTCAGAATCTGTTGTTAGGTAAATATGGCTTTTTTTTTAGTTTATTTTATTTTCCACAACAGAAATTCTTCTTGCTAATGCACGCAGAAATAGCCCTGTGCTTGGATATTGCCTAGAGTATAAAATTTCTTGGAAGATGGCTTGGGGAAACTTACTCTCTTCAGTTAAGCTCATGAGCCCTTGAGCTGGGAGAGGACTGAAGACCTTTGGTGTATTACTCCATCCTGAGAGAGGTCTGTGAAGGGTCTTTTGCTGCTGCTGTCAGACGGCATGGAAGTCCAAGGATGCTCTGTTGGCGGTTTCCCTTCTTATCTGTTATTTGTTAAATGTCAGCAGCTGTGTGAATTCCCTTCTACTGACAGAGGTGACTTACTTCACAACCACAGTTTGGCTGTGTGCCAGGTCCTTTGACTGGAACCGGGAGAGATTTAATTTTAATTTTTATTTTGCCACACAGTAAACCCAATATAGAACTCGGGGCAACATATAGGCAACTGCTATGTCTAAGTTAGAAGTATTACTTTTTCCCATAAAGATTCACAAAAAACTCGCCGATGTGACACCCCTGGGGGAGAGAAGAGACTGGAAGTTAGTGCTTAGTTTCAGAATTATCGTATCCTTTTGGACCAGCTATTCCAGTCTCCAAGTTGTGGTCATTTCAGCAAAGCTTTGCTTTATTAGTTCTTACCGTATGGGAGTAGTTAATACATGCTGTGCCTTGCTGGGCCACACTGCTCCAGTGTTGCCTCTGGGCAGGGGAGGACCTCACCTGGCAGGCTGACTGGAGCATGGAGTTCCGTTAGAAGACCTCTTCACTTGTGCACTTTCACCACTTCGGATTCCCTAGTTTAGGAAATGAGAAGAGTTTATGAATATATTCTGTGGTGTGTGCTTTTCATAGGGATAGTTTTGCCTGCTGCCTTTGGCAGTGCCCTTACAGCAGCATAACAAGGCTCTGAGCTTACACAAAGGCTCCCCGTGGATCAGTTTCTGTCTTGTAAGATGTATTTTCTAAAACGGCATTATTAGAGCTGTTTGTGCCAAGGGTGTTCCTTGGTGTGTCCCTGGAAGTCTACGTCTTTGAGGCAGAGAAATGAGAATTTTTTCCCAGTGCAGACAGTTATGTATATGGCTGTTGCGAAAATACAGAATGTTTTCTGACTAGAGATTATTTTTCTGTGAATTAAACTCTTTGAAATGGAAAGCTTTGTAAGTTTTGGGCATTTTTTCAGTTGTGTTTAGAGGCAAAAAGAGAAAATGAGGAAGGGGAATGATGGGATGACATGCACAAAAGAAAGAGAAGCTATTATTTTTAATTAGGTTTTTGATCAATGATGTTAGCTGTCTTACTGTAAATGACATACTGTTTGTTACAAAGTTTCTGGAGAGTGATGTCCTGATTTGTTTTATCCTAGAGAAAATGTAGAAGGGCTCTTGTCACTGGAGAGTTAGCAGTTTCAGTCCAAGACAACTTCAGTGAAGCCAGTGGAGTATTCTGATTTTATAATAATATTGGCAGTAACAGCTGAAACCCAAGCACAAATACAGGCTGGGTGGGGAATGGATTGAGAGCAGCCCTGAGGAGAAGGACTTGGGGGTGCTGGTAAATGAGAAGCTCATTGTGAGCTGGTAACGTATGCTCACAGCCCAGAAAGCCAACCATGTCTTGGGCTGCATCAAAAGATGTGTGGCCAGCAGGGCGAGAGGTGATCCTGTCCCTGTACTCTGCTCTCATGAGACCCCACCTGGAATACTGCTTCCAGCTTTGGAGTCCTCAGAACAGGAAGGACATAGACCTGTTGGAATGGGTCCAGGGGAGGGCCACGAAGATGATCAGAGGGATGGAGCACCTCTCCTGTGAAGACAGGCTGAAAGAGTTGGGGCTGTTCAGCCTGAAGAAGAGAATGGCTCTGGGGAGACCTTGTAATGGCCTTCCAGTACATAAAGGGTGCCCACAGGAGAGCTGGGGACTGACTCTTTGTCAGGGAGTGTAGTGATAGGACAAGGGGCAATGGTTTTAAACTGAAAGAAGGGAGATTTAGGTTGGATTTTAGGAAGAAATTCTTTACTGTGGGAGTGGTGAGACACTGGAACAGGTTGCATAGAGAAGTTGTGGGTGCCCCATACCTGGACGAGTTCAAGGCCAGGTTGGATGGGGCAACCTGCTCTAGTGAGAGGTGTCCCTGTCCATGGTAAAGGCGTTGGAACTGTGTTCCTTCCAGCCCAAACCATTCTATGATTTCTGTGTGAAGCAGCTTTACAATGAAAGACACAAATTCAGTTCTGTTTCAAATTGCGTAACAACATGATAGAACTGAAGTGGCGATTATTTTTTGTGGGTTGCCTTTGAGCAAGCAAATCTGTTCCTAATTCAGAAAAACATAGAAACCTATGATTAAGTGTAGTCATTTGAGAGGTCCTGTTGAGCACGGACTTCAATCATTAGAGTATTTCAGATAGATTTTTGATTGATGAGCTCCATTATGTGTGTGTTTCAGTTCCACTCTCTGACATGTGGATGAGGGAATCCAAAAAGCAGTGTAGGCGCTGCCAGTGTGAATTAGGTGAAATTTAGATATCTAACTTGCAATTGCAGTTCTGCAAACAGTCTAACTCTTTAGATCACTGACAGTATGATGTCTTAATTACTTATCTTTTATTTATTTATATGAACAGAAGTTGGGGCAAAAAAGGCTTTGTGTGCAGAAGGGTTGTTCTAGCACGAAGGAACAAAGGAGAAGGAGTAGAGTCTTGACCTAGAATGCTCCTGGGGAGCTGGGCACTCAGAATCCTGGTGTCTGACCCCACATCTCCTCACATGAAACCAGGATTCCAAAGAATTCAAGGAAACTGTTCTGTGAGTGGATGGGAAATCTACCTCAAAGAAATGTATCGAAAATATTAATCATCCACCTAACGTGTTACAATAACATCTTACAAACATTCTGTGACAGATGTCCGTAAATAGCATCTTACTCATTTGACAAAATGATACTGAAATTTCCAGAACGGGGTTACAGTATAAATTTTAGTATGTTGAGAAACACTGAGTCAGGGCTTAGTCCTGTTCTATGTTTTGGATAGCAGGGAAGCAGGGCTTGTTGTGACCCTGTAGGTAGAAAATGCAGCAGGATCTTGCTTTCAGTGGCAGTGAAAGGCTCTCATTAGAAAAAAGGCAAGATGAGGTGCTTAGCTGATCATTCTGTTTCTAGGCAGGCTAAGCCCAATTTGTAGCCTAGCTGTTATATTATGTGATTACCTTGACCAATGTGACTTCGTTCTGTGCTCAGTTCTTGTTGTGGAAGTAAAATTTTATTTATTACTCTTTATTACAACCTGTCAGCTGGGCCCATTGCTTTTTAATTCTTCTTTCAACATCTCCTTTGGACTAACAGAAGCTTAAAGCCTTCACTTATAAAGCAGTTGCTCCAAGAAGTTTGTTAAAGCTTTGCTGTTGCCTTTCCTAGGAATCTGGGAATTAATTTCAGTTTAGTCTTTAAATTAGGAATGGTCTTTTTACTATGTGTGCTATGTATAGTACTCAGTAAATTAGATCAACAAGTACTGTTAGAAGTCTAGCTGTACTGTAGTCCGTTCTTCCTTGACTGTTTCTTTAGTTGCATTAAACAACTGCTGGATTTTGAAGAGAAACACCTTGCCTGTGGCTCCTGCAGTGCAGAGTTCGGTCATGCTCCTTCTTCCCACTTTGTACCGGTGACTGCAGAGTTCTTTTCTGTACAGTTGGGGCTCCAACAGGAGAGGTGAAAGAATGACAAGCATCTTAAAGCACAGAGAATGCCAATGTTTTTGTGAGAGAATAGTGAATCTTGTCCTGAAACAAAAGGGCCATGCTGCTTCAGGCCAAGAGAGGGCAAAGCTGCAGTCTCAAGGCGGGAGAGGTGTTTGAGCCTTGCTTGAGCTTCCTGATGCGGTACATCCCTCTCTGGTAGTGTTTCCTATCGGTGTGTTACAGATCCTGATGTCTATTTTTCTTAGTGGAGTTGTTTCCAGATCCCGCTCTAGGAGTCCACGTCTTAAAAGTCAGGTTTTGCAGTATGAAGTCCACGAGGGTTGATATTGTTGTTAAGAGCAGACATGTATCCTTTCTATCAGGAGTGTTTGCTGTGCTTCTGCTAGCAGAGTCCCCAGAGCACACTTGTTACGCCCTGGCTATGTGGTGCGGGGCAGCAGCTCAGCACCGAGGTGTGCTCAGTGAATTCAAAGGCCTGGTGAGTAGGCCGCTCCCTTCGTTCCTCAACGTGTGAATGTCTTCCCACCCAATTTTCAGTGACCTGTGTGTAATGGCTGAGGTTTTAATCCACTTCAAGTGTTAAAGCTCGGTTATGCCAGCTTAACGAGCAAGGTGTGCGAGCTGCAGAGCTCAGAAAAGAGCTAGAGACTGAATAAGAGGAAGCAGATAGCGGCTCCAGGAGGAAACTTGCAATTACTCTTCCTGGGGTGGACAGCAGGGAGGCCGGCAGTGGCCAGGAGAGATAAACTTTAATTTGAGAGTTCAGGGTGTCGGTTCGTTGTTACATGGGATAATGCAATGAGAGTCACTGCTTTCTGTGTGATCTCTCCTGTGTAAGCAGTATCATTTTTACAGAGCTGAAACCTTACAGAAGCAGAAAAATTAGGAAGGCACAGCATGGGTGGCTCAAAAACTTCACGTTGTCTTCAGCTGCCGTAAAAGAGAGTAGCTCTGGTGCCTTTTCCGTGCCTGGTGGTAACGAATACCCCATCCTTGGATGCTGGGAGGTTTCAGGATGGCAGTGGTGCAGAGCCTCTGGGCACATCTCCCCAGGCTGCCAGTGTCCTTGTTCCTCCATGCTCTTGGGCACGGTTTGCAAAGAAGACAACGCCCCATGTGCTGTTGGGAAGGAAAGGAACNTGGGCTCACAGCTGCTTGTTTCCCTTCAGCCGTGTGAGTTTTTTGTCCTTTCACAACGCAGTTTCCCTGGGGCAGCAGCAGCCAGTTGGAGGGCCTCGGCTGTGCCCCGAGGTGAGGTGGGCAACCAGCTGTGTCCAGCCTGAGGCAGCCCCCAGCTCTCCTCACACGAGCACCCTGCTCCTCACCAAGGGTGCAGGTATATCATCATGGAAACCCTGCAATGTCCTCAAACTCATGAAATTTTTATGATTCTTTTGTTTTTTGGTGTTTTTTTTTTTTTTTTAAGGGTGGTGTAGGGTATTTTTTTCCTCGCCGTAGGCCTTGTTGTGCAGGTCTATGCCAATTTCCACAGGGGTGGGTGGATTTAGGGTTTTACTGTTTGTTGGCTGTGGGGTTCTTGGGACCTCACGAGGTAAAAACACCCATGGTCAAATTAAAAGCTTTTGCATATGTAAGCAAAAATAGTATCTACTTTTGTGGTGTGGGCCAGCCTCTCAGCCTCATCATGAGGCATTTCTGGTGTTGTTGCCTCCTTGGTGCTAAAGTTTTACCATTTCCCTTCTCTTTCCACTGATACCTCCTTTCTGAGCTCCCCCTCTCACTGGAGGACAGCAGAATTAATGGTTACTTGAAGCTGATCCACTTTCGGGGCTTACTGGCTCCAAGGGCAGTGACAGGCACCTCTGCCTATGGTGGTGGCTCAGTAGCTGTGGCTGCATGGAGATGGTGAACACCAGGCCAGCGTGTGACTTCCCCTGTGATGGAGGTTTGTGGGGTGGTGAGAAACAGGACCTGTATGCTCCCTTGAAGAGAGAGCAGGATCCTTGCCCACCCTCCATGCTCATTCTTTGGGATGTCTCCCTGCTTTTACGAGCTCCAGCCTGACCCTTAGGAGCTGTGGCAGCTGCCCACCAGCAGAAAGTTTCCCCAGTGCTCTCAGCCCTTTGTCTGAGCTGCTCTGTAAAGCACTGCTGAAATAAGAGTTAAAGGAAGATACCAACAAGCTTGGCTGGTTTTACCCATGAGGATGGGGGTAAGCATGACATTTCTGCTGAGCGTGGTTTTGGGACTTGTGTCCATCAGTAGACTAGAGAGCAAGGTCTTCATTTCTTTTTGGGATCTTGAGTGCTTTTCTTCCCAGACCTCTGTGGAAAAGAGAGGGAAATAAACCTGGAAATTTAGGGGTGAGGACTAGGTATGTAAAGTGGCAATAATCCAGTTGGGATTCTCAGCTCCCCTGAGAACCAGGGAGGGATAGAGGCTTGTGCTGGGCAGTGGGTGGTGAGAAGCAGTCAGATAAGATTAACAATGACGGGCAGAGAAGAGAAACAGCTGTGGTGAGGAGGTGGAGGCTAAGGAAGCAGGTGATGGCTGGGCAGAGAAGCTGTGACAAAGACAACACAAGGATGGTGAGTTGAAAGGGAGTGACATGCAGGGATGAAGAGCATGGTGAGGGCAGCCATGGGCAGCAGTTGGGAGAAGGAGGCTGGAGAAAGAGGTGAGGAGCTAGGACCTGGATTTGAAACCTTAGAACTGCGTTCTTAGACTAGGTGGGTAGGACTGGGTAAAGGTTTGCTTACGATAGAGGCAGCATAATAGGGAAGAGCACTGAAAGTTCAGATTTGATGGTAGTGTAAAGTATCAGTGATGTGTGCTAATTTTTAACAAGTATTTTTGGAGGATACAACTTGGATGATGTGGGGTTTTTTTTATCAGTGATTTAGAACCGTCATTTTGCTGTGCTTTGGTTGTTCACCTGTAAAGTTGAGGTACAATTACCCTTTCCTCTAATAGCAGTGTGAAAAGAATTAATTAGTATTTGTAGAGGTCTCGGATACTGTACTGGAAGAATTAATTTGGTCATGGTCTGCTCTGTCTTCAGAATAGGATTTGAATATGGTAGATTCAAGGTGAGCCTTCAACAACAAAAAATCAAGCAAAACTTCAGATCCTTGTTTGTTAAATATTTTTTGCTCTGTGTTCTTTACTTGGTGTACTGACTGAGATTGGGGCCTTCTGGAAAGCCTGTGTGATTCTGTAATTAAGAACAATTAGGAATGGTGTTGGAATGCACATCCCCAGAGGGCTGAGCAAGGTTTAGCTGTGAGACTTTAACCCTAACATCTGTCGAACTTATAATTTATATTTGTCTTTTAAATACAGTTAATATTTTAATGTGTTTTGTATGCACAAAGTATTTTTTTTCCGAAGAAATCATTAGTCTGAGTGGTTTTGTCTTTTTTTTTTTTTTTGTCCCTTACAAAACTGACCATTTTCAGAATAGAGAAATGATCTGGAGTTGGAATACAATGAGCTAGGAGGAGATGAGTGACATGAATCATCTTCTCTGGAAGAAATTAAGGATTACTTGAGACATTATTATTGAACAATGCTTTGAGGCTTTGAAGATACGTAAACTACTGGGAACTTTGTTGGTTCCCAGAAGTAGTTTTTAAAGTACTTGTATATGCCTATCCATTATCCATTATTGGCTGTTTTCACTTTTGTTTAATATTTGAATTATGTTAGAACCCTGTCTAGGAGTGAAATTTATCTAGCATATTGATATGAACATATAAATACTCAGAGAGCTTTTTGTCCTGTGTCCTCTTGTTTTAGCCACCTCTATCCCCACCAACTAAATGTAGCCTAAAAGAGAAACCTAGTCACGTTAAAAAACAGTGACCAATTTCTACTTTTTCTTCTTTTTTTTCCCCGCATCATGAATGTTGTCATGTTGCCTTCTGTTACTTGACATTTTTTGGGTTTCCCATCATGCCTGTAATGATTAGGAAAGAATTCTGAGCACACATTGCCTCTGTCCTTGGCAGTTATTTTTGCTTTCCTGGGAGACAATAATTGTGCTACTTGTCTATCTTCATTGTCAATGTGGTAAGTACAGGGGGGAAGTGGGAGAAGCACTTCAGTATTTCTGTCATATGCTAAAGCCTCAATGCTTCTGGCAACCTGTTGACAAATTCCTGTAATGAAGATAAGCAGAAAGGAAACAAAAGGTCTCTGCTCGTCAGTGGGCAGAGAGGGGGATGCAGAAATTAGTTTCTGATACTGCTAGTAAGTGTCGTGTGCTTCCACACTGCACGAGCATCTCAGTCCCTACAGTGAAAGTAAATCCATTTAGATAAAAGTGAGAATAATGGTTTTGAGTGTCTTGTATCTTCATCAGAACAGAAATTGTCTTTTTCCTGCAAAGGATTTTGGCAAACCGATATTGTTAAGTCATATCATTCCGCATGTAATCAGGTTTTATTCACTTCTTGTTTAGTAAACAAGTATTAAGCTGGAGTAAGAATGGTGTTCTATCTCATCTTGTCAAACAGGTCTGTGTGCTAGTTGGAGCTCTGGGAAGCTGAGGTGAGGCAGAGTTGGTACTTGAGTTGTACTGCCTTGAAACGTGTCCCTGCACATCACTGAGTAGCCCTGGGTGGAGAATCCTGTCTGAATTCAGAGCAAATCCCTGCACCTGATTCTGCAGGTCTGGGTCACTGCTAGGGTAAAAGAGAGCAGAATGGGAGCATTACTTGGCGCTGGTGAGTTAAAACTGCATGAAATGCAGAGGGAGGGAAAACCATCACTGAGAAACTGGGTTCTCACCGTAGGCAGTGTAACAAAGTGGCCCGTTATAGTTGGTTTTGGCCCCAAGAGGGTAAAATTTTCTAAACAATTTTAGTAGAAATGTGTTAGTATCCATTTGTTAGGAATATTTATACTCATCCTGCTTGGTTAAACTACTAAACCGAGCTACATCTTTTGCCTAAAAAGAAGTGGTGTTATCTGAAATGACTACTACACACATTTAAACACATACGATGATTTTACATTTATTTTTTAAGATTTTGTACCTTTAAAAAGTACACAGAGGCGGGGTTATAATCAGACCTAATGCAGGAGCCAGGCATGGACCATTTCCTGTGGTGAAAAACCCTGCTGTCTTGAACTACCCATCAAGAATAAAAATTAGATGCTACTTCAGGCCTCAGCCTACTTCTATGCCAAATTCTAGATTAATCTTGCCACCTGCAGTGTGGGTGTATAAATGACATGAGGGGGACATTTTTTCTCTTATTTTTCATTTTTGCCACATAAATGGTGTGAAGTAAACATGTCATACTGTGCTGGCTTATGGCATTATATCATGTGATTGCCTTGCCTTTTGTGGCCTATTCAATGATATAAAATGCAGAACATTAGACTGTTTTTAATGGAACGGACAAAAAAAATGATTTTGGCACCTGATGTCCACTAAACCATTCATCTAAATCGGTAGTTATGTAGGTTGCATACCTACTAAAATACCAAAGTTGGTTCTGTAATTCTGACAACAGGCATCTGTGAATCACTATTTTGGAGCAATATATTCTGTAGCTGAGCACTGGTATTTTGGCTTCCTAAAAATCGCTTATCACAGTCTGCTCCCCATCTTCCACACTTGTGTGATAACCTTTCTTACGTAGTTCCAGCTGAGTTTCCCATTGGCCCTCTGTGCTGTAAATGGGAAAATATAGCATAGGATCACTGCAGCTGCATGGCTTGTTTTGCGGAGTCTGTTCTCCCCTTACACATACACGTAACTCCTCCCTCTGAATGCAAGTTTTCCATTTGGCATCAGTAGGAACAGATACCTCCTACAGCGGACAAGTTTGTGTTGTAAAGCTTAGTTGTGTGTTGTGTCCACCCATCTTTTTTTCTTCATTTTTTAAAAAGAGTCTTGTTTAAACTGAAAGATAGCGAAGATGCTGTGAGCGCCTAAAGCACATAAAGCTGTATCTCAGAGGTTAAATACTCTTTGCTTCTATGATGAAAGACTACCTACAGATGGCATTCAGACCTGCCTCTGCTTCTCTCTGCCTCTACTTTGGCTCATTGTGCATAACAATGTTGAAATTTTAAAGCCTATTCTTGGGGACTGGGAAAAATAACAAAGCCAAGATGTGTGGGAGGAGAGTGGTGTGTGTGTGTGTGTGTGTCATGATTTCTCTTGTTCTGTAGAGGTCTCTATGGATGTTCATCATGCTGTTTGGAAAATGAAGCAGCACAGCCGTAAAACATGATATTTGTAGAATAATTTGGTAAATGCTGATGATTTGGAAACCTCATGTACTGCACTTCATCTCAAGCCTTCCTTTTAAGGGAATCTACTAACAAGTTGTGGTAGGAGGATTTTGTGCGGTGTTAGGTACAGTACTCTTATTAGGGAAATAAGTTATTTAGCTTTATTTTGTTGTAATTAATTATCAAGCCAGAACAAAATTAAGTTTCTTTTTTGTAATAGTATTGCCTGTACATTTAAAAGTCACGGTCCTCTGTGTTAGCCTTTTGTTCTCTGACGCTGGCAATGCCTTTAATGTTTTTTGATGTCTTGCAAGTACCAGCTTTCAGATGGGATATTCTGCCTTTCTAGCTTTATGCCATCCTAATTGTTTCAAAATGTAGTCATTAAAAAAAAAAAAAGTAAACACTATTGCTGGTGTTATTGCTAACGGCAAGAAATGCAAAGAGGGGACGCATGTGGCAGTTCTATTTAAATAAAAGCTTATTTTCAGAAACAAAGGCTTATGGAGCAAAAGGGACCACTTAGTACCCCAAGCACGTTTGCTGTTACGGATGAACCCACAGCAATGGATGCTATCAAAGTTATCATATTTTATTCATGAGTTGCGGTATGCTTGGGTGAAATAAGAAAAGCAATGCTCCAAATCATAATTATGGTGTAAAAAGATAAAGCAGTTATTATTGTGACTTTCTGAAAATTCTTAAATCTCTCAAGTAATTCGTATAAAACTTGCAGAGAATGACTAAGTATGTTAACTGTATTTATGATTCTTTGTTGGGGTGGGGTGTGGAACACTTCGCAAATAGAATTTATATGTATTTTGGGAGAATATATAAATGGGTACTTGTGTGTGTTCCAAGAAACAAAGACAACTAGAATATTGAGTATAAACGTAAAGAGGCTGACAGCAGAAATTATACTTTGGTAGAGAAGGGCTTTGACAAATGTATTCTGCCTCATGCTATTATCATGCAGTTAATAAATAAAACAGACACCCAGGATTTAATTTGCTTTAGCAATAATGTGGAAGTGATTTTTCTGAGGGAAAGGAAACAGAAGGGAGAATTAGTTTATGAAACATGTTTGTTTAATGCTTGTACAAATCCTATGTAGAGAATAAAGAAAAAACCACAAGATTTTAGTAATAAATGAGCTAAATACTTTAAAAGTAATAAACTATTTAAGAGTGCCACGTCATTGGGAGTTTTTGAACTAAGAGAGCACTTCAGCATATGCTTACTTTGAACTTTACGGATAATTTCATTGCCTTTAGTTGGATTATTCATGTGATAAAAGGCTTTACTGGACTGGAAATTAAAATCTTTGTGTTGGTGTAGCCGGGTCTGTTAGCTGCCACAAGTAGCATTAGGCAATGTAACCTTTCTCTGAAGAAACTGAGGCAGAGGTTTCTGTTTTGCTGGAACTTTCCTGTTAATGAACTGTTTAAAACTGGTATTTTGATTTACATGTTGAAGAACACAGTTTTTCACTAGGGAGCTACGTTCTGATTTCTGTGTGGCCTCGATGAGGTTAGACTGGGATTTTCAACAGAGCTAAAATAATGTAGGTGTTCAGCTTCACTCCTGCTTCAATGGGATCTGCTACTTAAAATCTCGTTGAAAATCCAGGTTATTGGTTACTTGCTGAGTATATCTGTCATATTCATGTTAAACTTAGGAATCCTAAAGCACTTCTGAAGTGCTTGATACTGCTATTTATTTGTAATATCGTTGCCATAAAGCATGAGCAGCATTTATTATTATTACCAGTAAGGAGCAGCATTAAATGAGAAATCAGAATTATTACATACTGCTTAAAAATACAAATGAATCAATCTCTCTGTGTGTTCTATTGAAAAAGCTTACATTTTGTTCCTAGATTATAAACACACTAAGGATTATAGTGGGGGAAATGCATCGAAATTACAATTAGTAGATATTTGCAAAACTCAGCTTCTGTATCTTGTTTATGGTTCTAGATGCTCCTCACCTCCAGATATCATCTTCACTTAAGTTTCTTTTAAACAAATGCAGCCAAAGAACATGTTTTGTCAAGTTCAGTATATATTACAGTTTTTTTAAACATCACTTCCAATTTTTTCCATCTGTGACTTTGAGCATACCTGAAAATGTTTTGTAGAAAGGGAGGAAAAAAATGCTTGGCTTGCTTTTGAGTAAAACCAAAACAGAAACAGTATTTTTGGGTGGGTCATTATTTTGTGTGATGTTAGCATTTAATATACTCTTAAAATAGATCCCTGACGGGGACAGTACTCCTTCAAAACAGACAGCATATCGATAACAATTCTTAGCAATTACTGATTTTCCCAAGATTTCATACGTTGCCGCTGGCTCTGTTCAAACATGACAGTGTTGCTAGTGTAGTCCATGCTCTTTGTGTTAAAATATTGTTGTTATTGCTATTTGTAAATTTGGAAAATCTTTGACTTTGTAGTCACAGTGATGTGATACCTTATCTAATATAGATAAACAGTGAAAAAGATGTTATCATCAATGACTCCTGAACTAATTAACTAACAACTCATGTAATTTGATTAACTCACACGATTTAAGAGCAGATTATGTGCTTTTAGTGGTAGTCTAACTTCTGGAGCATTTCTATGAAGCATTTAATTTAAGGGATCAACCATTTGTAAATAGTCTTGATTCCAGCATGAGTCCCTTGAGGAAACAGCAGGGCCTACTTGGGAAGGAGACCCTGAGCTCAATAGCTGCTTAAAATATTTGAGACAAGTTAAAGTGGCTACAGGTGATATGTCACCTCAGCAAAACGATCACCACTGTTCTCAGCAGGAAGCTTGTTGCAAAGCTGTTTGGCTTACTCCAGTTTTCTGATTTTGCTGCATAATGAAAAAATGATTTGAAGATGGTGTTGGTTGCTGTGCAGTGCGTGTGCTCGGGCCTGCTGCTCATCCTCCTGCTGCTGGAGAGATGACTCCAGAGCTTCCCATGGTTGTTCTGTCCCTTTGAGTGGACAAGACGAGGGACGGCCCTGGAGATGAAACCCATATGCAGTCAACGAGGGGCAGTTTCTCAATGTAGACTTGATTACAATGTTCTTCTGCCCTGTTTTCTCTGTCAACTAGGCCACCTTTTGCTGGCTGGGGATTAGAAACATTGGTGGCCACCTTCTCTCTCGGCATGCATGTCTTTCCAAGTCTTGTGGGATATCTGCTGCACTGTTTGTTCCCGAGTACTCAATTTCCATGGCTCACTTTCAAATGCTGATAAAAAAACCAAAGGACTTAGACTCTCTGACAACTACTTAATTAACATGAGTGTGGTCATTCTAGCTAGTGCTCAAATCAGGCCAATTTTCAAGAAGTGAAGAGTCTGACATTGAGACTGAATCAATTAAATTATTGGCTGACGAGAAACTGTGATTTGATAAGTAGTCTGTTCGATTTCTTAAGTGACTGAAAATTCTGCTGTCCCTGATATCTGGAGTTTTAGGATTGGGTTTGCAATAACTTCCTAAAAGGAGTGAAATATACATATAATTTTAAGTGCTAGATTAATTTTTTTTTTTTTTTTTTAGGAGAGACCTACTTGTAAATTGGTTTACAAGCATGTATATCAAAATGGCAGCAATATACACTTATTGCCAGTGTAGTTTTGCATCATGCAAAAGGAGAGTTTACATTGAATTATACTGTTTTTTCCACCTTCTCTAGCAGAACTGCTTTTGCTGTATAGTCATGGGAACTTACCTTTTTAACATTAGCTATTCACCCTGGTAATTGCTCCATTCTCTAATTTAATGAAAACCCATTAAACCGAAACAATAATTAAAATGAGACATCATCTCTGTAGGAGGTTTGCATATTAAAATCACCAAGCATTTCACTGCAGACGGATCTTATTCTTGAGAAACAGTGTTTGAAGCAACATGGAGAAAGTGATTTATAATGAATAATCGTAATTTAGAAAGCTGTGCTGTTGAACATGATTTCCTACTGGTTATTACCGACTCTGAGTGGAGCTAGCAAGGCAAAAGCATTTACAATGTCTTTTCCTACCGATGAGAATACCTAGAAGCAGAGATGTGTTCGGAAGAAAACATTGTGCCTTCTTTAGTCCTCCCTGGTGGCATAGCCTTAAAGAGAAGGGCGAGCTGTTTTCACTCCTCTCTCTGAGTTGCTGGTAGGTAGGACAGCTGGTGCTGGTCCCCACTGCGAGTGCAGGGGTCACAAAGAGCAGCGTGGTGCCTGCTCGGGACCTTAAATGCAAGCTTGGATATCTTTCCCTCTGTCAGTACCCCACTGCTGGCTAAAAGCCATGCTTTAGCCTGGCTCAGAAGCGGCGTAGGTGGGTGGCAGGCATGGTGGATGAGTTTGAGTCTGTGCTTAGGTGATGCCTAGGTACACTGGCGGATGGGTCTCCGTAGCACAGTGTGGGATGTCTCAAGTCTTAGTGCTAGTAGCTGGGTTGAGCACCCAAAGTGCTCTGAGAGAAATACGTGGCTCCTGTGACAGGAGCATATTGCAAACTCTTTTTTTGGTTGCGTATAAGGAAAAATTTATGCAATTTTTCTCCCCACAGCTAAATAATCAGTGCTATCAACAGTTAACTGCATTTTGCCTTTGCTAGACGAGGAGGGACAACTACCTGAAGCGTTTCACTGCTTGGCAGTGAAATAAATGCTTTCTGCAGAAGATCCCAGTGGTTGGTGTCAGCATCCTTCTGTGAACTTTTGGATCTGTTTGTGACTTGTGTGCTTTAAGAGGAGCAGAAAGGAGTAGGCATCTGTTGCCAGTAGTGTTTTGGGTAGTTAGGTGATTTTTTTTTTTTAACCAGTTCTTTGAAAGATGATTTGTGTGCAGGAAGGAGTCTATGCACTGGATTGCACTTGGACTCAGAGGCTTGGAAGCACCTGCCTTCAGCCCGCAGAGGGTTTTGTGACATTGTGTGTTTTCATCCTGAGTAACTTTAAGAAACTGTCTACTATGAGAGTTGCTAATTTTGGATCCTCCTTCCACTCTTGGTTCAGTTTTTGGAAAGCTGATGACTTAAAAATGGAGCACTGTGATTGGTTTAATTTGTTGATTTAACAGAGATTTCAGTTTTATGGGTTTTTTGCCCATAGCAAGGTAAAAGCCAGTATGCTGCAATATTCGATTCTCTAATTGCCATAGCTGAAATCCAGATTCTCTGTTGTTGCAGCATTAATTTCTTCTTGCTTTTCCAGAGTGACTGTGCAAAGGTTCTCCTGAAAGCAGGTTGAAACAAATAGCTTTGAAATGATTGAAGGTACCTATAAAGCAACGTGTTCTGCAGTATGTTCCCTTCCAATGTAAAGTAAAAGTAAAAGGTATTCAAGCAGGCTGGTGAATGATGAAACATATCTGTTGCTTTAGAGAACAAAAATTCAGTTAGAATTTTAGTATTTTTCTCTAGTGGAGGCATCTATTAAAGAATGGTGATTTTCAAGAAGGATTGGGATTCAGCTTGTAAGAACCGATGCACATTTTTTACTGCTTAAAATTCAACCCCAAATGGTACTTCCCTTTGTACCATGAATTGTTGACACTATCATCAAAGCAAGTTTGGAAAAAAACTTTGCTGGCTTTCTTAGCACAATTCTTTTTGTTCTCTAACTCATTTTGTCTGCTTCTGTGGGGTGATGCTTTCCTTACGCTGTTCCTAGTAGAGCTGAAGCTGACTTCTACCTTTCTCTTATTCGAGGTCTCTCTTGTGTTCTGGGTTACAAGTGGCAGAAGCCCAAGGTTTTAATTTTTAGTTGCCAGAGCTGGTGATGCACAGAGAAGTTGGATCCATGCAGGAAGATGTTACTTGAGGCCTAAATCAGGTTTGTAAGGACTGATCCTAATTCTGAGTTATTGTACCTTCCTAATTCCATTTGCTGTTAGGCTTAGTGTATACTGAAATACCTGTGCATTTCACATGCACAAGGTAAAGCTTTCCCTGAGCTGGCCCCAGAGTAGCATTGCCATTCACCCGGACTGGCCTTATGTTGAAACGAAAACACACCCATGCAAAAATAAAAATCAGAGGCTAATTTTGAAGTTGCTGAAAGTGAATATTGCGAGTAATTGTAGTTGTAGATGTGGTTCATTAAGGTGGCTGAGTGTGTAAGGGCTTGCTGCAGCTAAGCAGGGTGCTGTGGTCTTCCTCTGCAGATCCTGGCCATGCTGTGGTCACTGAATCCCCCTGGATGCTACACTTTTTATTTTATTTTTATTTTTAACTGTTTTTTGTCTTGGTAGGGCTGGGTTACTGGGCTACTCGGGGTCCAAACTGGGCTCACGTGGGCAAAGCAGCCAGGAGGAGGTATAGTGGTCTCCCTGGGGATGGGAGAGTGGCATCCGGCAGCAAAATCTGGGGATGGCAGAAGTTAAATGGGTTTGGCTGTCCTGGCAAACTGCTCCATTGCTTTGTGTTTGGCACTTCTTCCTTTGGCCCACAACTTACAAAAAAAGGAATTAAAATGAGGCAACAAATATGCTCTCTCTCTGACATAGATGTGTGTTCTGCTTCTTTGTTTTGCTGAAGGTAGAAAGTTGCCTTTTCTTGATGCTCCGAGATGAATTGTATATGTTGTACTTTTAAATAACTGTGTATGCTCTCTTTTTTTGCTTGCTTTATTTTAGAAACACTCTGGTATGTTTAGAAGAACCCTCCAGACAGTCAGTATTTCAAATTAAGAAAGTATAATCACATAGAAGGGCATATGAAAGTTGTATCTATGTTTGTTTATTTATTTATTTTGCTGAGATTGCATTATCATTCAAGCATGAAGTGATGTTTCACTGAAGATTACTGTATAAAGCTATATTCTATATTATGTAGGAAATACAACATTTCATTATGAGCAGACAGTTATTTTTATAGAGAACATAAAAAGTATTTCCCCTTTCAGGCACCTGTGGTGAGGGGGTGTATGCATTCTCTGTTTTTCTTTTTTTTTTTTGGGAGTGTGAAAATCAACCTGAAAATGGAAAGCTCTTATTCTAAATGGATCCGTACTCCCAGTTCATTTGTGTGGTACTTTCTGCAGAAATTGAGCAAAACGCAAACAGACGACGTGCTGAGTGATGGTGCAGCAGGAGGAGGGGCGCTGTCAGAGGGGTGCAGGGGGGCTGTTGGGGAGTTGGGGTGATGCTGGGCCATGCCCTCAGCAAGGTCTCATGCGACTCCTTCCCAGTGTTCAGGCCCCAGGCTGTGAGCCCAGTGCTGCTCTCGACACCCCAATGGGTTTGTCATCTCTGCAATGTCTGGTTGCGTGGCTCCCCTAGACCTTGGTGGGTCCCTCAGCCTACAAATGGACTTCTAAGCTATCTCAGGTGGCGTTTGTCATCTTGCTGCAGAATTGCTGGGAAACTCCCCGTCTTGTAGTTACTGAGACTTGAGTGATGAAGAACAGCATTTCTGCAGACATTTATGCATCTGAAAGTATGTTTTTCAGTTTTTTAGCGGTAGGGGTCATTTCTAGGTGTGGGTAATGAGTAGATCTACTCCAAGTAAAAAACGGCATACTGAGAAATGTGTTAATTTTTAAAAGTCTGGTTATATAACATCCTTTGTATGAATTATGCTGGAATAGTGTTGCAAAGCAGTATGTAAATACTGTTTGCTATCTAGTTATTTGAACCCGAGATACTGGATTTTCAGAACTTTGGATCTTACTGATTTTAAGCAACAGAGAATTTATATAAGGTGTTGCATGTGGTTTTGGTGTATTCATGGCTGTGAAGAGGTGCTAGAGTATAGCACAGTTCTTCAAAGTATGTTTCTAACTGAAGCAGTCAGTGCATTGATTATTTGTTCGTGATCCTGGCCAAGGAGTCCTTTGTTTTTGTGTAAAATTTGATGGATAGATGGTGAGATATTGCTTTAGATCTTGGTCACTGTATACTGAGGGGAAAAAAGAAGTATAAATTTTTTAAGTCACTAAGGTTCTTAATCTTCAAAACAAGGGTAATTATCTTCAACTGTTAGCTCTTCAACATTTATTTGAGCCTTACTTGTGCCTTGGAACTTAGTGCCAGTGGCTGGACTTGTCTGTGTAGATGGCAAATTAGATACAGGAGAACTTACAAAACTATGTGTCCCACACACCAGTATCTCCTGCATCAGCTTTTTTCAAAGAAACCAGATGGTATTTATGGACAGTAATAACGCCTGCTAGATGAAGGTAATAATATAGACAATGAAATCTTGTAGATAAAGACAAAAATTGGTGTTATGTCTTTGATTGCTTCTTTCTCCATTGATGGCAGTGGAAATTATTTGTGTTCTCTGAAACTTTATCCTCTGCTATGATAAAAGTGGTATTGAACAGACAAATAGTTTGCTGCTGTAAAGTGGGCATTATATTTATTTTTCAGGTGAATTTGAGTCTCTGGCTAAAATGATGACTAGTGATTTTGATGTTTAATTTGCTGTACTTTTCAGAGGTGAGCTTTTTAGAATGTGTTAAGGATTCTGAGCGCGTAGGCTCATTTGAAGGGCTTTAAGCTGCACAGGACAAATTGAGACACCCAATTACAAAACATGCTTGAACACTTTTTCCTTGGTGTTTGGTTTCAGTCGATGGCACTCCCTCAGTAGTTGTGTTTCTGAGTTTCAGGTTGTTTTTCAAGCCAGCCTCTCTTCTTTCCATCTGCAAAGCCTCATTTAATGACACAATGTTGGTTTTTTTTTTTCCTGCAGTGAAATTCTGAATTGTAAATCTCATCGCTCCTTTGTGTGTTATAGCATTCATGCTGGGCCAGATTCTCAGGGTTCAGTAATGTTTTATGGCTTTCTACCAGCTGAGAATTTGTGCTGGCATTTCTGGCTTCAAAGTAAACCTTTCGAAAGGAAGAGCACTGGGCTTCTAATTGGTTGTGAAATCTGGGAACTGCAAGTGGCACAGGTCTTGCAAATGTGTTGCAAAGACCCAACGTGAGAGACGTGGCAAGGGGTGGGAAGGTGAAATGCCGTGATTTCTCCCTTTTGTCATTAATCATCTTTCGTAGCGATAATATATTGTGAATAAAAGGATGAGATAAAAATGAGTGTGGTGGGAGACTGCGTATATGAATCTTAGAAGATCAAATGTGAGAAGGCGTGCTGCCACTTGGACATCAGCAGGATTAGTGAGTCTAAAATATTTCTGGATCCACCTGGTCAGACTGTAGTTTAATAAATATTGTACGAGCTGTCACGCTTTGCTTGTTTAAACTGAGAAATCCCTGAAACTTTAGTGGATTGCAAGTATGTCTTGTATTTATTTCTCAGGCTGAACCACAGCTGTTATAGCATTATTTGGAATAATACATCTCTGCCTTACACAGTGCAAGGACAGGTTTCCTCTGATGTACGATGGAGAGGTGGTAGCAAAGTCAGAGGTAAAAACTGAAATTGGAGCTTGGTGAATTGTGTTGGGAGAGGCAGTGCCTGAGATTTCTTACAATTTAGGAGCCTATTTATCTGACTGCAGCACACTTTATTTACAGCAACTTAATCTGCTCGCAGCAGACAGAAGTAGCTCAGCATCCTGTTAAAATTCTGTCAGAAAATCAGTAGCTGACCAGTTGTGAACTTGTCAAAGTGACAAGGGGCATGCTGTCAGAGATGGCATTTGGGTTTTTTCGTGGAACAAATGCGGTGGTGGAGCACAGTAGATGACGCTCGAAAATGAAAAATATTGATGGGAAAATGAGAAATGTAATCTGAATCTTTCTGACTTAGTATTTTTACTAGACTGTTGTTTCCCTCTCTTTCCTTCTTTCAAATGAAATTCCTAGATACAGAAAGAGAAATCCATGCAGCGCCCCATGTAAGTGAGAAGTTAATACAGCTCTTCCGGAATAAAAGTGAATTCACGTTTCTGGCCACCCTGCAACAGAAAGCATCAACTTCTGGGGTTATACTGTCCATCCGAGAATTAGAGCACAGGTAAGAGGAAATTGTTTCTCTCTTGTAGCAGTAGCAACATAACAGATAACTGAGTGCTCGGTGGTCCATTTTGACAATATGTTGAAGTGGTAGGTGTGCAATCTGACATGTAAGTTAAAGCCTTTCTTTACAGTTTGCAATTTGCTGCTTTTTGCTAGATTGGTTTTTTTTTGTTACATGAAGAATGCATTATTTATGTATCTTGGTCCGTAAAATAGCTTAACTTAAATGGAGAGATCAAAACCAATGTAGCATTGATGCACAGCACTTTTGAAGTTACAAACCTTGTAATGCAATTTCCTGTACTATTTTATCATATGGACTTCGGAGTTTGCTTTTTCATAAAAGTCAAACTTATGCGTTTCCTGCTTCACTGTGTTTTATAACATTTTAAAATAATACATTTTCTTTTTGGGATTCAGCAATCAAGCTATTAAGCCACTTGTGCTCCTGTATGTTTTCTTCCTGGCATAAATACAGTATATTCTTATTTCAAGTGTGTGTGTCTCTTTTTTATCTTTTTTTGTTGTTGTTGCCAGTGTAGGAGGAAGAAAAGAGGTCTTTTTCTTAGTTATTATAGTGGCAGACATCAATTTAAAAAAAAAGTATACCCTGTATTATGGCCCATAATACAATTCCAATGATGTTTTGATGTTTCAAAGTGTACGTTGCATCAAATAGTCTCCTACTAATACCTTTGTGGATGCTTTTTTCATAATTTCTTAGGGCTTGAAGGACCTGTGTATTTAGTCTGCCTTTCCGTTTTAATACAAGTGGTAGGACATTCTTCGGTTGCTCCCGTTTCAAATCTAATACCAGTCATTCTGCAGCATTTCTTTTAGGAAATTGAAAAGATCCTATTGGTATTTAATTTTGTTAGTCATGTAAGCAATATGCAACTGGTAGCCTTGCCTTTTGCTGAGGAACTATACGAAGGAGAAGGCAATAGCTTTATTATGACCAAATACTCAATGGTGATTTTTGCCAGTACAACAGCAGGGATGTCCGATCGAGGATAACTCAGGGGAGGACTCTGCTAGTTCCTTATTCTGTGATCATATTTTTCTGTGATCTCTACTTTCTTACTGGTTTCTTTCTTTTACTTTGTTCCTGCTTTCATTTTCCAGGCTGTTGTCTCAATATATAAGAATACACAAGGATCCCTCCCTCTAGCTCCTCCTGTTTTCCTTCTCTCACTATGTGATTCCTTTTGTTGCTTTTAATTCCTCCAAGCTTTTCCGGGCCGTTGTAGCTCTCCAAAATCCTGGTTAACAGGATCGATTTGCCATGTTAAGGGGAAGAGGACATTGAGGAGAGCCGTTGACAGAGGAACACTGTCACATGTAGGGACACACGCATGCACTCAGCAAAACCTGAGGTCAAACTAGACAGGCAGTGGTGATTATACAATGCAAGGCACATGGATTTTTAGATATGGCCTCTTCTGAATTTAGCTACTTAACTCCTGTGTCTTGACAGGCAGAGATAGAAGCTCATCCAGAGGTGTGACATGCAGGAGTAATCTTGATTGGACAAAATGTGCTGCTGGTGTCCTTCTTGGTACTGGGGTTATTTCTAGTAATTCAAATGAATAATAATCTGTTTAAAAATACATATACTTGAAGGATTGGGTGCTAGTCTAACTCAAACCTTTGTAGTTCTGTGTAGTAACTTTCAGTCTGTGTTCTATGTAAGAATTGAAATAGGCATGGCCAGTGTTGCTATGACTGCTCGATTGCTGTAATGTTCTGAATGTCAGATGGATTACTGCAATTATCCTTCTTTTCTGGACTCATTGTGTGTCACTTAAAGCAGAGTCACTGTTTGTTTCTCTAGTTTCTTAAGCTGCTACTTGAACCTTGGTAAGCATAGTGCGTTCAAACCCTTGGGTCTGTGATGACAGAAATTCATAAAGTGGATGACAGTGGAAAAAATGCTTTTTAACACTTAGGAGAGGTAGAGGACAAAGATTTGGTGCACTAGTGAAGAGGACCCTGCTTACATTATGGTCAGAACTTTGAGCTTGGTATTTTTTTTTTTTTTTATGTTGCTCTGACTTCTCAGATCACTCTAGTCTTTAGCTTTGCATGTGAACTGAAACGGGTGACACAGGGGAAGCCTGTTAATTTGTTGCTCCTACTAAGATTTTGATAATTATCATGGGTCTATTCTAGTGACATCCAGGTTTTTTGCAAACTTTTTTCAACCTTCCACATGTCTATGAAATCAGACAATGCAAAGAGAGAAGTAAAAAACATCATTATGTTTCAGCACAGTTAAGACCTATTGGAACAAGTACTAAGGGTGCATTTCTTATCTAACCAGTATAGTTTTTGAGTACGGAAAAGCCAAGAACTCTTTCCTTATGTACAAAATAAGAGATATTGTAGTTAAGGAAATAATGTTTGGGGTTTTTTTTAATTTATTGGGTACCAAAAGTGACAAAGTTTGAGAACACTCATGAGGTCAACAAGACCTGAATAAAATCAGCTATATTAACTATTGGTACAGCAGTTAATATCTTTAAGGAAGATGCTTTTTTTTTTGCACAGATTGAAGTTTTATTCCAAGCAACAAAACCATATGTGTATATGGAACCATATCAGGCAAGCGAAAACCCAGAGAGAACTGAATCTGGCCAAGGACATCAAGACAATAAGAAAAACTTATTTATAGATAGGTCAGAGATAAAGGCAAGACTAGGGCAGGTGTGGGCCCTTTCCGGAAGGAAAGAGGAGACCTGGCCACCCAGGATATGGGTAGGGCTGAGGTACTGAATGACTTTTTTGCCTCAGTCTTCACTGGCAAGGGCTCTAACTGCACTGCACAAGTCATGGAAGGCAAAATCAGGGGCTCTGAGAACGAAGAACTACCCGCAGTAGGAGAAGATCAGATTCAAGACCACCTGAAGGTGCATAAGTCTGTGGGACCTGATGAAATCCATCCACGGGTCCTGAAGGACCTGGTGTGTCAAGCTGTGAAGCCACTCCATCATATTTGAGAAATCCTGGTGAAATTCTCCCCCTTTGCTCTCGTGAAACTCCACCTGGAGTACTATGTCTCCAGCTTTGGATTCCTCAGCGTAGAAGGGACATCGAACTGTTGGAGTGGGTCTAATGGAGGGCCACAGGGATGATTAGAGGGATGGAGCACCTGTGCTGTGATGACAGGCTGAGAGAGCTGGGGCTGTTCAGCTTGGAAAAGAGAAGGCTCTGGGGAGACCTGATAGCAGCCTTTCAGTATCTGAAGGGAGCTCCAGGAGAGCTGGAGAGGGACTCTTTGTCAGGAAGTGTAGTGACAGGACAAGGGGTAATGGTTTTAAATTGTAGGAGGGGAGATTTAGATTGGATATTAGGAAGAACAGGTTGTCCAGAGAAATGTTGGCTGCCCCATCCCTGGGAGTGTTCAAGGCCGGGCTGGATGGGGCTTGGAGGAACCTGGTCTAGTGGGAGTTGTCCCTGTCCATGGCTGGGGGGTTGGAACTTGATGGTCTTTGAGGTCTCTTCCAACTCTAGCCATTCTATGTTTCTGTGATATGTGTACACACACGCACACGTATATATATTCTAAGTTACCTATGCCAGCATAACTAATTCAAAAGACAGCTTTGCATGATGTATGTAGAGGACATGATTGCCATACATAGAATTTTTGGTTTATATTTCATTTCTCTACTAAACTTTAGTAGGATTTTTTCTATTAATAGCATAGAACTCTGAAACTAAAGGTATTAAAATAAGATGAATACAATTTTTCTTGAAGTCAGTAATTCAGATTTGCTGTTTTGTTATACTACATGGATATTTTGCAACAGGTAAGAGTTTATATCATCATTTGATGGGCAGGATTTATACTACAATGATGATAAATGCATCTTTGTTAATGTTTTATCTTGTTGAATCAGCTTAGTAATGATAAAGACTTTGTTTTCATGATCCAAATATATTAAAATACAGCTTGGAAAATGGAAAGCTTAATTAACACGGATTAAGTGTAATTGAACAGTCTGATAGTATGTGCAGGCTATATACATATTTATCTGGAATACAGTGTTAAATCTGAAGATTATACAATTTTTTGTTTCTAAATTGTAGCTAACAAAATGTAATAGAGGCTAAACAAACATGCTGCGGATATAGAAGGGAGCAACTATTTTCTTTAATAGAGAATTATGCTGGTCAACTCTTCCTACAAGATCTTTGTGAGCTATTTTGCTCAGAACCTTTGGCTCTTCAGACCACCACAACACTGTGTAAAGGCTACCAAGATATTTTAAATTCCACCCATAATGAATCTTTATTTCAAAAGTGATTTAATACAGTTTCATCCAAAGTTGTCTGCCTGCTACTTACCTACTCTGGCCTTGCATGGTTCAAAGGCCACGAGCATAAACTAGACGGAGTTAGCATTGACATCGTGTTGCTTGCTTACTGGGTTGGATATACTGATGATTTCTTCCCACTGCTGGCCAAGATCGGTGTCTGGAGAAATCTGTCAAGGATGTTCAGACACCCATTCTTTGAAATACGGACTTTTAACAAAGGAGCTGACTATGATTTCCCAACTACTCTGGGAAACAATTTAAAAGAAACTGACTGCTGTAATATTTTCTTTTCTCGTTGATGTGATGATTGTGTCGTCGTTGTGTCTCCTCCCACCCTGTCCCTTCCATCCTGTCCCACCCCGTCCCTTCCATCCTGTCCCACCCCCTTCCCTCTCCCCCCAAAAAAGGAAAAATTGCCATAAATTCTTCCTGTACATTGTCTATAAAAATAATGACTTACAGTGAGTGGGAAAGGAAAGCATTTGTGTACCTTGAATGCATTCTAATGGTTTTGGTGCTTGGAAACAATGGGTGAGGCACCTGGAAAAGAGGTAAAATCATTTACTGCCCAAACTTTCAATAATGACCTTTTAATTGCTGGTGATTTTTTTTTTTGGAGGTAGCTGCCATTGAACCACCACTCATGTCTAATTCCCTGTGACTTTTTGAAAGCAACCTGTTGCGTATTGTTTACTTGCTCTGTAACAAGCTGCCCTCCAACAAAAGATTTTCTTCCTAACCATTTATTTAAATTTGTGGAAAGTAGAGAACTTAGGCACTGGAATGTAGAATATGCAAAACTAATAAAATACCTAGTGAAGGACTAAAACTAATAAAATCTTGTACTAAGCAGAGGAGCCATTACCCATAAGAAATAGAATAATACCCTTCATGGCCTACTACTCCTCAAGGTCTCTTTTATGTGCATGTTCCAGGCTCCTTGACTGTTCTGTGGTGATGTGTGTCCCCATCCCACCCCCTCTGGCCCCAGTCCCTTGCCTTCCCAAGGAAGTAATTGTTGTGTTTGTTACTGTCACTAGTTGTTAAAGAGGCTGGATGAGAACCTAAGTGTTTTGTAAAACACTAAGTTGCTTAACCACCTGTACTATTTAGAGTACTACTGTCTTCTCTGTTTGCTTCATGTTTATTGCTGCTCTCTTTCTCCAAGCTCTGGAGAAAACTTTGGAGCTGAGTGCATCCCTAAGGAAAAATAATCAGGCAAGGGAAGCAGGACGCCTGTGAGGCTGAGCAGAAAGCTTCTGAAAAAGCTCAAGTGGAAGAAAGAAGTATACACTGAGTGGAAAAAGGGACTGACCACTTGAGAAGATCACAAGAATACTGTTAGTGTACACAGGGATGAAATGAGGAAGGCCAAGACCTCCTTGGAATTAAACCTGTCAAGGGCTGTCAAAGTCAACAAGCAAGATTTTTTTTCACATGTATTGGAGTCAAAAGGAAAAGTAGAGAAAATGTGGGCGTGCTGTTGAATAAGATGGGTGCCATGGTGACAGAGGATGCAGAGAAGGTGGACTCTCCATCTCTGGAGAATTTTAAAACCCTCCTTGACAAGTTCCTGTGCAACCTGCTCTAGGTGGATCTGTGTTGGCAGAGGAGTTGGACTAGATGATCTCCAGTGGTCCCTTCCAACCCCATGTCATTCTGTGATTCTATCAACATGTTGTCCTTCTTTCTGGAGAGTGTTTCAAAATGTTTGTGTGTTTTTTTTTTTTTTCTTCATGCTTATAACCAGTGTCTGAGATCTTAAGAAAATTCCTGCCACACCAGATATTTGGAAACTTGCAAGCTAATGTACTATAGTGGTGAAATGATTTATTGAGTGGAGAATTTGGTGCTTCACCATGTAGCAGCAAGCTGTATTGGTGTAAATACTGAAGGATATTCTGGTAAATGTGTTAGATTCATAGTGATGGACTTTTATTCCTAGCAAGTCAGTTTTGGATGGGAGGGGAAACAGACATGGGACTCTCCAGTATATTGTTGAATACTTTCCCCCAGTTATACTGTGAATAGCTTCTGAGACTGTTGAGGATTAGACAGGCAGCTGTATGTTCACAAATAGCAGTTGGAAGGCTACCAGGCCATAATATGTTTCATTAAGAACACAGTAAGGTAACGAGCTAATTAAATTAAACACTGAAATCTAGTTACTGAAAAGAAACCTATGCAAGTGACTTCTGACCTTAGTTGTAAACCTGAAAGATTGGATTTACTCCATGCTATATTTTAGATTATTCTCTGCAAGATGCGTGTGCGCATATTGGATTCTGACATGCCCAGTATTCAAAATGGGAAGGAAAAACTCTGCAAATGTATCCATTAACCTTTTTCTTTCAGGGTAAAGGTCACATCTTCATTAATATTTATATGTAGAATTGCTCAGCTGGAAAGCTGTACAGAGAATATAAAGATCCAGCCTTACTTATGTCCCTCTGAATGTGCTGGTGTGAAATATCTGAGCCATCTACACCTTTTAATTTTTTTTTTTTTTAATAGTGAAAAAGTAATTCAGCTTTGATTCTCCCAAAGCTTTTTTTTTCCCCCTTCTTCCCAAAAGGTCTTTGGAGTTGCGAATGCAAACAGAATTGGACCCATCTGCTTCTGTGCTTGGGGTTAAAGTATGCAAAAGAGGAAAGTGAGGCAGAATTGTTATATTCTATACATCTTCCACTGAAAAGAGGAGTTGCTGCTTGAGGAGCTACCTTCCGTCTTGCTGCTCCCTGCTGAGAGCAGGTGTTTTATGTACACTAGGCTGACAATTGTTGTCTCTCTGAAGCATTAACATGCTGCTGATAACCAGCTGTTGAAAAGCATTGATTGGACTTTGTAGGCAATTGGAGCAGAATGGCTGACAGTTTGAAACTCTTTCAGACTGCATTTGGACAGTGTAGAAATGTTGTGGTCAGCCAGGAGCAGGATGTGTGGGTCCCCCAGGAGCCATCCTCA
Organism: Thinocorus orbignyianus; assembly: GCA_013400375.1. Lineage (NCBI taxonomy): Eukaryota > Metazoa > Chordata > Aves > Ciconiiformes > Thinocoridae > Thinocorus > Thinocorus orbignyianus. Next base: position 170,556 of record VXBW01006761.1, read on the forward strand.
ACTTGCTGAGTTACTCTGCTTGTTTTATGACCCTCTGATATAGGCTAAGTACTGAAATGTCTCCAACTTACACTGAAGGCAACTTTCTGAAAACTGTCCGCTGAGTTTGGGCTGCTCATTAAGAGCGTTGCTCTTCTAGTTGCTAAGGTGGCTAGATATTCACAATGTGTTATTCATAGATGGGCATTTGCTTGGTTGGACTTTAGGCTGGGTGATGTGTCTGTTTTTTGGTTTTGGTTTGCAGTTTAGTAACAATGTCCGAGCGCTTTCCTTGCCCTCTGAAAGGCAGAAGAGTCATAGTGTCTGTCCTAATGACTGCCAGCTGTGGAAAGCTGCCAGTGCTCAGGTGGCAATGGAGGGGGAAGGAGAAGGCCTGAGGGTGTCTGAGAGTGTCCACAGAGCAAGAGGGAGCAGGCATTTGGCTGGGAATCTACCAGAAATGTGTGTGTGGACTTCATCGTAACATGAGAAATCACTGAGAAACTGCTGAACTTGAGAGCAAGATCGGAGGGAAGAGCCTGCCTTGTAAGGACATAGCCATTAGGGTAATTTGTTTTCAAATATTGCAGCTTGATTCAAGTGGTGGACCTTGTTAGTTTGAAAGGCTTTATCTGCTTTTGTTTTATTAAAATCTGGTATTTAGAGATCATGGATTTGGGGATCCCCTGAGCTGAGTTCTTACTGCAATGATGAGCACAAGGGAGGGAAGGACTGGGGCTATGCTCTGCTTTAGTTACAGCTCTGCTGGGAGCTCTCTGGTCGCACTGGCAACTCCAGGCTTCTTACTGTGCTCTCTGAGTCAGTGCCAGCTCTGAGTCCCAGGTTAGCCTTAAATAATCAACAACCCACGTTGACAAAGTCCTCAGATACAAATACTTTGTGGACTGCGAAGCCCACCAGTGCAGTGGGGAAACTAATGTTTAGCCAAGGGTTCTGGATGATGAGCTCTTCATGGACCACTTCAGAGTGTAACTGTGTTCCTTGCTAGTTACAATGATAGTGCAAGTACAAGGTGACTTGGTTTTGGAGTGGTGATATGTAAAGAAAGGATTCTTCTCTTTTGTCAGGTTACTTTTGTCAGATTAGTTCATTGAGTTTGACATGTCTTATTGCAACTGAATGGCTGAATCTGATGCAAAGGATGAGGTAGGAATAAGCAGTCAGGAGAGTGAGACCTCCTCTTTCAGGGGTGGTTCCAGTAAGCAGACTGCATCCCCTTACTGTGAGATCAATCTCTGCTTTCTGTGAAGGAATAAAATCAAATTTCTCCCCTTCCTTGACCACTTCTCCCAGATACCTACCTTTAGTAGACATGTCTTGATTCTTGTAGGTGTTTGTGTCTTTATGTGTTATGAGGATATACACCTGTGTGTTGGGATTTTTTTGTTTTGTTTTAGAGGTGGCAGCTAAGGAGCCAGGACTTCTCCTTACTTCAAATGATAGACTCTTTTCTGGCCTGATGACTCTGCTCACTCTGAAGCATGATTAGATGCAGTATTATTTTTAGGTACAGTGTGGTACTACCTACTTGGTGCCTTGCAGGTATTTCTCTGTTGACGACAGGGGCTGCTGGCTCATTTTCATAAGACTTAACATAACTGCCACCCGTTACCAGTAAAAGGTTCCGGCAGTCCCTGCAGCCTGTGACCTGGACAGCTGTATGTTTCTGTGGGAGCTCTGTCTGGGTTCCCACATCCATTTTGGCTGAGGCTGAGACTTTCTTCTGGGTGGAGACCATAGCTAAGCTCCTTCTGAGGGGGTGATGACCACCAGCAGGACTCATCTATCAAGCTGGCAGAACTTCAGTTCCTTCCTACGTGCCCTTTCCGTGCTTACTGTGCCTTGCGGTGGTGCTCCCAGGTGACACTCTGGGTGATGCCCACTCACTTCTTGCTTGTTCAGTGCTCCCAAATGGCCTCTTTTATGGGAAGGGAGAGTGACCATTGGTGCTTTTACAGCTTGTTTAGATCTGCCCCTTCCACTACTACTTTGCGCAGCTTCAAAAACCCATCAAGAAGATCTCCTTGTCAACCCCTTTCACAGCGATTCCTTTCCCCATTGAGCACTTATCTACACTGGACCTGGTCTCTACTATTATTCATAGTAGAGAGGAGGGGAAAGGGGATAATAATAATAGTAACAGGCTTGTCTGTGACAAGCTGTGGGGTGTCACATCAGGGTTAGAAGGATAGGGTGCTGGTAAAGGCCTTCAGCCTATTGCCCTGAGGTAGCCTGGTGACACTGCAGTCAAAGTCTTACGGAAATGAGCCAGCAGCCCCTGAGGTAGCTGAAGTCAACAGAGAAACACCTGCAAGACACCTCAAGGGGTGTTCCCCTAAGAACATGGCACAGTCGACAGCCCAGCTGAAGTGCCTCTACATGAATGCATGCGGTGTGGGTGACAAGTAGGAGGAGTTGGAAGCTGCCACGTGACTGGAAAACTATGATATAGTGGCCATTAATGAAACTTGGTGGCACGAATCCTATAACTGCAGTGTGGTTATTGAGGGCTACACGCTGCTCAGAAGGGACAGGTGAGGAAGGAGGGGCAGAGGTGTTGCCCTCTATGTTAAGGAATGGATAGAGAGTGAGGAGGTGTCCCCAAAGCGCTCCCTGTGGTCAGGTGAAGAGACAGTTGAACTTGGGTGAGGATAAAGGGGCAGGCCAATATGAGGGACACTGTTGTGGGTGTTTATTACAGGCCACCTGATCAGGATGGAGAAATTGCTGGGGTCTCTTACAGTCATCTGACAGTAGCCTCACAATCATAGGCCTTGGCATTCATGGGGGGACCTGTTCTAGGAGGACCTGTTTTGGCAGAGGGCTTGGACTAGGTGATCTCCAGTGGTCCCTTCCAACCCCACATCATTCTGTGATTCTGTGAATAGGGAAGCGACCAGGTCTTTTTCAAATAGTAGGCAGGTAGCAGCCCCAGTGAAGGTAGATTTTTAGATATGTGAAATGGAAATGAAAATGCTTAAGTTTGATCTTTGCAACATATGCCATGAAACTGAGTAGCTGCTTTGTACCAGTTCTGACTCAAGCTGTGTTTTAGCTGGCAGGGAGATGTTGGGGTTACTTTTTTTCTTTATGTGATCAGAGAGGAAAGTAAATTTGTATTTGGATGACCTTTGCCTAGTTGCAGGTACACAAATGCATATTTTGAGCATCATAAGTGCTTAATGCCTTGCAGCTTGCATGCCCAGCTGCCATGTAGAAGACCTGTAGAACAAAAGACAAATTTTTTATTATAGAAAATGTAATTGTGTAGGTTCTGCTAAAAGTTTCAGGACAACTGATTCCTGTTGTCCTCAGGGTGGTCAGAATGGAAAAATGAAGTTATTTAATTGGCTGGATTTAGTTCCTTATGTTTGAAATGAAAGGATACAGATGTCTGAAATCCTTTTTAGGTAGCCAACAGCACAGTGAAGTTGGACTTTCAGGCTTTTATTCGAGAACTATGAAAAAAAATTAGTATTAAGTTTTGGATTTGGCTGTATAGGAGGAATAATTTTGGCATGTAGTAGGTGATGGCAGTCTTTGTGCAACATATGGGATTCAGCTATTGCATTTTCTTTTGTAGAAAGTTAATCTGATTTTTCAGTGAGATTCCTTCATTGTCACAGATTATCCTTCTATTAATAAATAAAAACTAAATGTAAAGCTGACACCTTTTTTGCTACCTGATGTCAGTCTGATTTTGCTTACAAGCTTTGATGGTATCAGTATGTAATCTCTGCCACAGTGGTAAATCTCTAACACCGCAGAGGGGAAGATTTGCCATGCGTGGTTTTGCTGTGCAGCCTCTCAATCTCTCCATGTTTAAATTCTCTGTAAAAAGTAGCTTTGTATGGTTTGAAAGTATGCATATGCAGTGGAGGTCTAGATCTGTACACTTGAGTGTGTGAGAGCATTTCTTAAAAAATCCAGTGTCTGACAGCCCGTAATGCTTCAGAGCTTGGGATCTTACCCTGTCACTTTATAGTAACTAGGGTATAAAAACCGTGCCTGTGGAAGCGACTGAAATATTTGCCTTGGCAGCTGTAACTTGTTCTAGTTTTGCACCCATACAGAACTGTGGTGACAACTGCAAGGTGTGTGTTTACTTTACAAGTCAGATGCCTCTCTTGTTTCAGAGGCACTGCTTTTTCTCTCTATGGCTTCACTGACAGTAGTGACGATCTTAGGCTTATGCCAACCAGTTTATCTGCAGCACCAAGTACACAGTGCATGCTCTTGGCCAGACTTGCTTTCTGCTGGGGGGAGTTAGAACAAGATCTCAGTTTCTTTTATGGTGCTGTCCAGGTTGAGCCACTTGGCAGCACCACCAAACTAACACTGTGCTGTGTGTACCACCCTGCACACAGGCTCGATCAGTTGGAAGGACCAGTGGAAAGGCAAAAGTGTAATGGTCTGTAATTCATGGCAGAATCTCTAGACTGAAAATCCTGACATCGGTGTGATAATGGATGCAGATGCATTGGCTGTTTGTCTCCGAATACATCAAGAAGATGCTTTAGTACAGCCTTGCCTGAAGCCATTTTTATCATTAAACATCATTAGACATTCTGATATTTTGCTTGTCATGAATTGTGAAATGAAAAAGGTGTGTGCACAAGCGTGTCCAAATAAGCAAATTTCAGCAGGAGCTTCCTGAACTTTGAGTTGATGACATCAAATGGGCTGGTCTCTGAACTTGTCTTGAATTTGCTCTATAAAAGAAGGATATGAAATTGCGCCTTGACTGGACTGGCAGAACTTTCCAGGAGCTTCTGTTCAATGGCAGCCTGATTCTTTTTATGGCAGTGATTTTTTTTCCCAGCAGTTGAGACATCTGACATCACAGTGTTGCTGCAGCATGTGCAAGTTGAACAATGCTTCCATCCTTGAACTCCTGTGGTTTTGTGATCTTCTCCCGCACAGTGTTAAGCAGATGCACAAGTGTTTTGACTAGATGGCAACCCCAAGTTTGTACATATTCACAGGGATGCCATCTGTGCCTACTGCCTTGCCCTGGGACATCTGTTCAGTAGCTCTAAGAGCATCTGCTGTAAGTGCTGGTGCTGCTCCGTGAAAGAGGCTGTGGGGCTTCATTTGGCACTTGATCAGGGATGACGGAAGTTGCAAAGTTGGAATAATAACTCTGGTTTATGTATGTCTGAAAGTGATAAAGATTTCCAGAACTGAATCCAAAAAGTAGTTTTGCTTTAGTTCTTAGAACTCTGATCAGAGCATTTAATCAGTGTTGTGCTTACCAGATGGTGCCCTGTCTTCATTGTGGGATATTTTAATGTCTCGTCATAGCTGTTAGCATTGTAAAGGTAAGAGCAGAAAGTGCGATGTACGCTAAGGAGGTTCAGAAGGACGTGTATCCCAGAGCTCTTCTTGAAGTTGTGTCTTCTTTGGAGGCTGCCCTCCTTTTGTCACTTCCACAACCTGACAGCAGTAAAATCTTTGAATGGAATGTGGTGGTGTTTGTCACAGGTTAAGATCATTGCTGTGGTAGGTATGATGAATATGTTTCTTTAGTGCAGATGATGTATTAAGCCAACTCACCTCGTAGAAATACTTCACTTTTTCATCAGGTGTCTTACATGCTCTTATTTAACGTTGATAATGACTTTTCCAATTTTTTGATCCACAGCAGCTGTTTTCAACTTACTTCATGCTTTTAGACACCTTTTCCTCCTGATCTGGAAGTGAAAGGAGTTTTCAAATGCAGTTAAATATTGGTTATGGTTGTGACTAAAAGGAGGAGGGAAAAAAAATATCTGAGGAGGTCACTGAGTCAGGCTTTATCCTCTCATAACAGCATCAGTGTGTGAGGGTACATAGAGGTTGCAAAAGTTGTCAGAAAGAATTGCAAAGTATCTTGAGTTGATTGTGGAATAATATTGTCCATCTGTAACACACATTGCATGATCTTAAACAATCTGTGCATAAAATTAATCTCAATTTAGCAACGTGTTTGTTTCTTACACAGTGGGATTTGAATGAGAGGCTGCAGGCAAACCTGTAAAGAGCATTTGAATTCTATAATTGTATAAAAGAAACCAACAGTCACCTATATCCTTAACAAATATGGAAATTCTAGTAGTGGGAAAATTTCAGCCAAGGTCCTATTGTATTGCTGTCCCATACATGTGTTCCGAGAATTTAATCTGTCAGAATGCACGTTAATTTTAATCATGCCTGTTTAAAGATATATATAAAAATAAATCCTCATTGAGAATAACAAATAAAACAAGAAACCATCAGTCGGTGCTAACAGGTTGACAAGTAGATTACTGTCTCGCATCTCTCTTGGAAAATGTAAAGAGGATGGTAGTAGGGGCTAGCAGTAGTGGTAAGCTGACACACAGGCTTCATGCAGACGTGATGCAGAAAAAGTAGTCCTAATATTCAGGGACCTTCCTTGGGTTTTCACATGGATCTCATGGCAACAATGAGAAAGTCACAGGTGGTATGATTATTTATGCTGCAATTCTTTCAGTAATGCGGGCTTGTATTGTTCCTCTGTTTTCTTCTTCCTCGTAAAATACTGGGAAGTACCTACAAACCCCTGTTAGAGATAAGTTCATTTTCTTGCTTGATAGTTTCTGTTAGTTTTCTCCCATTTTTTGTTTGTTACTTGTTGGTTTATAGCAGATAAAAACTTGTGCAATGGCATTTCAAGTCAAAGATGAGATGGATTTAAAAAAAAAAACCAAACAAATTACATCTATTTTCTCACTGATTGGTAATTTCTTCCTGAAGCTTATGTTTTTCTACTCATTTGTCTTTCATTCCACAATTTGCAGATCAGAACTTGAACACAGAGCAGGTGTATTTATTTCCAGGAGTGAATGGCCTTTATGTCTTTGCTATTGAAGAGGCTTTCCTCCAGAGTCTGGTGGGAGGAGGAAAGAAAAGATGATGTTTGCTATTGAGAAAGCTATTTGCACATGAATTATATTGTGGTAGAGAAAAGACAACTACATTTTCTGAAATGTGAACATGGTGAAGTATGTGTGTAGTCAAGATCTTGATGCGAATTTGTGCCTCTTCAAAAAAAAAAAAAAAATATCAGTGCAAGAGTGTTGGTTTACATGCCTTGCTCTTTTTGAATACTTGAGACAGCTATATATTGAGCTAATTCAGCCAGTCTCTGCTCTTGGGATTTTGTTTATTGTTGTTTGCTGATGTTTGTGTGAGTGTAGCTGCTTCTGATTTGCACTTGTTGAAGGGTGGTGAAAAATACGTCTGCTGTCATTCTTCTTTCCTGTCACTGAAGAAGTAAAATGTGGTGTTTTATACAGTCTTGTGGCACTTAGCGGTGCGTTAGGAGTACATACATAAAAACGCTAATACTGGCTTTTGCAGTAAATTTTAAGTAATCACTTCTGCATTATATAAATTGTGAAACAGTGCATAAATAACAAGCTGTTTTTAGTCCCGAAGTAACTACTGAGACTAAAGCTTGTCAGATGAGAAACTACATTGCTTTGCAATTCCCTGTGCTGCTCAAATAATAGAGCAGAGGTGTGATTAACTACAGTATCTGACTGACCTTTCCAGGGCTGGACTGTTGACTTTTTATTAACAAACGAAACAATGTGTAGTAAGCGATTAGCTCTGTGGCTGTAAGAGATTATGAAAAATGACTGCAGAAAGCGATGTGTTTCGTGCAACAGGAGCTTGTCTTGCTCTCAGGCTCTTAAGCTTTTATGATCAACTGTGTAAATATACATATATATATATATATGTATATTTATACAAATACTTTACGTGTGAGAGAGATACTAGACTTATGTAGCTTTCCCTCCTTCTTTATTTTTTTAAGTTTGCTGCCTCACTGCTGTTTATCTGAACACAAGAGAAAGAAAGGTTCTTTAATGACTTCCTTTTGTGCGTTGACAGCAGATGGCAATTACGAAGCATTTAACTTTGCAAGTATGATTTCAGTGACAGTACTTGTCCTAGTGCTTTCCTGACTTGAAAATGCCAGTATGTTCTCTGTGTTGATTGTGCTCTTACTGAGCATCAAAATAAAATAATAATAAAAAAATCATCTTCAAATTTCCTATGAATGTAATTTAGATATTTTAGTGGATGGTGGTGGTAGTCATTAATCAACATTCCAGTTTTCTGTTCAGAAAACTCCTGTTTCTTTGCCCTCCTTGTGCCTTTAAGTGCATGAAGCAGGTTGGTTCCTGCGCACCACCAACTTTTCATATTTTTTTCCACTCTGTGCTGCATGTATTTTATTTTATGTATGCCTGCTGGGTTTTCATTCAGTTTTACTTTTGCCTTTATCTGCCTGTGACTGTTTTCACTTTGCCACTCGAGTCTTTCATTTGAGTGACCTGATAATGCTCATAGGTTGCATGAAAATTGTAATGGCAAGGCATTGGCAGGCTGGAGGAGAGTTTTGGTCAAGATTTATTGTCTTGGTGTTCCCCTTCCCAGTCTGTTGTGATCTTTTCCATGTGTTCACAGCTTGTGTTTTCTCACCAGTGAATTCCTCTCAAAGAACTTTGTCTTTCAGTTTTTATGATCTAGAAAGCCTACACTTCACTGGTAAGAGCTATTTTTGGTGAAGTTCATGGGCATGTAAGAGTTAAACATGCTGGTGGCTAAGGTCAGTGTACAGCCAAGCAGCGTAAAAGGCTTGTGCGAAAATGAAAATCAGCAGCTGGCTATTTGTTATTTTTTGGAAGTGGATTTCATTCCTGTAATTTTTCTTCCCCATCCCCCAACAAGCACCCATCTTTCAACTGCTGTGTTAAGTGCCATGAGGCTGTGGAGGTAGATGGGGGTAGGGACTAGCCAGACAACCTAACATTTGCACTTAGTTGTAGAATATTTCTACTATAAAAGGAGGTCTGCACCTGCTTCTTTCTATATACAGCGCTTCATTTTAAAAGGAAAAAAAGCACCTTGATTTGATATGCTGTAAATACTCTGTGATCTGAGGTCCAAGAGAAGGTTTTGCTATTTATGCTGCTAATGTGCTACCACCTGTGAGGGCTAAATTCACCCCAGAAGAACTGGCTCCTCCCGTCGGCATGAAGCCAATTAATAGCCATACCTTATTAGCTCTTCTGTGACTGTTCTCTGGTGACAACTGACAGAAGGTTTTTATTGTGTATGCCAGATGTTGAGACACCTAATCCAGCCAGGAGGTTTTGTTCCCTTGTAAAGCTGAACAATTACTGCTGTAAGAATAAAAGTCAGAAAAGGAGTTAAGCACAATTGCATGTAGGGGAGTCCTAAAAGTAAACAGTTTTTTAAAAAGTAGATTTGCAAATAGTAAGTACAAATTTAATGATTACCTGATGCTTTCTTACCTTAATGGCTTTTCATTTGTACCTTGGTAATGGTGTGTACAGATCCTTGTTTTTGCATTTCCTACAAATCCTGTGTTCATACAAAACATATTGGTGAAAGAATAAGGGTAATTTTTGTGTAGTTTAACCCGTTCTATGGATAAAAAGAGGACCTCATTTTCCAGGGCTGTCAAAGAGTGGTTTGAATGTGAGGTGTTTTCACATAAATGGTATTGCTATTTTTGTAATGTACTAAATGTATACTTTTGTTTCTTTAAAAAAATAAAGTAGAAGCTAATTCATGCTGAGTAATCTGTTTTGATTGTGACCTTCCATGTGGTGTTTGCTTAAAGAAATCTGTGAATTAGTAAGAAAGTGACAGAAGCAGTAAATAAACCAAAAAATGGAACTGATTGTTATTCATGTTTTAAATACAGCTATTTTGAACTGGAGAGCAGTGGCCTACGGGATGAGATTAGATATCACTACAGGTTTAATGGGAAGTCAAGAACAGAGGTGTTCCCATACCGTCTGGCAGATGGACAATGGCATAAGATTGCCGTGTCACTTAGTGCATCCCACCTTCTGCTCCACGTGGACTGCAACAGGTAAGAAAATATGTTCAGTAATTTATATTTTTTTTAAAAAATGCTCTCTGCTCGCACAAAGGAATAACAGTGGAAAAGTGTTATGTTTTTTTTTTTTCTTAATGTCAAATTTAAAAAGCGTGGTAAACTGTCATGGGATAAGAAAAGGAAAACAAAGCATTAAAATGAAACAATTCATTGCGATTATGAACAAATGTGGAAAAGGTTGATTGCTGACTGGGGAGTATTAAATGCATTTCTGTAGCTTAGGCACTAGCTGATGTTATGCTTGACTGTGATTGCATTTAAGTGTGATAGATTAGTGTGTAGTCTGTTCGGTTGTGAACTGCTTTGCTCAGCATACCTGAAAACTTGAGGGATAGATGTGTCAAAGGCATTTTAATTTTATTTTACGTAATCAAGCAATGCACTTTTTTTACTGATTTTTCCACCTGCTGTACCACTTGGAAACTTCTGAGAAATGTGGAAGCTTCTTTTTACATGTCTAGAACTGATGCTTTTTATTTTCTGAAGGGTATTCTGTCTGTCATTGCACTTTCTTTCCTTTAAAAGTTGTGAAGACTGCAAGGTGGCAGATTGTCAGGATTTCAAGGAATAAATAGCAGCAAACCTAGAATCTCTTTTCCCTAGAATCTCTTCCCCTGGGACTTGATCTGAGAGATACATTGAAGACTTCAGCTTTTGTTAACTTAGTGACTGATGAGGAAACTCAAAAAACTTGAAATTGGAACCTTCAAAATAGTCTTTAGGAATGAGGAAAATGAACCATTACTTTCATGTCTTCTTGCACCAAAATTAATACAAGAATATCCTTTGCCTTCAGTGAGAGGAACAGCGTAGGCATTTTGGATTTATGGTACTTGAATGGATAGGGTGATGGCAGCAGATATTTTTTTTCTAACGTCTTCATTTAGTTCAGGCAGGCAGAATAAAGTTATTTGAGTATTACAGGAGTGTGCAGCTATTGAAACATTTGAGAAAGTTTAAGTTTTGACCAAAGTAACTATGAGATACTGTTTAGAGAAGAAGGTTACAAACATTTTCTGCAACTGTGTTAACTATTACTAGTAAAAAATCTAATCTGAAGGGAGGTTGGCTATTGAATCCCTTTTTTTTTTTTTTTACTCTATCAGCAATTAAATGCTTAAAGCAATTTTAATTTTATTGAGGCACGAAATCTACAATTTGTAAAGATCATCTTCATTTCAGCCATCTGATTTATTTATCTTTCCATTACTTGTTTCTGTTACATTATTTTATCACTTGTAACAGTATACTTCTTTTTTTGTTCATTTATTGACATACTGGGTTTTGGCAAAGGTTCTTCATTATCTCCTATGATTTTTTTTTAAAAAATTTTATTTAAATGAACAGCAGATGTGCTTTAGGAACATTGTTTTTAGCAGACTGTTTTGCTGGCTGCATACCTGCACATGCAATGTGCAAGGAAGACAACACAAAAAGCCTGCCTAATGCAAGCAGTCTGTCTAGGGACAAGAGGGCTGCACAGTCATGGTTGTGACCTGATTTTCTTTACAGCAACAGGCAACAATAGATAAATACAATAACAGAATGAGCTGTGCCGTTGTATGAGGTGATAAAGACGTGTAACTGTCTCTGTCAGGTAGGCCTAAACAGGGCCAATCCACCTAAGAGTGTAATGGGAATAATTTTGAAAGCATGACTTGAGGGCAGATCATAGAAGAAGTTTAAATGGGAAGGTCTTTAACTTCCTGACTCAGCTGTAGTAACTCTCTCAGTTCAGTTAATTGGAGAATTTTGTGAACATTGGTGTTAGTTTCCTTTATTGTATCTTAATCTTTGCACTCAAAGGGAAGTCGACACTTTTTCATCTTTGCACTAGCATTTCTTGATGATGCTAAAATAAAAGTCAAAGGAAGTGAAAATGAAGAGTAAGCCAATGAGGGGTACTTCTGAGCACTACTGAAAATCCTAAACCTTCTTCATGGTGGGGTTAGGAAAGCTCCAGCTGAAAGTATGCACAGAATCCAGTGTTAAGAGCTGTAGACTTTACATGTAAACGTCAACATTTTGGGCTAGCGTGGTGTCACTGGCTTTCAGCAGAGTTTAGGATGCCTAATGAGAAGCGATGATTCTGCAGACTTAATTGAACAGGTCAGTCACTGGGAAAGAGAACACAACTGCAGTCAATAGAGTCACCTGTCCTGCCTTCTGCAGAGAGTTGGTGCCACCAGAACAAGAAATGTATGTATCTAGTTTAGGAAGGTCTATACTTTTCTACTTATTGTTCTTTCCCCTGTAAAAAAAAAAAAAAAGGCAAAAAGGAAAAAATTGACCAACAAAATCAATCCTGTGGATTCCTACTGGATTTCATTAAAGGGGCTGCAACACTGCTTCTTTACGGATATGCTTGAATTTGTATAATTGTATTACTCCTTTTGTTTAGGACTATGCTCATATGTTACACATTTGGAAGGCTATTATTCTGAGTGAGTGATTTGTGAATGCAGTGTTATTAAAATTAACCTGTATCTGAGAGTGCAATGAGAGTGTTTGCATTGGGAAAAACACCCAGCCACAACACAATTTTGCTACAGGATTCGTGTTGCTACCCAAAGCTAGTTTCTGGCCTCCAAGAACTGCAGTGGATCAGAAAGCATCGGAGATGAAACCTTTAATTTGTAAACAGATAGTCAAATCTACTTTTTATTCTTCCCAGCGATATCACCCACATTACTCTGATTTGTAAAATTGCTTTGACATTTGGTACTTGATTGTCTTTTGGATTCAAATCAAAGTTGACTTTGTTTTTCAGACCTGGATAGGTTAGGGAAAAGTACTTGAGAACTGCTAAAAGCAGTTAGTGCTTTTAAGAGTCATCTTTAAAAAAGTATAATTGCCTCTGTTCTAATGAGATGTAATATGGTGGGGGAGGCATTTGTATCAAAGGAAGTATATTTGCCCAAGTACATGTCCTTTTGAAATCAGCTCCTACTGCATCTTTTTTGCTGCTTTTGATGCTCTTTTGAGAACAAGGAGTCCTGAGTTTAATGCTAAAGCTTGGAGATGCTGCTGCAGGAGTATACATGAGAGTCCAGGCTTAAAACCTGTTGAATGTCAATGGATTCTCTCACTGACTTGCAGAGCCTTTGTGCTGAGCATAGGCAATAACCTAGAGTAAGCAGGGATGCATCTCAGTCAACTGACATAATAAGCATTGGCTGTGCTTGCTAACATGCTTTTAATGTTCTAGTAAGGTTCAGAAGCTTAGAAAAATAAAAAGATTATATTAATTATGAATGTACATCTGATGCACAAGTAAAATGTGTACTGGAAGTAACATGGAAAATAAGTACAGTGCTGTTAATTTCCTTGCATCTCCAATGCTGAGTCCACTAGTAGCAAACAAATCTTATTTCAAAATATTGTTTATGTGTAGTATCTGTGCTCCCCTACTATAGGGAAGAGGGGCTTGCAGGGGCTTTCTGGTGAATGTTTAGGTTAAGCTAGAGCAACTGTATCATTGTCAGAGGGTCCTTAAATAACCTGTGCTACTAAAGGGTTAACATAGAATGAAATAAACTCTGCCACATCTTCCCAAATCAGGCCTCTTTAGGGAGCAGAGGTAAAGGATCCTGCTGTGCACACCTGTGTTGTCAGGAGATTTGCAGCCCCAGGAGACTATTGTAGTCCAAGAGCTGGTGTTTGTCTTCACTCCTCTGTGAACTAGTTTCAGCTGTAGAGTCTGTGATGTTGGCTGTTAGTAACCGGCTGTCCATTGCAATGCTTGTGCCTACAACAGGAACAACACAGAAAAATTTTACATTTGATAGTGTTAAGAGTGAAGGAATAGCACGGAGCCTTCAATTTAAGAGGTGGTAAGCACTGTATCAAAATGTACTTATCGATGTTTATTTATATTTAATAAATATAAATTCCAGATTGTACTCAGTGTGTCTAATTAATCTGGGGAGGCAAGCCTGAAGGCTGCTTGCTTTACGTTTTTGTTGTTTTAGTTCTCGTTAACCATATTGCTACAAAGGTATTCAGCTGTTCAGACAGTATCAGTATTCCTTTACTTGAACTCTGTCTGCAGGCATAAAAAGGGAGAAAGGCACTCTGCTGCAAAAAAATGCTGTTTTCCAGTGAGAATGTGTACTGGAGTGCCTTGTACTATGAATACAGCCTGTCGTTTTGATGGATACTCCTAGCTGTTTGATGGGAGGGGGTTAGTAAGAGCGTAAGAGAATAGATTATAAAACTGGAGCATGCTAGGAAGTAGTCTGCAACTGAAAAAACATGTTGTCTACTTCTTTTATGTTTCTCCTGATAGAACAGAGCATTAAGGAATAAAAAATGCATGAGCAGTGAGAACTTTTTAATTGGAAAAATAAATAAATTAAAGCAACATAATCCAAATATGGGAATTCAAGACCTCAGAGTTCTTATAAATAAGATATTCTGTCTGCCAACCTGAGGTTTTCAACTTCTCTAAACAAAGTCCTGTGACTTTAAAGTGTAATAAATTTAAAGAAGGTTAAGGGATATATTTAGTAGAGATATTCACCGCTTTGCTTATTGTAAAACACTCTATTGAGCGAGAAGATGGCATGGTGGCAGTGTTAGGCAGCTAGGTAATTTACTCTCAATGTTCAAATATGATTTTGTGACCCAGATTGCTTCTCTGCTCTTTAAGCTGTAGCAGAAGCTGTCAGAGAAATGGTTACTTGGGATGAGTGCTATAATTGTGCATTACAGGTGCACCCTACTTCAGAGCCGTGGTACTGTGGATTGGAACTTAATTTTCACCTACCTGTTGTCCCTTTTGTTTGACAGAAAGCCAATAAACTTTTTAGCATAAGAGAGATCTCTAGCTGGCGTAACATGTCAGCTGCTTTTAGGCCTGTATCATTACAGTTATTGTAGTTAAGCTGCAAGGAAATGTTCAGGATGCATTCAGCATTACTTGAAAAAAGATTTTATCTATTTATTTATTTATTTTAAAATGTGTTTTAATAGCCAGAGTTTTTCATTGAATAGCTAGCGCATCAGCAGAATGGTGGTGTGGGTGTGACCAAAGACTGAATGATGATATGAGCAGTCACAAGTGGTGTCCCTCAAGGGTCCATGCTGGGACTGGTACTCTTCAACATTGTTATCAGTGATATAGACAGAGGGATTGAATGCACCATCAGCAAGTTTGCAGATGACACCAAGCTGTGTGGTGGTGTTGATACACCAGAGGGATGGGATGTCATCCAGAGGGACCTGGATAGGATGGAGAGGTGGGCCCAGATGAACCTCATGAGGTTCAACAAGAGCAAGTGCAAGGTTCTGCACCTGGGCCAGAACAATTCTCACTGTCAGTACAGACTAGGGGACGAGGTATTAGAAAGCAGCACTGAGGAAAGGGACTTGGGGGTGCTGATGGACAAGAGGCTGGCCATGAGCAGGCAGGGAGCACTTGCAGTCCAGAGGCCAGTCATGTCCTGGGCTGCATCAAGAGATGTGTTGCCAGCAGATCCAGAGAGGGGATTCTGCCACTTTGCTCTGCTCTGGTGAGACCCCACCTGGAGCACTGTGTGCAGGTCTGGAGCCCTCAATATGGGAAAGATGTGGACCTGTTGGAGAGGGTCCAGAGGAGGGCCATGAAAATGATCAGGGGGCTGGAGCACCTCTGCTNGAATTTATTTTTTTTCACCTTATTGGGTATACTACATTGATAGAATTGGGAAATGGCCATGAGTATTCATGGAAGTGCTGAAAAATTACTTTAGAGAACAAATGATAACAATCTGTGCCTGGCTTAGATCCTTCGACCACCCTGAGAAGGCAGCAACCCCTTACCTTCAGCCCGAGTACCTGGGGTACTGTGCTGCAGCACAGGAGCCCCACATAGCTTCTGCTTGGAGTGGAGCAGGCATCTGCTTTGATTTCTTTTAGTTTATCCAAGTCCTGCTGATGTCAGTTAGTGAAGATTAGAATTAAGCTTCCAGGAGTCTTGAATTGGAGCTTGTGGCACTCGCCTGAGTTTTAGGGACCTGTGGAGCTAGAGTTTGGTAGTTGCAAAGCCCAGTTACTGCTGAATATGGCCTTAGCAGTGTTTTTTCTTTTCCCTCCTAATTTAGAACTAGGGGCTTGCGGTGCTTTCTGGTGAATTGAAAATGTTTATAGACAGGTTGTTGATGTCAGCAGGGCAGGAATAATGTGTTACGCTTTACCACTGACATATTGAATTCGTTTTATTTGTATGATATGGGTGTGTCAGAGAGAGAATGGATAACAGTAGAGAAAATAATCTTAAATCAAGACTGGCAAGCTTTAGTCATTTCCTAAAGCATGTGAATGGGTGTATTGTCTCATTCTCAAATATTTTTTGCATTGGTCCAATATACATTTCTATTTGGGTTAGTTTTGTTTTTTTTTTTTTTTTTTTTTTTGTGTCAAAGCAATAAACCCTTAAATTCAGGTGATTTACTTACTAGAGGTGTCACTGAAAATTTAGCCTGCATAGTTTGAAATTTATCTGGGTATTTGTTTCTATGGATTTTTTTTCAGGGGAGATCTCCTGTTACTTGGTTCTATTTTCTTTTCATTTGTAGAGTGCTGATTGGGGTCATACAGATGGAGAGGCTATCACGGTAATTTGAGAATCAACCAGATAGAGTGTATATTTTGGGGTTTTTTTCCTTTCAAATTATAAAAACAATTATCTTAATCCAGCCAGGCAGATTAACTGAGATCCAAAACATAAATGAACTCTTCCATTTGAAGTGGTTAGCTAAACTCTGGAGTTTAGGACGGGAAGTCACATAGGGTAATACTGGAGCTGATTGAAAAATGGAAGTATAATTTTAGTTAAATACTTCTATGAAAGCATTGGACCTTTGCCAAAGAGCAGATGAGACCCCCTCTGAACTATTCAGAAGCTGCCTGGAGATCCGCATCTCCGTATACAAATAGTACACAGTCTTTACAAATGATCTAAAACCTCCAGAATGCTGCAAGGTGGGAGAGGGCAACTGGGCAAACAGGACTGAGATTGCTGAAGGCTGTGAAGTCAGCCCGGAGTTTTCTGAAGTGCTTTTGTACTTGGGGTTTCTTTCTTTCACAGTTTAGACCAGTGATAATTCCCCAAAGGAATCCAGTCTTGTCAAAATCCTCAAGTTGACTGCAGGGAAGTGGAGACTGCTCAACGGCATTTATTCCTACCCAAAAGCTGACAGTCCCCATCATTGCACCACTTGGCGACAGACTAAACTGACAACACTGTAAAGGCAAACAGTGCTGCAGGAGCAGTCAGGTTTGTTCCTTGGGTATGGGGAACCGGAGGCATGTGGGGTGCTTGGAGGTGGAAGGTGTCAAGGCTTGGAAACGCTGTGAATGTGGCTGTCGTGGCTCTGGGATGTCAGGTGGTGGCACAGATCTTCCCTCTGTCACTTCATGTGTCATGCAGAGCCACTTGACATATTTGCAGCCTTACCTGTATGTGGGAGAGCTTTATCCAGGCCTCTGGATGGTCCTGCAGTGTGTAAGGGGGTCAGGTAGGCTCAGTACTAAGAGTGGGCACAGCTGAGTTCCTGGTTCTGTGCTGTGACGTGAAAGCCGCTTTGCAGATGTGCTGAGAGAATGGCAAAGGCAGTCCATTCACAGAGTTCAGGCAGTGAGGTATTTCTGGGAGATGAGGAAGTATGCCATTTCTGCATAGATGGTTCATGGTTTTAATTTAAATACATTAATGTGAAGAACCATTGTTGTGATCTGTATTACCAGTATAATGATGCATCGAAGGAGCAGTAGTGAAAGATGATAGTTTGATCCTCAGCACAGGAGTAAGGTGACATGCAATTTCCAATCCTGTAAGTTATTTTCACACCTGAGACCAGTCAGTAATGCAAGAATCAGTGGAAGCTGCATTACTTAATTGAGCTGCAATTTTAGTGGCGTTCTCTTCATCATGTCAGAAGTGAAAGCAGGTAACGAGCCCTGTGTAAACTAACACAACTAGGATATTCTCAGCCCTTGCTAGATCTTTCTGTGTCATACTAGCCACTTACCTTAAAATCGACTGAAAGATGTGCCATACATGATCCCCGGGGTGAAATCCTGGCCCCTGTGAAGTTTGCTGTGAAAACTCTCATTGACTTCAGCTGAACCATGCTTTCCCCTCCCAAGTGTGTCAGATGTTGTGAGAAATGAGCTCTGAACCTGAGTGCTGTCCCCGGAGAGTGCTTTTCTGTCAGTGTGCCTGACAGTTTCCATCAAAACTTAATTTTAGAACCAATATAATGGCTTGTTCTATGTTTACTGTATGTTTCATACACTTCCTCAGTCATGGCCAATTAGTTATTATGGAGAGAATGCAATGCTAGCTTTCAAATCACCAAGACTAAAATGCGCAGTTGAAAAATATCAGGGGAAAAAGGAGGTGTGGGTTATCTGAACCTGCGGTAAGAACTGAGGAACATGGAATGAATCATTCCTTTGTGGGGTTATGGAGACATTGTCTAATAGGGAGGAGCGTCTGCTCCAGTGAGAGCCCGGAGCCGTCACATGGAGCTGAGACAACACTAATGGGAAGGCTCTGGTGGGAATGTGTCAGTGAAGACAGGATGTTAACAGGCAAAGTCTGTGGTCTTCAGCCTGCAGTTACCTTCAGTCATGAAAGGAAATTGGCTCTGGAATATTCGGATCGACTCCTCCTACTATGGATGGAAAAGAATGTCTTTGACAGTCAGGACATATAGCGACAATATTAGACGCTTGTTGGGAGGTAAGCCCAAACTGCTGTTTGAGACCTCTGGCATTCTGGTGAAAAAACAAATGGCTGAGTTTAGCCTGTGCTACACGATCCAGCAGTACCTGGACTGGTAGTGTCAGCAAATCCGCTCCTTGGTTCCCTTCTGCAATAAAGCCAGGTAGAGAGGTGTGTAACCTGACATGCATAATGAAATAGGGGTGAGGGCGAGAGTCCAAGAGAAAAATAAGTTCCTGTTACAAAGCAAATAGTTTGGAATGTGAGGTGTTTGGCAGTACAGAGGCTTCAGCCCGTTCAATAATGCCTGCAACATAGGCTGAATTGGTGATAAGGTTAAGCGGTGCAGACCACCTGCAAAAAGCTGAGCAACCGCAGTCAGTTCCATTATCTGGGGAGAACCAGGAACAGTTTTCATGTCCGAGTCCCATCGTTTACTGTGGTCATCCCACCATAAAATGACTGATTTATATGACTTTCCAGACCCGTCCATAAATATAGTAAGGGCTTGTAGTGGCTGGTCACTCCTTTTTGGCCTGGATATCAAGTTA
The DNA here is from genome assembly GCA_013400375.1 of Thinocorus orbignyianus. NCBI lineage: Eukaryota > Metazoa > Chordata > Aves > Ciconiiformes > Thinocoridae > Thinocorus > Thinocorus orbignyianus. The sequence goes on from VXBW01006761.1 coordinate 189,760, forward strand.
AAGTCAACATTAAACAGTTTATGTGAAGGTGGGTGGGATGTGAGTTGACCTCTGTAGTATGCCAATGCCATAATAAAGGCATCTGATTGCTGATAAATCCATTGTAAATATATGGTTGTCAAAGGCAAGCAAATGCAGGCAAAGTCCATTCCTGATAATGTTAGTAAATACTGCCTGGCTTTGATTATCAAAGAAGCAAACATTTCGGGTAAGGTTGCATTGATAGATAGGTTGATTTTGGGAATAGATTGTACCCATAAAATTTGAGGGTTCCCAGTAGACCCAAACTCCCCCCCTTCTTTGTTGAAGTTGACTAGAGATGAGGGAGTTTGTCCCTGCTGGAATCAATATTAACTGCGCCATGCGGCTGCCTTTAGGTATTGTACAGGGAGGAAATGGGGTCCATGCCATAATTTTAACTTTATTAGTACTGTCAGAGTCAACCACCCTGGTAAAACAAAAAGACCTGACAGTGTTGATGATCTTCCTAACAATAGCGCTTCTGTTCTAGGAGGTAAGGGACCCGAGATATTTGAAGCTGGAACGTCGACTGCGGTACTTGTATCCGCGTGTCGCTGCCCCGCGCTCCGCCATCTATTTCCCTATAACAGTTGACCCTGAAGATTATACTTACACCAACACTGGTTAGCATAATGATGACCCCTTCAGCATCTTGGGCAGATTCCCAGCGCTTGGGGTCTAACCCCCCAATTTCTTGCCAGACAATTCTTCTTCAAATGACCGGGCTTACCACATCCGTAATGGTTTCCTATGCCGAATGGACCTTTCATAGCTGCAAAGGCAGCAGCCACAGCCTCAAACTTACAATCTACGGTGCTGATTCTATTACAAGCTTCCATCATTTCCACCAAGGTGGGATTCGGATTAGGAAGAGATTTCAACAGCTTCTTACAATCGGCATTAGCATTTTCAACTGCCAGTTTTAACAAGAGTATATCTCTGGGCTTCAGCATTATCTGTCTGCCATTCCAAAGCCTGTTTCAGTCTATCAATAAACTGCATGCAAGACTCTCGAGGTCCTTAAGAGATAGCGGTAAAGGCTTTCTGTGGTTTCTGTGAATTGGGGACCTTGAAAAAAGCCTTGTTTGCTTCTTTGTGAATCGCCTCGAGAGCCTCCCTGGGGGCAATCAAGGGCTTGAGCTACTGGGTCTGAGTGTTGACCTGTACCAGTAAGGTGCTCTACAGCCAGAGCAGCCAACTCAGCATTGGTGTGACCCACATATGTGAGGAGGAGCGCCTGTAATCTCCTTCTCCATTGTGATTCCCACAACAAATATTGGGTTGGAGTTAATAGCAATTGCGCTGGAGATTTCAAATCATGGGGAGTCATAAGGTAAGAATCAAACACCGAGGACAGCAGGCTCGCAAAGTACGGGGAGGAAAGCCTGGCGGTGCAGCGCAACTCCTTGATAACTGGAAAGGACAAGGCTTCCCATTGCACTCCCTGCCCCTGATAAATTACTGGGGCTGCTATTATTTTAGCAAACTCCAGATCCCGCTCCTTCAAAGCTTGGCGCCTTATGTCAGCCCACACATCATATAGGTCGGGGGGATATAGGTCCAGTTCCTTGAGAGGTGGGCTAATGCAAATGGCATGAAGTTCAACCGAGCCAAGTGCAGAGTCCTACATCTGGGACGTGGCAATCCCAGGCACAAATACAGGTTGGGCAGAGAATGGCTGGAGAGCAGCCCTGAGGAGAAGGACTTGGGAGTGCTCATGGATGAGAAGCTCACCATGAGCCGGCAGTGTGCTCTGGCAGCCCAGAAAGCCAACCCCATCCTGGGCTGCATCAAAAGAAGTGTGAGCAGCAAGTCATGGGAGGTGATTCTCCCCCTCTACTCTGCGCTCGTGAGACCCCACCTGGAGTCCTGTGTTCAGTTCTGGAGTCCTCAACATAGAAGGGACAATGGACCTGTTGGAACGGGTCCAGCGCAGGGCCACAAAGATGATTAGAGGGATGGAGCACCTCTCCTATGAGGACTGGCTGAGAGCTGGGGCTGTTCAGTCTGGAGAAAAGAAGGCTCCAGGGAGACCTGATAGCAGCCTTCCAGTATCTGAAGGGAGGCTACAGGAGAGCTGGAGAGGGACTCTTTGTCAGGAAGTGTAGTGACAGGACGAGGGGTAATGGTTTTAAATTGGAAGAGGGGAGATTTAGATTAGATATTAGGAAGAAGATATTTCCTGTGGGGGTGGTGAGGCACTGGAACAGGTTGTCCAGAGAAGCTGTGGCTGCCCCATCCCTGGAGGGGTTCAAGGCCAGGCTGGATGGGGCTTTGAGCAACCTGCTCTAGTGAGAGGTGTCCCTGCTCCTGGCAGAGGGTTTGGAACTTGTTGATCTTTAAGGTCCCTTCCAACTCTCTAACCATTCTATGATTCCATGTCCGGGTTGACTGGACCTGGATCGAAAGGGTCCTCCTCTGGCGGGTAACAAGCGGGATATGCAGCCAGAGCTCCTAAAGTCCTGGGACGCAGCAGGCCAGAAGGCGGTAGAGGGGGTGCTGGTAGCGTCCCTTCCCCCCGCAATTCCTCCTCCCATGGTTCACCTTCTTCCTCTTTTGCCTCCTTTCCGCCCTCCTGGGCTTTTATGAACTCAAAGATAATCCTCCAGCATGGGAGCATACGCTGGGCCTCGGCATCTCCTGTAGTGGCCACATTCCACAACTTTACTCCCACGTCATCCCGTAGTTCACATGTGAAAATGCTAGACGCAGTCATGGTAGGTATTTTCACTCGTACCCGTTTTAGCATTGCCTTAAGATCATGGCTGGGAATATTGTTTCGGTGCCTTTTCTTACCTTACCATGGCTTATGGCCTACTAATTCAAGCACATTCTGCTCTACTATCTGATCTGTAGAAGGGGTCCTGCTATTACTCAGGCCAGTACCCACAGAATAAGAATGAGATTATTTTATGATTATACACAAATCTTTTAATGATGACATGAACCCCTTGATGAGACGATCGTGTGACAAGATACATTGTAAAGAAATTAACTTCTCAGCGGATGAGTTTTTGGAGGTGGGAGGAAGAAGCTGTTCAGTAGAAAGGTTGCCTGTGGCTGGCTTCCTTTTAAATTTATTTTTTTAGCAGTGCAGAAAAGAGCTGGAGTCAGAAGCCTGATTCTTCTTGCAGTTGCACCTGTCTGACTGTACTAGGTAAAGTGACTTTGGGGTTGAGAGTAGCACAAGACAGAAAAGAGGAAGGCTGCATATGCTTTGTGAAGAAGGGTTATTTCTCAGCTGTGAGCTTACTTTCCTTCATGTTGTGCTGTACTTGCCAGTTACAAAGACCCATGGAGGTGATGTAAGCCACGTAACCATGGTTTTATCTCTTTGTCCTGCTAGAATTTGATTTTGGGGTTAATTTTGCTGCAATACCTGAAGTGTCAATGCTGCTTTGTGGTGTTATTATGCTGCCCATTTTTACCCTGTTGCTTTCTGATGTAAGATAGGCTTAATTGTTTACTTCTTGTTGCATAGGTACTTTAACATAGTTTCTTTTTTTTTTTTTTTTTAATCTCGTATCCATCTCACTCTAAGGACTTCTTGTTTAATTTGTGGGAGAAGAGCTTTTTTTCTTTTTATATGTTTTATATTGAATTAAATTCTTGCTCTTATTGGTAGGATCTGTTCTGAATTACTCATTATTGTTTTACTGATATTTGGCATCTGGGATGTACTCTGAACATTTGGTTCATCTGAGATAGGCTTTTGGTGTGATATTTGGTATGGTAACAAACGACTGCTGTGCTTTTAGCTTTTTTGTTAACAGTTTGCTTTATTCAATTGTTCTGGTTTAGAACCCAACTCAAAGCTTGCTGAAGTTAAAGGGTGTCTTTTAGCGATCCTGTGAATTTTAGCGTTGTCCACCTTTATAAGTGAATTCGTCTCTTCGTCTGTAGTGGACACTTGTGTGCATCGTAAAAACCCCTACTGCTACATGTTTTATGCTCTGGTACTTCGATAGCAACAGTTGCTCACAAGTGGTAAAAAGATGCCAAAATAGCTTTAGTGAGTGAGATATTTATCTGAAAAGTGGTATTTCACCTCTATGGCTCTCGGCTCTATACTGACATGCTTAAAGATAAGTACCTACATTCACATTAATTTATAAGAGTTGTGGATATTGATTTTTATTAGAAAAATCTGTGTATGTAGGCATCTCCCTTAGTCCTTAAGTTGAGACATTCTTTTGACCAAGACACAAACCACCTTGACACTGCTGTAGCCAAGCAGGCTGAATATGGGAAAAGTTGGCATCTGCACCAGAAGCAATGACAAGTACATTTCTCTTGTGGCTCTGCTACTTGGAGATTACATGCAAGTTTTATGGGTGATGCCAGAACTATGAACCACATGCTATTTACCTCAAATTTACCAGGTCATAATGGACTTTCAGGAATACTATTAAAAGAAAAAGAACTGAAAGGAAGAAGAAGAGGTGGTGGAAAGTGAGTTAAGATAAAGATAGTTTAATAAGTGAAGCAAAAGCACAAAGTGAAATAAGGAATTAATTCACCGCTTCTCATCAGCTGGCAGGTGTTAAGAATTTTCCAGGAAAAACAGGGCTTTATCTCACATAATGTGTACTTGTGAAGACAAATGCCGTAACTCCAAATGTCTCTCCATCTTTGTCCTTTCTCCCAGCTTGTATTGCTGAGCCCAGACCTCATATGCAAGGGGATTTTCCCAAGGTCAGTTGGCGTTAGCTGTCCTGGCTGTGTCCTTTCCCAGCTTCTTGTGTGCCCCACTGTACTTCCTGGTGTGGCAGTTTGAGGAACAGAGAAGGCCTTGATGCTGTGCAAACATGGTTATCAACACTATTTTGGTTACAAATCCAAAACATAGCACCATACCAGCTACTTTGAAGAAAATTAACCCTATCCTAGCCAAAAGCAGCAGTTGCCAAAGTTGAATTGTGCAATAACCATTTGGGAGTCGAACTAGCTGGCTTGATACTGAAAATCCTGTGTTTCTGAATGGAAAATTATGGATAGTGAACATGCACTAAAGTGCAAAGTGCGGTGGATACATCACATGTAAGACATGGTTGACCTCATAGTTTGTCATAATTTCTTCCCCCCAAACTTCTGAAAATCCTAAGCAAATGGCCAAATTTCTGTTTCTGCCTAGAGTCTGACTCAACCTATTTTCTAGCTTTCTTGCACTTTTAGGAGTGCTGTGTTTGTTCTATGAAGATGAGTAACACTGCCCTGTTGTAGATGGGTTGTTGACCTAGGATTTTGACACTCTTGAGACTGTTATTGTCAGGAACCAACTGTGTCAGTTGCCAAGTGAAGTTAATCAGACCTTGTTTGTAACAGTGTTTGAACTAATTTTAGGATTTCTAGATGAAAAGTACCGCGCAGGTACCACAGTATTCTGTGAAAGATAGATTTCTGCCTTTCATATTGCCAATGTCGTATCATTTAGTGGGTCCAGTCCTCTACTTTGAATCAATAACCATGATTGGTTTAACACCCAAGAAGTACTGCTAAAATTCATTGATCAGTTTGTAAAGAAAGTCCCGTGTGAGCTTTCTCTGTGAATTTACCCTTATTCAATTTACGTGTGGAGAATAAACTTCTGAACTTGACAGTGAAATGTGCTCTTCTAACTAACTTGCATTTGTTTAATTTCCTTGTTTGTTACAGGGTCTTGAAAGTTAATTTGCATTTCTCTTGAATGAAGAAAAGAGTTTGTTTATAGAGTATTATGTTGATACATTTTTATTTTCAAATTTACATTTGTAGTTGGCAGAGGGGTTAGAACTTAATGATCTTTAAGGTCCCTTCCAACCCAAACCATTCTGTGATTTTATATGCTACTACTGGACACTTATTTTTTTTTTCTCCCAGAGCTGAACAATAACTTTTGATTAAACAGTTGGCAGTCACTATTGTATATTCATAATTTAATAACAAAAGGCTTCCCTCAAAACCTGAGATTTTAATCTAAATTGCTTTCCTCAGTTAAGTGATTGTGAACTCCTACACTAAGAGGAGATAGCACAAGAAAATCAAAATTTCCCTCAGGAAGGTTATTTTTCTGAAACAGGATACTGGAAACTGTATGAATAATTTACTTAAAGTAACTCCAGAACTGAATGCATGTCAAACAATGCATCCTATCTATAAACACTATCAAGAAAATCCAATCACATTGGTATTGACACAGTGTCATTGGGAAGCATATAGAAAGCGAGTTGAAAGAGAAATATGTAAAGATATCCTGGTATTTTTCTTCAAAATCTGTTCTTAATCCCTTCAGAAGAAAAGGCATAAAGACAAATGCCAATATTGTATCATAAAGCTAGAGACCAATGTAATCATTGGTTCCTTCATACAACTGGGATTCATAAAATGTTGGACGAAGTTTTTGAAATGGCTTGTTTTTTTTTTTTTTTTTTTTTTTTTTTTTTTTTTTTTTGTACAATGGGTGGTATTAGGAAGCCTGAATTTGCTTTATACAGAATTTTTGCAGCCTCAGCTGGAGGTGGTAAAAATTTTCAAGGTGGTCAACACCTCTGCAAATTAGATTAGGAGAAACGCTGATGCAAAGCGTGGGGGAACCTTCGTCTCTCCTCTGACTGTATTACAAAAATTAGGAGTGCTATTTCAAAGCCCCTGCCATGAGCAGGGGCTTTGTTTTGTTATTTTTTGTGACTTCTCCATACCCTTCAGTTTATTTAAAGGATCTGAGGATCCAGATGGATGCATAAAGGATAATGCATAGTTGCAATGGGATGTCAGTTTTGAGGAGCAGGTTTCAAGTTGTAAACATCTGTTTTGATGATTCACCCTGATGTTAGCAAGGGCTCCCGTGCAGTCATTGGAGGGACATTCGGAAAGTGATTCATTTAATGTGAGATGAATCACACCCTAGAAACACTTATGTCTCTTCATTAAAAAAGTAAATCTAGAGGAATAGCTCCACTGTAGGTGTAAATTTTTGAGATTTTGAAAATTGGGACCAATTAATTCAACACCTGGTTACTAAATGGAAATTTATATCTTCAAGAGAGTAAATGCAGCAGCCATATCAGGAATGAAAAAGCTTGTTCTTGTATTAATAGTGACCAGGAGCTAAAAGATGAGGTTTCTGCTGTGCCTCCACCACTAGAATATTTAGACCACAGCTATTTGTTTCTTCATTGTGCTCCTAGTAAAATAAATCTCTCTGATTCATATCTAAACTGCAAATTTGAGAAGGCATGTTACTGTTTTAGTAACCTGCTTGTATTTTAGACCTGAAAGAATTTGGAAATGTCATGATTTGCTGTGCTACTTGTAGTAGCTGTTGGAATTGTGATCTCTGTTATTGTTCAAATTTTAGGCAGTTGCATCTCCTGATCAGCCCATCTTGGCTGATGTATTCTAATGTGAACAGACACAAAGTTTATTGTCATGTTATGGTAAATATTTCAACCATTTCCAAACTGTTGCTGGCATGGCAAATGCTATATATATGAAGAACTGCATCTCCACAAAAGTGGAAGTACTCTCCAAGTGTTTACTTTAGCTTGTTAAAGCTACATGTAAGAAATCTTCACTGCAAGAGACAATTCCATGTCACTTTTTTTCCAGAGAGAATGTGGCCTAGTGCGTGAGGCAGTTACACCTTGGTCATGCCCAGTCCAATGGCTTAGATCTTGGACAGTGTCCCTCCCCAACTCACTCTTGGTTAACCAGTCTTTCTGTGTTTCAGTTTGCACACATGTAAAATGACAATATTTCTCTATTTTACTGGAACATTGTAAAGATGATAAAAACAATTTTAGATTGAATGCATGGAAGAGAATTGTTTCCTTGTCCAGTAGAGCTTGATTTCTAGTGAGGATCTTCTCTATGCTGAGGAAGATGTGTGTATGTGTATTTGCATGCAAATATTTTAGATGCACTTCCTTTCAGGAATCCACTGATTATTGTAGATTTTCTGTTCTCTGTGTATTTAATTCTTTATGTCACAGATGCCTGTTTGGAATGCACCCTAAAAAAGATGTTCTTGAGGATTGTCATAAACCAAAGCGTGCAGATAAACACACAAAACACAAGGCTATCACTGGTGCTTGTAAATTATCAGGTGTTTTTCTTACCACATTTAGCTAAATAGATTAGTGGCTAAGTGAATATATTCTGAGCATGAATGTTTCAAGAAAGAAGGATTGGTTCACAGTTGTATTACTCCAGGTTTATGGTTTGGCTCCTTTGAAATATGTCAGCATAAAGTAGTGGCAAATCAAGTTTTCTCTTGGAAAGTGAACGCAGTAATAATAAATCTGAAAGCCTGAAGTATGGAGTAGAGCTTCCATTAACCTAGAGACCTGGGTCTCCGCATGCTGGAGGGGATATTCAGTCTGCAGTATTTTTAGAGACCACAGTTCCCTGGAGTCCCCTTTCTAAGCATTCCTGTTCTTGTGAAGTGCATTGTGCATTTCTCTGTGTGGGTATCAAAGGCAAATGTATTGGAAACTGATCTCCAAGGAACTCTGTACCAGCACTTCATAAATGGGAAGTGTAGCACATATAATTTAGCTATTCATATGCCAAATACGAAGTATTGGTCAAGCATAAAGCGATAGAAGGTGTCACATCTCAGCCCAGAAAATCAAACAAGGGAATGAGAATGATGTGGAAGTTTAATGTAGGTGCAAAAAAGAAGAAGGATCCTTCTTTTCGTGTCTGTCCAGCAACAGTAGTTTTTCAGCATGAAAACCACCTATTTTCTTTCAAATGAAGGCCAATACAGGAAGGGGAGAAGAACATGGGTTTTTCCCGTTCACAAGCAATAGTTATAAGAGAATTTTGCCTTTTGTATCACTCTCCTCTTTTGTGAGGAATTGCAGGACTCTTTGATGGTGTGTTGGGTTTTTTCCTTTTTTTTTTTTTTAATTTTAGTTCTTCTCCATTAGAGAATTAATATATGGTGAACCATGTTCTGTGCATTCAGATGTGCTTTCTGACTTTTTCATTTTCTAATATTATAGAGGGGCTTGTAGGGGTAGTGATAAACCGTGTGTGCTTGCCGTGGCTTTTTTGCTGATGTTTAACAGTATACAATAATAAAGTAAGCTTACATTGTTCGCAAACCAAATAGTGTCAAACAAAACATCTTTTTATGTAGTAAAATAAACAAGAACTGATCTACGTATGCCTTCTCTTGAATTCTAAGACTGCTACTCCGTGGGTAGATCCACAGAGAAGAAAATCAACATATCTGGAATAAGGCACAAACCAACCTTTAATTAATCCCTTAATTTAAGGTAAATGTTTGCTTCAGAATTGGAATTACAGTAGAGAAATATGGGAAATCCCAAGCACCTATCTTATGGCACTTTAGGAAGAGATTTTGGAAGGAAGGTCACTATAGCCTTTTCCATATAGGTTGAAAATCTTTGTTAAATGGTCAGAAAAGGCAAGATAAATCACTTCAGCTTGTCTCTGATTTGTTTTCCTTACTTGATGTTATTGAACTGTCATATAATAAATGCAGACAGATATTGTAGAGTTCCTTTATAAACTTTAACTAGACCAGATGACTGAAAATCAAACATTCGTCAATAAGTATTGTTGTTGAACCAAGTCAGCATTGGGATTTTATCTGTTAACACAAATCAAGGTATTTATGGAATATTGACTTGTCTTTTTACTAGGTTAGAAATTTCCCAGTGAGGACATTAATAACTTAACCATGAGTAAAGAGGTGTTATACATCCAAAGAGAAATTACTTCTATGGTAGTATAATTCAGTGATTGGTCTTTTCAAGGAGCATGTCAATTCTTTGTTGAGGGGAGACCTCATTGCCCTCTATAACTACCTCAAAGGAGAGGTGGGTGTTGGCCTCTTCTCCCAAGTGAATAATGACAGGACCAGAGGAAGTGGTATGAAGTTGCAGCAGGGGAGATCTAGATTAGATATTAGGAAGAGTTATGTGACTGAGAGGGTGTGCAGGCCCTGGAACAACCTGCCCAGTGGGGTGGTGGAGTTACCATCCCTGGAAGTATTTAAGAACTGAGTAGATGTGGCACTTCAGGGCCTGCTCTAGTGGTCCAGAGTTTTGGGTTGGGTTGTTTGTTTTGTGGGGCTGGGTGTGGGTATTTTTAATTTGTTTGGAGGTGTTTTGTTTTTTTTTTTTTTTTTTTTTTTTTTTTTTTTTTTTTTTTTTTTTTTATTTTTTTTTTTGTTTTTNTAGTTTAAAAGAATATCATCTTGTTTTGGTGTTTGAATAGGTAAAATGGCTCAGCATGGTAATTTTCTAGATAGCGAGGAGTAATTAACTAGCAGAGGCGGGAATTTCCTAGACCTTTGAATGTATCATGTTGATGACATGTGATGAATTAGGGCTGATGATAATTATAATAAACTTGAGCAATAAAATCGTGAGTATTAGAAGTCTTCTGACTGTTACATTTGCATTCTTAAGCTGGATTTTTCATGTAACTATTTTGTTGTTAGATTTAAGATTTTTGATTTTTCTTTTTAAAGAAATAGTAAGTTTGCCTTTAGTTTTTTACATTGCTTCTATTTGATTTTGACAAATGCTTTCCTTATTTTCTGAATAAGCAAAAGTGGGTGGAATATATGATGCTTTCTGCATTGACATGGAAAGCTTTATAGTGTTTTCTTAAAGTTCTTTAGTATTGGGAGGTTTTTCTAGACCTCCGCTAATATATGAGTTTTCTAATAACGTAGTATGGTGGATTTGATCTTGGCTGGATGCCAGGTGACCACCAAGCTGGTTTATCACTCCTGCTTCCCAACTGCACAGGGGAAGGAAAAATATCAGGAAAAGCTTGTGGGTTGAGCAGTTACCATCGTGAGCAAAACAGGCTTTACTTTGAGAATTTAATTTATTACCAATACCATCAGAGTAGGGTAATGAGAAATAAAACTAAATTTTACAACACTTTTTCCCTATCCCCTCCCCTTCTTCCTGGGTTCAGCTTCACTGCTGGTTTTCTCTACCTCCTCCCCCAAGCATGGAGTCCCTCCCATGGAAGACGGTTCTGCAACCTGAGTCCTTCCCACAGGCTGTAGTTCTTCACAGTCTTCTCCAGCATGGGTCCTTTCCATGGGGTGCAGTCCTTCAGGAATTGAATGCTCAAGCCTGGGTCCCCCATGCGGTCACAAGTCTTGGCAGCAGACCTGCTCCAGTGTGGGCTTCTCTCTCCATGCGTTGTCAGGTCCTGCCAGGAACCTGCTGCAGTGTGGTCTTCCCACAGGGTCACAGCCTGCTTCGTGCACATACACCTGCTCCTCCAGTGTGAGGTTCTCTGTGGGCTGCAGATGGATATCTGTGCCACTGTTGACCTCCAGTCAAAAAAAAAAAGAAGAAAAATAATCCCTTTTAAACATACAGATAATTTCACTGCTTTGAGCTACAGGTCTTGACACATTCAGAGTCATTGGCTGTCACACTGGTGTGATTACACAGCAATATGTACTCCCTGTCAGCTATGTAGTAATGGAAGTATGTTTCATCATCGTCTCAATAATCCTTATTAAGCATACTGGTTTTGTTGTGAAGCGGTAAGTTCCTGGCTCCCACCAGTGTGAGATGGCAACATGAGAATCCAGGATCCGTAACTTTACTCTTGAATTTTTCATGTTCTGAAATGATGATGTGGTTGTAGTGGTCTCAGTTCCTGAAAAAGCTGTTACAAAAACTTCATTACAGCTTTCCTAGAAATAAACAAATAAAAAGCTCAAGCAAAACCTTTTTAAAACTCTTGATTTTTGTGATTTTAAAAATACTATGTTACAGCAATTTTTCATTAATTTCAGAATTTGGTGTGTGGATTACTGCATTCATGTGCAAGTTTATGCAGTATATAAAGTTTGCTTATGGACCTCATGTTAGTTCTTGTCATTGTTTTTCTTATAGTTATTGTTTCTAGTTCCTTGAAGAATAACCAAGAAAACGTCCTTGTAGTGTTAGGTGACAAATGTATACAAAGAGGTCCCATTCTGTACCAGATCTGTGCTAGTGATATGGGCAAACTGGGTGTGCAGTGGTGGCAGCACAGGGGAGTACCTGGGCTCAGTGAATTCAGTAACAGCAGCAAATGGGAGAAGTGGATAAAATGAAGGGTCAAGGTACAAGGATGAGTAATCCAAATGTAGAGGCAATGGGAGTAGAGGTGGAATAAAGTTTCTTTGTGAAGTCTGTTCAAAATTCTGAACAGTCTGAAAATCCCTGAAGGTTGTTTTTCTGGTTGGATCTTGTGTGGGACTGAGCTTTCTCTCCAGAATGAGTAGTTGAGTTTGTAGAACACCCTTAGGCTAGGTTGGTTCCATTTTATTGTTTTCCCTACTACAGTGGGCTCTGGCATTGTGTTTCTTTAGTTTAGTGCCGCACTGTTGTATAAGGGGAGTTTCAATTTTATGCAGTTTTAATATTTTAGTTATTTTAATATAATTTTCCTGTTAGGTTTTTTTGCATTTAAAGTCATAATATACCTTCACTACCAGAAATGATAAATTCTGTCTTTAATAAAAAGAATTTTTATTTTGTTTTCTACTTTCTGCCTTTTATTGTTAGCTGGTTTTGACTGGGAACTTTTCAGAGGAAAAAAAGGATGCAAGTAATGGTAATATATTCCCTCTACAGGATTTATGAACGCATCGTTGATCCTCCAGAAATGAATTTGACACCTGAAAGTAGTTTATGGCTCGGACAGAGAAACAGGAAACATGGCTTCTTTAAGGTAAGCAGATATGAAATGGCGTATGAAAAAAAGAAATTAATAAATAATCATCAAGACATTTCTGATTAGTTGTCTTGCACTCCTGAAACCTAGTTGTGTGAATTTTAGTAGAAACTGTGGACTTGGGATTTGAGAGAAAAGGGTCTCTTCCCACAAGGTAGAGTATCATAGTCACTGACTGCAGAGCCTAATATTTGGAGGTTTTGTTTGGTTTCCTTACTTTCGGTTTCACCTGTCTGCTGTACTCTGCATTTGCCACTCTTGACTCAAGACTCTGTAGGAAGCGTCAGAGTCTATTCTTGGCCTTCAACTTTTAACCTTACAAAAAACCCAGCTTTGCTGTAGTCTTCTGGCCAGACAGTGGTGGTCTTAATCACTCTGAGGCCATTTCCTCCTTGATTTTCATAGAATACCCTCACCTTCTGCTGTTAGACTGGTAGCTCTTCCTTGTTTGCCCGTATTGACATTACCCTCTAGAGCAGAGAAGGTCTTCTGGCCTGTGATCCTTGTGGTTTTGGCAGATACTAGCTATTGTATGCAGTGCTTTTGCCTTCCTGCAAAACAGTAGATTTTTCTTTTCCTGGACTACCTTCCTTCCTTACTTTCTCTTCTTCTCAACTAAGTACGTCGCTGTGTTTCTCAGCATTCACTAGTAGGTCACTGAGTTTTGTCTGTGAGCTCCTTTGTCCTTTGGAGCTTCCATTGCTTCCAGACAGTCCAGACTGGGAGGCTGGGTAGCTGGCAGGATTCAGACTGCTCCTCCCTTGTAGCTGGAAGGCCTCCTCTTTTCCTGTTTATGAGGTTCCACAAGACAACATCATTGAGGCCAGTGTGGGCATGAGGAAGTTTTCAGGAGAAAAAAAAGATTCAAATAATGTCAATATATTGCATATTCAATTAATGGCAGTATGTTTCTAAAATTGCAAAGGACAGAAAAACGACCTACAACTTGAAAAGCCCCCTCCTGTATGTTTTCTTTTGAGCTGCTTTTGGCTCCTGGTGGGGCTATGTGATTTTATGGTTGAGGCTGAATTGCTGAGCCAACTGACAAACAAAATCCACTAGCAAACAAAAACCTGAAAATTAATTCTTTTACTTTGTAAGCGAGCTTCAGAAAAGTTCCTGATATTTCTTCCAGTTTTGGATAACGAGCCATGGTGCAAGTGTGTATCAGTGCCAGAGTCTATAGCACAGTGATGGGCCAATCTGCCTATCCTCGATATTGGCATGGATTTGTTGCCAAGGTGATTTACCGCCCGCTTAGTTTCCCTTTGAAGCTGTCAGTTCATAAGACAATTTTACAAGTTGCTGTTTTTCTGGGGATCTCTCCTTGAAGTCTGCAGATTTCAACAAGTTAGGACAATTATTTTATGCTAAAATTATTTATAGTAGGATTGTTGTAGCAACTAACAATTTTAATTGCTAGTTAGTTACAGAGGTAAAAGCTACCTTTGAACTTAAATGGCTGTCCGAGAGTCGTTCTGAACCTAGAGTACACTTCATCCTCTAGCAGCTGAGCTGTCGCTGTGAAGTAAAGTTGATAGTATTATTTTATTCTGCAGCTGTTGTTTTTTTTTACCTCAGCTGCTTCCCATAATTCCACAGATGGTAAACATATGTTGATAGCTACACAGGAAAAAAAGAAGTTATATTGGATTCACCCATCTTAAATTCTTATTTTATGCAGGCAGTCAGAGCTTCAAAACTCTGGGATATTATATGTTTGTAAATTAATATTTCTACGCATTAACACTTTGGAAACAGCAGGGTAGCTAATGATATGTTAATGAGCTGACAGTTTTTATTGATCATAATGAAAGTCGACAAGTGCCTTACTTAGCTTTATGCATGCTTGAATATTTTACTAACTTTCTTCAGGGCAGAAATATAATTGGTTGTATTTTTTAAATCCTGCTTGAGAGTTTCAGAAATCTTACTTTTTTAAATGTTACTCATTGCAAAAACTTGGGATTTTGCCAGTTTGTAAAGAGTACATATCTCTTTCCACATATTTACATGCTCAGCAGGACCTCTCTTTCTGTTTTGGAGCAATTTGTTTCACTGTTTTAGCATATTAAGAAATAGATCTGTTTTCCTTAATGTAAACAGAGATCTGCAGGGAAATAAGAGCTTTAAAAAAGAATTAACATTTTTGTATGTGTGTTGGAGCCATGATAATGTATGTAACAAAAAGCACTGGATGCTGTTCTACGTATCATGTTTGCCACTCCAAAAAATTTCTTACTTTAATAGTAGTTAATTAATTGTCATGGCTCTACATAAATGAATAACATTAAAGCCCATTTTGAGCCACAGTCTCACATCTATTTTAGATCATAATTCTTTAGTATATAAGAAGAGGGAGGAGGGAGTATGATAGCCATAAGTCACTGTGGCCAATTGCTGCCATTTTTCTTATTTATGCTTTTGTTCCACATCCTTACAGTGATTGTTCCACAAGTAGCCCTGCTGTGTTTGTGGCTTTGCTGGGGAATGAAATGCTCTATGGCATATTTAAGGGAGTTGAAGTCTTGCCCCTTACAACTAGTATCTCTTAGCTCGTTGTAGCTTACCTGCTAATGGCCAAGCATTTGGAGTTCAGACAAGACAGAATGTATTTAGCGTGGCAGTGGTGGGAGCAAATGCAGAGCAGACTTAAGATAGCTTTATCTGTTTGATTGAAGGGAATCTCATGAATTACTGTGGAAAAACTATATGCTGACCCTACAGGTTTCTTTGTGTGGCCCAAATCCAAGATTTGTTTTCGGGCTAGAGAATACCATTATAATGAGATTAGGAAGCCAAAGTAAATGCAACTTAAAGGAGAAAGAGAATGATACCAGACATCCAGGGAACTGTCGGTCTAAGATGGATCTGATTGCACTCAGGATCAGAATTATCTGCAAAATTCATTTTATTGCTGGGGAAAACCCTTCCCCCTAAGGTTCCCTCTAAATACCTGCTGCAGAAATGAGCTTATTAATGCATTGCTGACGAGGTCAAAAATATGACAAAATATGGTAATTTTCATATCTGCTATAGCAGGCTCTGTTGATCCTGCTGCTGTGTCTGGGGGTTGTAGAGTAGGTGCTTGCAAACTATGTTGCTGTTTTGACTGCACAGTTCTTGGGCCTCTGTAGTTGTTCTGGTCTCAAGAGTTGTGCAGGTAAATACAGTGCCCAGGGCAGCTGTTCGAGTGCGTGGCGTAGGATGTGCCTGCCCTGTATAGAGGATCATGGAGGGGATCTGCTGGAGATCAGTTGATGTTGGTGTAGCAGTACCTAGGCACAGGGAGTCGGGTATATCTGCTGGTACTTCCCAGGCAGAGCCTTTCACCAGCCTTGACTGATGGCGCTTGCACAGCTGTGTGGCACACATTATCCCTGTGGGAGAGGGGTTTTTTAAAGAAGGTGAAAAGCAAGGGAGAAAATGAACACACAGAAGTGCAGAGCTTGTGGAATAGATGAACCTTTTCACAGAATGTGGGAGGAGCCCTCTATTAAATAGAGTCTTGAGAATTGCAATAAATAGGGCTTTTACATCCTCATGGGATGGCCTTGAAGTTTAGTGCTGCAGACCTGAATTTAATCTTGTAGCTGGTAATCTGCCCGCACAAATGAAGGCTTTTCAAGCTTCTGAGTCCTGATGCTGAACTGAAGTTGTGATTGTAATTAGTCAAATGCTTTAATGATAAAATAAATGTGATATCTGCTTGGGAAGGGAAAAACCATGAAAATTTTGACTAGTGACATTCCCTCGTCAAGGCCAAATCCTGATGCCCCTTTCCAGAATGTGGACTGAAGATCTTCACCCTGTGCTAAAGTGAATCAGGGCCCTGGGCTTCCTCTGGGGAGCTGTGCATACCTAATTCTTCTGGCTGTGGTTGTAGAAGCCTCTCGGCAACCTGGACGTAATGCTGGAGGAGGAATAGTCCAAGTCTGTTCATATTTGTTACAATAATTATGGCTGTAATAAGTGTTTGCCTCAAACAAAGTCTTTCTTATTAAAAAAAAAATCAGCAAAATTTCTGCTCTTTGAATTTTCCCTTCTGTATTTGATCATATTAATTCAGTTTCAGAGGATTTATAGTCTTAGAAAGCATTGGTGAATTGAAGTTTATACGTTTTTCTATGGTAACATGCTTTCATGTAGCCAGAAACTAAGACAAAAAAATAGTTGTGTTTCCTCTTTAGATTTGTCCTGGTTTTCCACTTTCCTTTGCTGTTCTGTTAAACTGCCTTCATCTAAACCCATGAGTTTTGCCTTTTTCTTACAATTGTCACCCTGTCCTGCCTCTGGGGGGTGTGGGGGTGGGTAAGCGGACAACTGTGTGGACCATGACAAGGTTATATTTAACTGCAAACCTATCCAAAAGACAATTGAGTGGTGGGGCTCTGGTGCAGCAAACAGATTTGAAGTTGGGCATTTGCTTTTATAAGAGAGGCTGAGGCAAATATCACTTCTCTCTGAATGATGTCTTGTTAGCTGTACAATATCGTCTGGTGAAAATTTGCCATCTCGTTTACTCTTGGTTGAGTTTTTCACTGGAGAGGCTTAAGCATAGAAATATATTTTTGTTCTTTACCTTCTAATTTCTCACTGATGACTGCTAGCAGACAGCATGTAAAATGGCTTTCAGGATGTTCCATTTCCAGTGACAGTATTACTTCTCATTTTTATGATGGTTTCGTTATTCTCATAGATGAAAAGGCTAATAAATGTATATACCTCTGCAAGAAAGACAATGTGATCTGATTATGTCTATTAGTATTTTCAGTTAATATTTGATCATGAAACAGTAAGCAGGAATTGGTGCTTGCTGATTACCTTCTGCTGTTTTAGGAAATGAACATGTAAATGTTAAATGTTACTTACTGTACTTTACAGGCTTCAAGACCACTTTATTTAGGGATCGAGTTCAGCATTTTGAGCAAGTGACTATATCCTTAGTCTGCAAAATTCACTCTATTGCGATTTAACTGAAAATTAAAACATAGTCTTACAAATCAATAATTCAATTAGATAACTGCTGTGATAAATTTCCTCTCAAATTAAAAAAAAATATTCCGTGTCTGGGGTGAGATAGAGCCATGTCATAACATCTGATTAACAGTCAAGAAAAGTGAAATAGCAGTACTAGAAGTCCCCTAGAAAGCTTGAAGTTTTCCCTTGCTCCTCTCCCTTAGTGACTATGACATCATTAAAGCTAGTGGATCTTGTCTACTTAAGTACGTTACACAGTCGAGATGGAGCAAGAGTTTTGTACTGAGCTTAAAAGAGCAAACACAAGCTTCCACATTTTCTAGGCTATTTGAAGGCTCCAGGGTTCCTCAGGACCCAGGTGTGCAGGGGTGCTGGGCGACCCTTCGTGTCTGCTGCATCTGTCAGGGGTATCCTTGCAAGTCAGGGACAATGGAGGATGCAGCCAGCACTGGACTTTTGGTCCTTGCTCTTTTCTGGTCTGCCCAGTTGGTTTCTGGACCTTGTACAACTTGCAGTAGCTGGCTCTGACCTTGGAGTCCTCATTTCTGCCAGTCCTACACAGTGCATTTTTCCATCTGTTTGAGTTAGAGAGGGTATTTAATTCTAACCGATGGCATGATTATGTGAACTGCCTTTTGAGATAGAAAGCTAGAAGGTTAAATTAAACCAAACAACTGAAGGTAGACTCTTACATAACTCTTGCATGATGTACTTCTCTTTTCATAATATTTTATTTCACAGTTTTATTTAACTGTATCACTAAAGAGTGTTGCTGTGTGTTCTTTTTGTCTTTTGGAAAAGTGTGTCAGGCTTGAATAATGGATATAATTTCACTGTTTTTTCATCAGTGCCATCCCATTTTAAGACATTTAAGCAGCTTATATTTGGTGATTGCAAAAGACAGAGCAGTATTATTTCTGTGTTTTGTGAAAATTAATATATGAGCACACAGAAGGATAGGAGGAGTTACATTTTGTCCATCTTCAGTTATTTTCCTCATGAGAAGAGTGAGCTGGTCAATTTTCTTTTTGTACCCACTTAAGAAAAGACTTAACAGCTTGTTTAGATATAAGTGAATGTTTGTAATCTGTATTACCAGTTTTCTCTTCTTTTACAAAGGGTGTTATTCAAGATGTGAAAGTCATCTTTATACCTAATGGATATATAACACAGTGTCCTAATCTGAATCGCAGTAAGTAGCAATGTCTTTGTCTCTGTTTTAGATTTTTTTTTTCTTACAAATTACTTCTTTGTTTTAAAAATAATATTTTCAGGCTTGCCATTTTTGCATGTGCTGTCTTCCAGAAGGCAAAAATTTTGTGTAAGCAGATTGCATTTTATGTTCAGATAGGAAATAGAATATCAGACTTAATTTATTTACGTATTATTGTGTCTTTCCTTCTCTTCTTTTTTGTTTCTTCTTACTCTTTCTTTATTGAGCATGCCCAACCTGCAGTGATTTCTTAAGTCTGGTGCAAGGAATCATGGATTTGCAAGAACTCCTGGCAAAAATGACTGCAAAAGTAGGTACCTAAGCTTCTCTGTCAACTACCCTTTTCCTTCTGTACTGAGACCAACGTGAAAGTGTTTATTTCCGTTGCAATTATTCTACACTTTCATGGTAGAGCCATTTTTCTTTTTTTCTCCCTCAGCCAGTAGCCCTGTCTGCAGTGGACTTATGGATACAGCTTCATGGATATCACTTAAGCCTTATACAGTTTCTGTTGTCTGCCTTATTATTTCAAACGTAGTGACAAAATGCCCAGGGTCTGATTTTTATTTTTTTTTTTTTTTTTGTAAGAAGCCTTAGCACGATTTCCCTTTTCATGCTGAGGGATAAATGCAGAAACAAAGGAGTGAAATCCCTTAACAATTTCCTCACTGTGTGATGCTGTCAGAGGGTGTGTGTTTGCCTGTGGGAAGTCCTGTGAAGTCTTCAGGACTGGCGTAGTCTCCTTCCTGGGAATTGAAATGAGGCCCCAGAATGAAAATGTCTGTGAAAGTGCTGGCAGTGCTGAACTTGACATCATCTTTGATCAATGGGTTCTGCCCCAGCTCCAGGTGCTGTGGTGTGTGCTTGATGGTTTTGTTTTGTTTTCTTTTTTATTTTTCTTTTTTATTTTTACTCCCCTGGTTTGGATTGGCTTTTTTTGTTTGGGATTTTGGAGATTTTCTTTAGGCTCTGGTCCCATGATGCACAGTCAGCTTCTGTGTTAGCCAAGGCCTTTCAGCTAAGGCTGTGGTGAAGTTCTGGGGTGGACAGCTGTGTTTTAGAGGTGACTGAACCCCTGATGTGTGTTAAAGGGCAGTCTGTGAACCCTTTTTGAGGTTAATGTTGGTGAACCATCTGGTCTGTGCTAAAGGGCAATTAATTGCCTCATCTGAAAATGCACTTATGCATTAATTACTTATAAATTTAAGTGCAACTACAACCAACTTGTAGATGCTTTTGATCTCAGTGCAGTTACTGGAATTTTGAAAATAGGATTTATATAGTAGTTCTACCACTGTAAAAGCATTACACTTTTTACTGTGTTGCCTTTAAGTGTTATTTTCCTCCCTAATAGGAAAGGGGAAACTTTATTTTTAGTGTGTGCCTTATACTGACAATCCACTTATTCAGCCGACAGGCTTTGGACAGGCTGACTCCAAATGCAAAATGTGAGGCTTTTAGTTCAGTTTGCTGCTTGTACTGTGAAAGAAAGGCAATTATTTTGAGCCCTGCTAGTGGTATAAGCAAATTCCAATTATGCACTGTACTGAGTAACTTGCTTTCTCTGCTGTTAATTATATTTTTGCTTGCTAGTACTTTACAAGGGGAAGCAAATAACACGGTATTTGTACTGCAAAGACTCCGTGCTTCGATAAAGTGGTGCTGGGATAATCCTTCATTGCAAGTTCAGTGCACTGACTGTTTCGTTACAGTTGTTACAGAAATATTGTTGTCCAGGAAAAATGCATGCAGCAGGAAAATAAGTTAATTTGATAGACAAATGCAGGTTAAAAATGGAGGGACTTGAGGGAAGCATTAAGTTTGTGTCTGCCTTTTCAGTCCTAGCCATGATAGCCGCAAGCGGTACTAATGTAGGTAGAGGTATTTCATATGGGGATGATGTATGGCAAGGAAAAGAGCAAGGCTTAAATAGCTGTGCACCTGCCTGCAGAGATCCTGGTTAACAGGGCAGGTGGTCAGAGAATGGCTTGCTAATGTACATGAACCCCAGCAACTGGTCCTGCCCCAAGATATGTGGAGCATGAATGTGACGTTTTGGAAAAGTGGACCCTGTGGTTTGATGTCCAGTTGCTGTGTTTAGACTCCGCTATATCTAAGATTTCAGTTTCTCCCCCAATCTCCATTTGCAATGACTGCACATGTGCAGATTACATAACATAAAACTATGAAGACTCAGACCAGGATTTGTCTGGGAAGAAAACATCAGACCAGTGGCTTCAGGCTCCAGTAATTTTAGTAGCAGCGCTACTAAATACTAAATACTAGTAGCTGTATGCAGGCAGGAGGAAAGAAGACTGTCTTGTTGGGCACCTCGGGGTTGCATGTGGCTAGTGCTGGCTCAGGATGGGGCATGGGACCTATATAAGGGACCCAGCAAAGCATTCTCTGTAGCTGATTGTCCTGGAGTGCTATCTGTGGGAGCATTTGATCATGACCTATAACAAGCTAACCACCATTATGTCAAATATCTACCTATGTCTTGTAAGGACATAGCTTATAAAGATTAACTTTAAAAGCTAGCTTTTCAAGCCTATTTTATTTTTGTCATAATTTGAATTGATTCTGAATCTTTCCAGTGTATGTGTTTAATTGGTTTAATTGATTTAATTGATTTAATCTTGTATTCTTAAATAAAGGGACACCATAGGTCAGAGTGTTAGAAATCCGGATAAGAATATTAATTTGCTGCAGGAGAAAAGGATCATGTTACATTTCAGCATTCCCAACTGCCCTGCTGGAATGCTATTAGTTCCTTTTTAAATATAATGGCTAAAATAATTTATACAACTTAAACAGTTTACTAATGTCAGTCTGGACATTTCCTGGACTGAGTGGAATAGAATTGAGTGGAATATAATTTCTTTTTAGTAAATCAATTCATTGACCTCCATGTTGGAGGATTTGTTGTTGCTTGCCTTCCTTCTGGTGATCTACTTGATTGATCTGCTATGTTTAAAGATATGTCTTAGAACAGGAGGTAAATGATATTTAAGCAATTAAAATGTATCAAGATAATGCAAATGACAGAAACCGTTAATAAATTGAAAATATTTATTCTCTGAAGTTTTGTTCTTTTTCTAGGGAATAATTTCTAGGACAAAGGACAGTATCAAGTGCCCCTATCAAATTTGAGTATTTCTGAAGTCCTTTCTCTCTAAAGTTTCCATAGTCCATTTATTTGGGAAAGCTCATTTAAAAAAAAATTAAAAAAATATGTAAATAAAGTAGAAGTGTAAGACAAATCAAATACCTTTTTAACCAAACTGAATACATCTTATATACTGTAAATATAATGACCTGAAAAGGGTTTCTGTTGAAAAGAAGCAGCTCAGTAAGAGGATAGTTTTGACTCTAAAATATGAAAAGCACTTTTGAAGTCACCAAATCATGCTGAGTCTGGGGGAGACGGGTATCAATCCCCTATTATTCCAGAATAACAATTTAAGAAATAAAGAGTTTTTATTTAGAGCTTTCTCTCATGGGGACTGTAGATGAAAAAAAAATCATAGAAATTTGCCTTGTATTTCTTTTCTTTTTCTTCCCACTAAATACATTGCTCTTTTACTGGCAGAAATGAAAAAGGACATATTAGCATACTTTCATTTAAAGTGGATGGAATTTTAGAGGATGGAAAAATATGAAGTTCAGGTATATCCCATTATGCAAAAAATAATATAGCACTCTGCGTTCTTTTTTAAATAAAATTTGCTACTATTAAAATGTAGCAACCTGTAATGCAGGATAATAACATCATATGTATAACAGAGTAAGAGTATGCATTCATCTTGTCGTGTGCCGGATTTAGGTAGACTTGCTCTTTGTAGTAGCTTCAACGTGAGGGCTTATATGCATAAGATAAATGTGAATGTAGAAAAGTCAAGACCTTGCGAAACTCTTATCCAACTGGTACCAGGGTAATTTTTAGAGCAATGGCAGTTCTGGGGTCTGAAGAATGCACATATTTACTTCTAAATATTAAGTCTGTATTTATTTATTTGTATTAGTAGTAAATAGGACTAAATTTTGAGTACTCTTAGGGATTAGAGGTAATGGTGCTGGGTACAAGGGCATGGTTCCCCTCTGGAGGATGGCAAAATGGTACCTTGTATGAAGGGGGATTCTATGATATGGCTTTGGAGGGGCTGGTTCAAAAAACCTTGACCTGTGCTGCTGATACGTGAATGAGTGTTGTCCCCGCTTATTATTGCATAGTATCTCATCAGTGAATGTAGCAATTGCTAATGTGCAGATGTAATACTTGGATAAGATGCTTTGGTAGTTGGAATTGAGGAGATAATGGGAACAGCAAGAAGTGTTTAGAGCTAGCCACCAGCCCGGGTTTTCCTCCAGGAGTATTTACTCTCTGTTAATGACAATCTGGGAATATTTTGTACTACACTTTTTGTAGTACAAAAAGAAAAAAGCATTTGGAAATGCATTCTTTCCACTCTAAATCTCCCTTGCTTTTATAAAGTTAAGATTTTTCTGAAAGTTAGAAAGTATCTATCTGCCTGATGCTTAACAATGTTGAGATGGGGATGATTAGGAAGAGTCAGTCTGTCAGTATTCATGCTTTTTGGCTGGTAATCAGGTTGATGAGCAAGTAAATTTAAAGAAGAATAAACCTAATTCTAGTTTATGTACTTTTGGTAGTGCCTGGACTATCCTACAGTGATTTTGTGGGGTTTGTTACAGTACGAGAGACAGTTGCATAAGTCACAAACTTGTCAGTTGGCATGGATATCTCCATCAAAGTCCAAGCAGTAGTGTTAGTTTATACCTGCTGACATCCTTGTTCAGTGTTCTGAAGTCAAACTTGGTTTGGTCAGAAATAAGCATACTGCTTTCTCATATTTGCTTTTTTAAATCATGTGTTTGAATTGCAGAAATCTCATCAAGTTACTTTCATTTATAGTTAAATTATGCAGAAACAAGACTGAGTCAATTGGAAGACTGTCATTGTGAGAAGACTTGTCAAGTAAATGGATTGATCTATAGAGACAAAGACTCATGGGTTGAAGATGATCACTGCAGAAACTGTACATGCAAAGTAAGAATTTCTAAAGAATTTAAGGAATAGGACCTGATTAAAATGTGAAAATCGTCCTTGAATACATAATGTTGACTCTGAGAATTATGTTTTTAGTATGCATCTAGTGGCAGTATAAGCAGTAGGGAGGGAAATGGTTAAATAAATAAATAAATAAATAGTACTCTTTATGTGCAAGCTTCACAAAATCTGCTTTCCCTTGACAACACTTTCATATTTGTTCCAATTATATCTGTGAGGACTTTATGGATTTGGGGTGAAAGTGTGGCATTGTCTGTGTTCGGTTTGGAGTTGTTATTACTGCAGTAGTTTTTTCCAAAAGGAAGCATTATCTTAATAGTATTCATAGTTGCATTTTGCATGGTAACAACATGCAGATTCTGGTTTCAGTTTATCACTGTGAAAAACTGAGGAAGAGAAAAGAATTAGTATGTAAATCTTGTCATGTTGAAATTATTTGATAAATATCTGAAGACAGTCTTTGTTTGCTCAAGAAAATAGAAAAACTGATTGTTAAAAATCTCAGAGATGATTGGCACAGCCTACCGACAGTGGTGCTTATGTTCTTGTAAAGATGGGCCTGTGTTTTCCACTTAATGTGCTTTGCTCAGAGAATGTGGGGTAAAACCAGTAATACATATCAAAAGGAGGTAGCTCACCTTCCAATGCATTTTGAATCAAGTTTTGTAGTTGAATAATGTTAAAATTCTTACTGAAGGATGGGTCTGTAATCTGCAATGCCATTTTCATTGACTTAAATAGTTTTCTGTCTTCTGTATTTCTGTTCTGTACTCGCTAATTGCAACAGTTGTAGTTGAATTTTGTTTTAAAAACCTTTGCTTAGAGTGGAGTTGTGGAGTGCCGAAGGATGTCCTGCCCGCCTCTCGATTGTCCTCCTGATGCTCTCCCAGTGCATGTGGAAAGCCAGTGCTGCAAAATATGCAAGGGTAAGTGTATGCTGCAGCCCTCATAGTTGCTCTCCCTGAGCAGAGTTAAACTTGTTCTGAAAGCAGGCACGTTTTAAAATGACTTTCATAGGTCCTGGTAATTTGGATAACATGAGTCACAGTAGCAAATTTGATTTAAGACAATAATAAATAATTGTTGAGAAATGATCAAACATTACAAATTTCGAAGATTCTCTTATTGCGTACTGTCAGCATGAAATAATTGATCTACTTGTTTGGGGTTGGGAAGCCTTACTTGGCTTCAGTTTGTATCTCCTGTTGATGTTGAGGAGCATCAGTCCTGTGATCTGAACTTTCTGTAGTGGTGAGTAACAAACTGAGCTGTTATCTTTTAGCCTATCTTTTATTTCAGGTTGGAAGTTTGTTCTTTACAATAAACATGGCAGAATTTCAGACCCTGGGTTACTGTCACTGTGGAGACTGATAGTTTGCTGTAATTAGTTTCAAACAAAATTAATGAGAAGAAAGAAGAAAAGTAAATTTTGTGATCAGTGTTATTGTCAGTTTTCGGTTCCTTCTCCTGGAAATGACAGCTGTAACATTCCTGGAAGGAATATTCAATACTTGTTGCCTTAGGGACAGAGACAATTTAAGTATGGAAATTTTAGCTGAATACCAATGCCAGTCTTACCTTAAGAAGCACAAATTATCTTCTGCCCCCTCTATTCTTAGAGATGAGTAAACTTCATCACGAGTTTTTCAATAATTCATTAAGACAAGGATGTTGAATTATTTTAAGATTTATTAGGAAAATAATAACACTTTTTTTTATCATCCTGTCACCTTTCTTCAGTCACTGAATTCATTACTCCCGTGCACAAATGTCCTTTAGCTGTGATCTTGCACTCACTCTTGTTTACTCATGTCATCTCATTTCTCTCAGCTATGTGTCGGCATTCAAATATTCTAAGTATGCTACTTGCTGAATGATGTTTGTGAACAGAGAACTGAAGTAGCAAAGTGGCTATGCGGGCTGTATTTTTTGTCTCAAAATATTTTTTTCTTTGTAGCATCGAGAGTCTAGAAAGTTCTTTCATGAAACTGGATGCTCCTTTTAACACACCTTTGCTGACACGCGTGTATGCACAACCATCAAAAGCTGACACAAAGGAAATGCAGGGCCCAAAACTCTAGATTCAATGTAAATCCCCATAAGTAAACTGTGTTCCTGTTATTTGTAATGGAAAGAAGAACAATCAGACTTCCCTTTAGTCAGTGATTGGCACAAACTCGACTCGTTATTCTGACAAGAACTCAGCATGTCAGTCAATGGGAAGAGATGTATGGAAGTTGATTGAAATTGATTGTAAATGCCAGCTCCTTGACAGAATGATGTGCTAGGGCCACAGTCAGTCATTTTTTGGTAGATAGCAATAATTGCCGAGGCTTTCTGAAGAGATGCACTGCAGGTGTTAATTTCCCTGTGCTTTTCCTATTTAGCTCGGATAGAATCATCAGTTTTAATTTGCTGTCTCTAGAGATTATTGAATGACTGGATTACTGAGCAATGTCCTGTTTTAGCTGAGGGTTAACAAACAAAGTAGCTCTAATGTCTGATATGTTAAGGGTTTTAAAAATGAGGCAATTCTGTTTTGATCCCTGCCATCTTGTTTTAGGCTTCCAACTAATATTTGACAGAAGACTATAATTTTGTTTAAAATCTCATAATTTTTCTGAGTTGTGCACTAACTTGCTTTCTGGCATGTCCATTCTTTTGTTAAATGCAGATATGTCAGGAGAATAGACTTAAAAAAAAAAAAAAAGGAAATTTCTCTAACTCACCTTCTCTCATAAATAGTTACTGGGATTCCTAGTTTTAAACAAAGCTTCCTTATCTGAAGTTTTCTTCATAAGTGAAGTCATAACAGCTCGGGAATAAAAACTAGGGCAGCTTTATAAAAATTAAGAAAACAAGGATGCCGCAAGGAAGAAGTCTGTTTTTTAAATGCGCTGTTGATGATGGAAACAGTTGTTCTGAAAATCTTACCCTTTTTTTTTGTGTATAGAAATGAGCATTTTTAAGAGACAAGTTTAAACAAAGTCCTTAGAAGCAGATATATGTCTGTAAGTTTATGAAGATTCATCTAGCAGTCCTTCATGTTTAAAATTTCGGAGTCACACTGGCTATGACAGTTGCTGCTGTGGAATAGTCCTATTAGTACTATTAGTATCTCCTGTTCAGGAGAGAAATTGAGGTAAAGCAGTTATGAGACAGTCTGTAGCTCTTTTTTTTTTTTTTTTT
>VXBW01006761.1:216972-412578 GCA_013400375.1 Thinocorus orbignyianus
TATTTGTTTTTTTTTTTTTTTTTTTTTTTTTTTTTTTTTTTTTTTTTAATTCTTTTAAGAGCCAGGTACTTTGAACACTTTCACTGGGCATGTGCCTTTACTCATGGAAGTTTTAAGTCTGTTAAAATTACAACACAGGATCCATAGCTTTTAGCTCTTCTTTTGGTATCATAGGTCAGACTTATTGCTCAAGTGCAGAGAGAGCTTAAACACCACAAATTTTATCAGTTTTTAGTACTGGTCTTGTTAGTAATGTAGAGTGCACTTATGATGGGTACTTGATTTGTGTAAGATCATAAAAGTCTAACATTGAAGTCTAACATAATTAATGGATTTACTATCTTCCCCTGAAATTTAAATTTATACAGCTAATTCTGAGAGTTCTGGGTTATTTATACTTGACTGAACTGTATGCTACTGTGGCCTTGCTGGAGATTACCTTCTCCATAAGCTAAGCTAGTTGTCTCTCTTGAAATGACTGAGGAGTGTTCACGTTTTCTGGTCTGTTCATTCAGTTGTAGAGAGTCTTCAGCAGAAGGGACAAAACTTCAGACAGGCGTTTTTTAGTAGGAGCTTTCAGTTTCCTGGGGAGTCTGCTTATTTCGTGTATCTTTTAAGAATATTTTTCTGAAATAGATTTTTACAGTTTGTTGACTCAGAGTAATTCACTGCATCTCATCAATTTTTGCGTCAGTGAGCTGAAGAGTTCACCTTTGTGCCCACAAAAAAAAATATCTGAAGGTTTAGTTGAAGTCTGTCTTACGCTATGCTCTTGATGAAGAGTACACTAATAAATATCTCCAGTTTAAGAAGTGAGTAATGCAGACCTCTAGTAACACAAATGCTGTAGCTAATCTACAGAATGTCAGTAATCAAAATATTTTCAGTATGTATTGTTTTCTGCTCTTGTTCCTCGTCTTGAGTTTGGGTATAAGTGCTACTTGCCCTTAAAATGAATTTATTCTTAGCTACTTTGTGATTAAATATAATAGTGACTTCTGATGAAAGCAAAATGCATCATGTTTTTAATGTATCGATACTTTTTCAGTGTATGTGAATACCGGTCTTACTTTTGTGTTACACCTTGCATTTGCTTAATAATTAAATACTCATTTAATGTATTTATTTTTAATCTCCTGCGTTCTTCTCTCAAATTGCAGCAAAATGTATCTATGGAGGCAAAGTGCTAGCAGAAGGTCAACGAGTATTAACCAAGAGCTGCAGGGAATGTCGAGTAAGTTTCATTTGCCTAAACTTTTCAAGATTTTAAATGTACGTGTGGTGGTCAAAAGTGGCAGTGATAAGTTAGTGTACCTCTTTAGGCTTCCTTCATGCTAATATGACATCTGTTGTCTTAAATGGAGACCTTGAAGCCCGTGGAAGCCACAAATATGAAAAGACAGGAATATGACCCTTGCAGGGTAATAAAAAATAGGGCAAAATGACTTGGAGGGATGTTTTCTCATTTATCTCTGCTTTCATAAGCTTTAGAAAAGTGGCATCCTGAGCCAAATTGTTAAAATTTAGAGAAAGATGGGTTATATCATTTGAGTTACCCTAGGTTTACTTCAGTATTATTTAAACTGCATGTAGTCTAGCTAATAATCAAAATATTTTCATACTGAGATAAATAACTAAGTTTTGGACTGGACTGGGATCTTTCTTGGCACGTTTGTAACAGTTAAGTATAGTCAGTATTGAAGAATGCAGGTAAACGGAGACTGCATTAGATAGGAACATTCAGGAACATTCATAGTGAATATGGGAGTGCTACATGGTGTGTAAGTGTGGCAGAAACCAGTTGTTGAAACCAGTCTTAGGAGAAGAGAGTGGTACTAGGTTATTATAAAAGGTCCGTTGGTCTCCTGAGACATGTATTGGTTGTGGGTGTGTGTGTTCTTTAAATATCATTAATCACTTCTGAAAGGCACAGCTATTTTAAATGCATTTGCTCTCAAATGTAATTTTCAAGTATTTTTGGTTTTACAACTTGTTAAATTTGTAGAGGGGGAAGGATGATAAATGGGAGGCTTACAAATGTCATTGACAGATCAGTATGCTAGAACAATTATGAAAAACATTTGGAAAAGATTACAATGATCTGATTATTGTGCTTGTAGCTGAGCGTACAGAGTAGCAATTTTATGTTTGCTAATGGAAATGGACAATAACTGATTGCAGATGTTGTGAAAGCAGCTTGTTAAACAGAATTACTTTGCTGTTGTTAGTGTTTAGCTGTATAGGATTGTTCAGCATTGTATATACAAATACATGGGCAAGGTCGTTTCCTTGAAGACCAGCTGAGGTGCCTGCTATTACACAAAATGTTTATTTGGGAGGGAAAGTGCCTAAATGAAATAAGATAAGAACAGGAGGATTTTAACATTAAAGTGAAACCTGAGAAAGTGATGTGAATTATGTCAGTGGATCTTCTCTGTGCTATAAATAAGAGTATTATATTAATCATTATGAGTATGATAATATATTAATGAAGTTTAAAAGCAAATACTGACCATCAAATATCTGTCGTATTAGAA
Source organism: Thinocorus orbignyianus (assembly GCA_013400375.1). Lineage (NCBI taxonomy): Eukaryota > Metazoa > Chordata > Aves > Ciconiiformes > Thinocoridae > Thinocorus > Thinocorus orbignyianus. The sequence goes on from VXBW01006761.1 coordinate 219,510, forward strand.
ATGACTAAAATAATAATGAAAGGAGCTTTTGCATTTTACTTATTGTTAAAGGAAGTTGATATGGCAATGACAATTGGAGTAATGGTGTCTAGCAAATGTGATGCCCATCCACAAGAAGGGTCAGATGGATGATCTGGGGAACCACAGGCCTGTCATTCTGATCTTGGTGCTTGGGAAGCTCATGGGATGCTTCATCTTGAGTGCCATTAGGCAACACATGAAGGACAGCTGGGCTATCAGGCCCAGCCAGCATGTGTTCATGAGGGGCAGATTCTTCTTGACAAACCTGATCTCCTTCTATGACAAAAAGACCTGCTTGGTGGACGAAGGAAAGGCTGTGGATGTTGTTTACATGGACTTTAGTAAGACCTTTGATACAGTCTCCTGCAGTATCCTCCTAGAGAAATTGGCTGCCCATGGCTTGGATGGGAATCCTCTCTGCTGGGTTAAAAACTGACTGGAGGCTGGGCCCAGAGAGTGGTGGTGAATGAAGTTAAATGCAGTTGGCGACTGGTCAGGAGTGGTATCCCCCAGGTCTTGGTGTTGGGGCCAGTTCTCTTTAACATCTTTATCAATGATCTGGATGAGGGAATTGAGTGCACCCTCAGTCAATTTGCAGAGGGATCTGGACAGGCTGGCTGGATGGACTAAGGCCAGTAGGATGAGGTTCAACAAGGCCAAATGCCGGGTCCTGCGCTTGGATCACAACAACCTCATGCAGTGCTACAGGTTTGAGGAAAAGTGTCTGGAGAGCTGCCTGGCAGAAAAGGACCTGGGGGTGTTGGCTGACTGTGAGCTGAACATGAGGCAGCAGTGTGTCCAGGTGGCCAAGAAAGCCAACAGCATCCTGGCCTGTATCAGGACCAGCGTGGTGAGTAGGATTCAGGAGGTGATTGTCCCTCTGTACTCAGCAGTGATGAGGCCTCACCTCAAGTACTGTGTCCGGTTTTGGGCCCCTTACCACAAAAAAGACATTGAGGTACTGGAGCAGGTGCAGAGAAGGACAGCAAAGCTAGTGAGGAGTTTGGAGAATAAGTCTTATGAGGAGAGACTGAGGGAGCTGGGGTTGTTCAGGCTGGAGAAAAGGAGGCTGAGGAGGGCCCTTATCGTTCTCTGCAACTACCTGAAAGGACGTTGTAGTGAGATGGGGGTCAGTCTCTTCTCCCAAGCCATGGGTGATAGGACAAGAGGAAATGATCGCAAGCTGGTCCAGGGGAGGTTCAGATTGGATGTTAGGAAAATTTTTTACATTGAAAGGGTTATTAAGCATTGGAATGGTCTGTCCAGGGAAGTGATTGAGGCACCATCCATGGAGGTATTCAAAGACAAGTTGACATAGTGCTTAGTGACATGGTTTAGTGATGAGTTATCGTTTTTATCAGTTAGGTTGATGGTTGGACTAGATAATCTTAAAGGTCCCTTCCAACCTAGACAATGATATGATTCTATGTAATGCTGCAGTTTGTTAGTTCCATCTTAATGGAGAGTATTGATAAGTAGTTGAAACAGAATATATGAATCTAATATCATGGGGAAAAAAATGAGTCCATGTTGCAAACAAAAGAAAAAACGGTATTTTCACAGCTGTGTTTCAAGAAGACAATGAAACTCACTGGCAAAGCTTGTCATTCTGACTCAGAGTTTTGAAGTGGATGCTTACGTCTGCTTCTATGCTTTTCTGTGTTTCTAGACAGGAAGTTCATTTAGCGTGCCTTCAGCGTGACTTCTTAAAAGCTATAAGCAAAACATTACTTATTTACTGATTTAACTAGGAATGCTTACTAGATGAGGATGAATGGTGACGAGTCGAACTGTTGTGGTTGTCATCTTTTTCTACTTGATGTGAACCTACTGGTGGACAATGTACTGTCTGAGTGAAGGAAGGGCTTTGTGCTAGGGAAAGGACCATAAAAAATATAGTGTGGTTTAATTTTCCAGACTTGAAAAACAGACATCGAGTTTGAAAAGCTGTTGATCCATGAAGGAATATGATAGAGAGCACACATCGGCTGTCAATTTACTATGGTTGGTAAAAGATGACTTAAAAATCTTGGAGAGTGACTCTTGTGTCTGTAAAGGAGGATGTATTCGTAGGTGGGATAATGTCGAAAAAATAAAGTTAAGATTTCACATTTTATTTGAAGATAGTTATTTTATTCCTGCATAGGTACTGATCTAAGCTTAAGAGGCTTTTAACTTTTACATTTTTTCTAACAAAACTAGTAATACTGATGGATCCAGATGTATCAAAGATTTTATCAGGCTATGAGCAGGTTTTTACTTATTTCTGAAAACTAATCCAGACTAAAAATGTATTTATGATGCACATCCTCTTAACCATAAGCACAGATGCTACTGATAGACAGCCATTCCTGTCCACAAGCACTCTCTAGATAAATCTACGATGGCAAAGTGACAAAATTAGTGCACATGTGTTTCTAACAATCACAGAATGGTTTAGGTTGGAAGGGACCTCTGGAAGACATCTTGCCCAATTCCCTTGCTTGAGCAGGGCCACCTAGAGCCAGTTGCCCGGATGGCTTTTGGGTATCTCCAAGGATGGAAACTCCACAATCTTCCTGGGCAACCTGTACTAGTGATTGGTCTTTCTCACACTGAAAAAATGTTTCTTGGTGTTCAGACAGAGTCTTCTATTTCATTTTGTGCTGTTGTCTCTGGTCTTGTCATTGGGAATCACTAAAAAGAGCCTGGTTCTGTCCCCTTTGTACTCTCCCTTTTGGTATTTATATGCATTGGTAAGATCTCAGTGAGCTGCCTTGTCTCTAGAAGAAACAGTCCCGGCTCTCTCCCGGCTCCCTCCTGTGGGAGATGCTTCAGTCCCTTGCTTATCCTAATGGCCCTTGGCTGTCTCTATGCATTTGTTCCATCTCTCTTACATCCAACCCAGCGCTTCAGGTGTGGCCTCACCAGCACTGAGCAGAGGGGAAGGATTATCTCCCTTGATATTCTGGCAATACCTTGCCTCATGCAACCCAAGTTACCGTTTTTTGGCTGTGAAGGCCCATGACTAGCTCATGTTCAACTTGGTGTTTGTCAGGATTCCTAGATCCTTTTCTGCAAAGATGCTTTTTAGCACGGTGACCCCAGCACACGCTGATGGAGTGATTGTTCTTTCCCAGATGCAGGACTTTGCACTTCTTCCTATCTGAGGTTCCTATCAGCCCATTTCTCCGGCCTGTTGAAGTCCTCTAAAAAGTGCAAGTGTTACTTTAGAAAACTACACCTTTCTGCATTCAATAAGTGGTTATTTTGGCTTGTGGACTTACCAGTATGGTGAAATGGCTTATTTGAAGTCAATGGAAAGAATTTTGTAACTTTTGTTGGATCGAGAGTTTACTGCTTATCAGCTGACTTCTGGGTTAATGCCTGTGGATTACATGATGCTTATTCATAACTGGACAATGTGCTTGACAGCAAAGGGTACAAGAATAAATTTCTTTTCATTAATGCTGGGAGCGGGCAGTCAGAATGTGCCATACAAATACTAGAAAGATAGACAGGGCTCCACTGGCTTGCAGAAAGCTTGACTAATAAGTTTTCTGTAAAGATAAGGAACAATGTGGTTCCTAGAGTGACAGCTAAGGGCACTATTTAGAGCTTTCTCCTGAAAGTTAAAACAAAAAGGGGAAAAAAAGGTCCAGACAACAACAAAAAAATCACAAAGTAGCATTGTCTGAAATCTTACTATTATTTTCCAAAGCGGATCATCTGCTTGTGGTTCAGATTTTCACTGCATGCCACTGATTAGGCTTATAGCCAATTCTTTTTTATGTACTAACCTTTGTAATTACAAGAAATTTAATTATCTTGTTGTAAACTCCAGCTCTCATTCTTTGTGAGTTGCATGTCACAGTTGGTGCTTGCCCTATTAATACCAGAAGAATGTCTTTTTGACATCTATTTCTGTCCAGATTCTATGACTGCATATCTGAATTGAGTATTAAAAAGTCAATAATATTTTTAAGACTGCCTGAAGCAATAATTCTGAAGTGTGAACTGTTCTTACTTATCTCAGTGGATAAAATCTGAAGTCTAATGATGAAAATTCTTGTAATTGAATCTGTACTAGTTTATAACAAATTGATTTTAATCCAAAGAATACTCAACATGGAAACATTTTAATTGTTTTAAAAGTTAATTAGAAATATGTTCAGTTTGTTTTCCCAAGATGCAGATTCTGCAGGAAATGGAAAACTTTAGGGAAATAAGATCTTACTGCAATTAAATGAATGGAATTCTCATTTGTGTTTTTTTAGCTCCTTATGATTCACTGAAGAAGATCTTGAATTGAGTCTGTCTTTAGCTTTTTGATTCATCCTGATCACTAATATGACCTTCATATGATTTCTTGATTTCTTGCCATCTTTTGAACCAGATTTATTGTCAGTCAATGCTTTTTTGTCCATATGTTGACATATTGTGCCCTTTCTGCTGCAATTGTCTTGTCTGAGCTTGAATAAGCAATGAGTTATAGCCAGAGCTTTTCCAGCTGGTAGTTTAACGTGATTGTAAATGACGGCTCAGTGTGTCTGGTTCTTTTATCACCTTTGCTCCTGCAGTTGCACAGGCAACCGTGGGGGATTCCTCCCTTTCACCTACGGCAGTGAGATCAGAAGGAGACCTAATACCTCCATTAACTTCACTGTTCTTGTGTGGTACTTGTTTCAGTGATGTATGCTGCATGTGACACTGTAGGGAGCTGCTTTTTCTTTTTCTTTTTTTCCCTTAACTCCCCCCTCCCCCAAAGCCACAAACAAACAAAAAAACAATCGATGTCTGTAGGGTTTTTTCCTTTATATTTTGTAATGGCAACTGTTGCAACTTGCCAGTAAAGACCATTGGGAAGCAAGAAAAATGGTTTGGCCCTGCTTAGCCTAAAGGTTGCAATCTCTATGTGACTAGGACTGATTGTAGAACAGTCTGTTTGCACTCCCTGGGTCTGCTGTGCTTCTCAGCTGTGAGTCCTGTGAGCTGCTGGGTACCTTTGTGCATCATTTGCGTCTTGCTGACTCTACAGGCGCTTCTGCGTACATAAATGTGCAGGGCAGCATGATGCTATGAGAGCTAATTCTGGAACCTCAAGCCACATAGCTGAATCAGTGTGGTATAGCTGGTGAGGCTAATTATCAGCAAAGAGCTTTACCTGTACTGGTTCTGGCACATGAGCTAGTCTTTTGGCATGGTGTGGCACAGTGTCTTGTAGATGTGAAAGCGAACTTCTGTCTCTGTATAGGGTTGTTTCTTATATCCTCCAATATCCTCTGTGCAAGTCACCTGTCTGATCCCTCATATTATGAGAATGGAGGCTTTAACATATTTTGTCATCTTTTTGATATTAGTTTTCTCAGCCCTGTACGTGTTTGGATCTTATTTTTAAACTTTTCTCTGCAATTATGGTAGCTAGGAAATGTAATTTATTTATTTGAAGAAAGCAGAAATTCTCGTTCCATCTTTTTGTTCCACCATCTGCCACCAGGCATCATGAAAAATAGTTTGGGAGGAGTGAAGACCAGTTTCATATCAAAGAGCTGTATGGGCAGTATAGCAGTATTGCCTGCTTTCTTAGAGTTTCACAGCCGTTAGGAAAATGGGATTACTCAGGTGTGGACAGTCATGGTGGAATAGTCAATAGCTCCTACTGAGCAAAGAACCTGATTGTTTATCTCTGCTCCACTTGCCAGTTCGCAGTGATGGTGTAGCTGCAGAAGGGATGCTGAAGAGGTAAATTGTGATATGGGGAATGTTGAAGGGGAATAAGGGAAAAGAGGAGGCTATTGTGGGACAAGATTTTAAGAAGAAACTAGCTAAAGAGCAGGACAGTTGTTTGGTCTGGAGACATAGCGAAGCTGCTTTTCTGGATAGGAATAAGACAGAGTAAAAATTTGGTGTAAAATCTCCCCAGAAAGGCTCTGTCTCTCTTATTTTAGAAAATTTCTACCAGCAAATAGACCTCCTACACATAGTCTTACTCTAGATCTAGCAGAAATCAAAATCATAGAAATATCTTGACCTTGATTTAGATTTCATACAGCAATTTTTGTATGGATACTTCAAGATGGGATTTCTGCTTTGCCATACTTTTGAAGAACCTAATTTTTGGAAATTAGGTGATCAGCAATTCTAAAGAAGAGACCCTGTTAATTCGACACAGCAGAACAACATGTTGAAAATATTGGGCTTCTCTCTGCTGTGTGTGTTTCAGTTGAATTTATGTAGTTATGTAGAATATGCAAGGGTAGTAAAATTCAGACTTCCATAAGACAGGAAGACTGTCTTTAACAGAAACCTGGAGTGAAATCCTTCAATTGCTTTGGACACTTGGAAGGAAAATAACTGCATTTGGAGACAATGTATTTGAAAAATCTATTACAGAGTTTTGAGCTTAAGTGCCTTTTTCTTTTTCTTTTTTTTTTTCTTTTTTTCTTTTCAGTTTTGGGCGTAGAAATGTCCTTGTGCATTACTTCATATTTGATGCTGTGGTGTAAAAAATAAATTTAACTTGCTGCCTGCTAGTTTATCAGTGTAGTAACTAGATGTTAGTAGAGTTATCGATTGAAAATTGTGATCCTCGCCATTGCACGTGTTTTCATCAATGTAATTTTTAAAAAATGTTGTTTATTTTCAGAATGGAGTTTTAGTAAAAGTAACAGAGACTTGTCCGCCATTGAACTGCTCAGAAAAAGATCACGTTCTTCCAGAGAACCAATGTTGCAGCGTCTGTAGAGGTAAGTCAGAGACTCTGCATGCGCGGAAGGAATATAAGTTGCTGATTCAACAGGAGGATACACTGGAAGGAACAATTCCTCTTTTAATGAGATACTAGGTACCTCTATAAACCTGAGTTTATAATTAGCCTTCGCATTGAACTGATCTTTGGTATTCATTTGGCTGGAAGACTTACCAGATACAAAGCTGTAATTGCTCTGAATTAGAGGAGAGAGAAAAGGAAGTAGGGAGAAAGTGTCCAGTATCTCATAGAAGTTCCCATTAGGAAGAAGTTATGTTTGAAAACCAGGTATTTTATGTTTTTTAAACTTGTAACTGCATCGAATGTATGTGATTTTGGGAATGGATTTTTAAGATATTTTAAAATAGTTTAAGATTAGTTAAATTAAGACTAAGTTAAGAATAGCTAAGATTCCAGTTTGATGGACATTTTGAGGTTGATTTGGATCTGAGTGCTCTCAGGAATCCCTTATTAATTAAGCTGGAATAAAAATGAAAGAATAACCCTAGAGCTCAGAACCCTATTTTTTGCCCTCTCTAGTGCTGAGGTGCAGGTTCCCGTTGCTTGTTCCCCTTCAATCCTAATAAATCTTGGTTGCCTGCTGAACAAGCAATAGCTAAATTCTTAGTTGAGGAAATCCCCTTAAATGAGGAAGATGCAATTATCACAAGGTGAGAGATCTTGAACAAGTTTTCTTCTTAAAGTGTGCTGCAATAGGGAGCTGTTGGGTGAAAGGTGTTAGAATAACCATTCCCTGCATATATCTGTATTGTACCTCTGTTTCATACCTCTCCCGTGGTGCTGGGTCTCATCTGAGCTTAAGGGGAGGCTGATCTCTCTGAGCAGGGTTTGCTTGTCAGCCTTTAGGGGAGCGTCTCAGAAACTTCAAGCAAGAAGTATGCCCAATGAGTGTTAGACTTTTCCAGGCTTAGATGGTTATCAGGGCCTGATTTGACTACTTCTCTTGCCTGTGTGTAATATCCTGTGGTGTCATTGCAGATGCCGATGAAGGGGCTCTGAATCTCTCCCTTATCCAGGAAATATTCATGAATAAATACACATAGTTAAATATTTACTAAGGCCTTGAACTGGCAATCATAGGCAAGTGGTTGCAGGGGCCAGCAATTTTGAGACTGCTTGCTGTGTGATGGTCTAAGAATATACCCATTAATTTTTTAAGCAGTTTCTAGAAACATCTGTAACTATTTAAGCAAGCAGTAAATGTTGCTTCTTTGTCCCTCAGAGGACTTGGTGTCTTAACGATACTTCTTAACAGATGGCTCAGTTTGATGTAGTGCAGTACTGAAAAAGCTATCTTCATCACTTAAAAGCATTAGAAATCTGAAAGCTTCAAAGTTGATGAGAGACAACTTCTGTAATTATTCAGTCCTATATTATTGTTAATGATAGGTACTCTTTTTAGCTCATCCCCAAACTATTTTCATTATTTATAAAGTAGCATGAATATGTATACTTATGTGATGGTCTCTAGAAGCAAAGGAAGGAGTTGTACTTTGACTTCCTATGAATTCTGATACATGATGCTTTCAAATTGCCACATTTAAACTTCCACTTCAGTTCTGCTGTAGCTGACTGCTACAACAGTACCGCCTCCTTTTGTATTTCATCTTTGCTTTTCAAAATTCTTTTGAATATTATGCTTAAAGATGTGATTAATTTTGTCAACTTTACAAAGGCATAAATCAAAGTTAGCACTCCTAAATGGCCCTTTATATCTTGAAGTAGAATATATGCTGCTTGACACTTTTACTTCAGTTGCATGCCACCCAAAGAGGTAGTATGTAATTTTATCATATGTAGAGTGACGGTGTTAAAAATGGATATCTATCAAGCATTCTTTATTTAGTACAGGTTTTATCATGCAAACAGGTACACTCTGCTATTGACAAGCAGGCCGTAGTTTCTGGTCCTGTCCTGTGCCAATGTATTTTTTGCTGGGAAAGGGTAGAGTGCTTCTCTGTTTTGCTATAATGACCTCTTTCAGAGACTATATTCAGTTTTTATTGTTGAAACAAAAGCAAAGGAAGAAATATTGTAGTAAATATAGTCCTGAGTTATCAGAGTGTTTATTGGAAACCCACATGGATCATTTGCACATCATGTGCAAATTTCACATTTTATTGTGATGATACAGAGATTTCTTTGCATTAGCCCTTAGCTAGACCTTTAGCTAGTCAACAGGATGGTTAGTAAGCATTTACTAGTAATGTTAAATGAGAAAAAATATTCTATGTAAAGTTTATCAGTGCATACTAGTAACTGGTAGGTTCTGTTTTTGTATCAGCTTGTACTTGCGTTAGTATCTAGTTGTTGAAACAGAAAACATGAATTACATGTTCTGTAGAATTATAGAATACCTTTGCTGAATTGGCCAAGGGTGGGAGGTTTGCAGCTCGTGCTTTTCTAGCTGTAGCAAAGGAATTTCCATTTAATGAAAAAATAAATGTGGGGGATCAACCGAAGGAAAAAACCACAGAGAAATGCGGAAATTTCATGATGCTGTGATATGAGACTGTACCCTCTTCAGGGATCTCTGTAATATCTACTTCAATAATAGATAAGTGCCTAAAATAGAATAGGGTATGCAAGGGAACAAATACATCTGTGGTGTTTATGGTGATGGAAATTGTGAGTCAGCAAAGGACTGAGTTGAATACTGTAATGCACACCACTGGTGGGCTTCCTAGATAGCAATTATTGTTTATAAATGGTTAGAAAAGTAAAGGCGGTAAATAACACCTTCTCTACCTCAAGGTTTACTACATGAGTTGGTAGTATAGCAAAAGTTATTCTTTTTTTAAAGCTGATTTCTAGATTTCAGTGAAGTGATTGTGCAAGGTGTACAGCAAGGCAGGTGTAGTATGGAAGAACTCTGCTATACGACAGCTTATTTTTATTTGACGCACATGAATGCAAAAATGGGCCTTGTCAGCTCTGTAGAAAGGATCTGCCCTTGAATGTTATGTAGAGTATATCTAGTTTTGCCCTTCTCTGTGTGCTTTAATATAAATGTCTGCTTAAACTATGTGGCTACTTTATACTTTTCAGCAGGACAGTGTGACATTATAAAGTTCTCCTTTTAGGCTTACGGAAATTTTAGTTAATTTTAAAAATTTTCAAGGAATCATTGTGTAATAAAAAATATTTTTTATTACTTTTTTGAGAATCAGTCATTTTTCTTACAGCAGGCCTGCTACATTTTTTTTATAGCCCAGGGACAAATCTAATAAAAAAAAAAATAGTGTCATAAAAGTGTTTTATTGTTCCCTTTAGCTGTTTTTCTCCTTACCAAAGAGAGTGTATAATTTTGAAAGAGTGGATTTTTCCTCTTTTGAATGAGTGATTCAAATAAAGTTTCATGACAGAATTTTTATGTTGTTATGCTCACAATTTCAGTGGGTAAGAATAGCCTTAACAGCCCTAGCAGCTTCAGTCATGCTCTCCTTAAAAGGCAAAGTGTGAGGAAATAATGAAGTAGTGAGAGCTGTTTGGTTTCTGGTGAAAGTAACTTTTATTTGCTGTCCTGTAATATGGTTTGATGGATGGTTTTAGGTTGACTGCTGATGCTGGTCAAAAGGAAGTGGGGAGTCCTACTGGCAAGTGGAAGCATGCATTTTAAAGCAGGGAACAGCAATTAAATCTAAAAGTGTGGCTTCTGCCACTCCTACTTATGTTGCTTTGTTTTGTTTTAAGAATGTTTTTATTTTTTCAATCAGAGGATGAGAAGGCTGTTCAGTTAGCACCTTTCTCATCTCTCCCTGTCTAGTGGTGAAACTGAGTTTTGTTTTTTTTCAGAAATTGAACGTTTCTCATTCATTGCTGTGAGGTATGAGTTATCAAAAACTTTTAGTTTCATGAAGGTTTAATGGAGGTTGATAAATATGAATTGTTTCATTTCTAAATGTATTTATAGCGTTACTTGGGATTTAGAAGAGTTTTATATCTGGAAAAAAAAAAGGTATCTTTGTAAGCTTGTTAGGCTGTGCTGTACCATTGTTTAATGCACACAAATAAGCAGTATGAAATAACATCTGTATTGATAGCGCAGCTTTAAAGAATTTGTGGAGTTACTGTTTTATGTCAGACCACTGAGTTCTGGGACCACAGTCTCTGAAGGCATGAAAACTGCTGTTTGAAGTGCTTCGTTGCTTGTGAGTCATTAAAAACTGATTCAAATCATGAAAGGGCATATTTACTAGTGGAAATTTTATGACTCTTCCTATGAGTCGTCCCCCAGATTTACTTTGTGTGTTTATGTAGTAACTGTGGGGTTAAATCATAACAATAGTGAAGATTTTGAGGTTGAAATTACTTTGGAAATTTTGAACGTTGCTAATGCTATTAATGGAAACATTGTCAGTGTTCTTTTTAGGAGCCTCTTAAATGTGAAACAGTGAAGTGTGGATTGCTGAAGGGTAACTTGTTGAACAGCAAGAGAACAGGACTTTTACAGTTTTTGAAGTGAACAGCTAGGGATACTGTAAGAAGTACAGAAAGCATTACAAGTCTTATAAGGAAACCCTCAGAAAAATGGGAGGTGGCACCTTGCCCATAAAGAACAGTAGGAAAAAACATGGATAAGATGTATTGATTCCAGCTGTAGTCTTGAATGAGTTCTTGCGTTCTTCAGTCAATAATTAAGCTGAATTACCAAATATGTTAGGTACTTAAAAAAATGGATGACAGCACAAAACAGCTTAATATACTGCTCTGGAAATCTGAATTCTGGGAAGTGGAACCTGAAGATGTTGAGAAGCTTGGAAAAATAAAATCAATGTTCAAGTGTCTCAAAATAGTATAAGTGTTTAATTTTAGATAATCTCACTTGGGATCACTAAACCCTAGCCAGTTGTGCAGTTCCCGATGCTGCAGAAGTTAGTTTTATGTCTGCAAGCATAAAATGTGGTCTTCTTCATATTTGTCTTAATACACTTATTAATGGTTATTCTGCAGTTGAAAAAAAGAAGTAGAAAGACACAAATATGTTCTTTAAGAAAAACTGGAGCGAACATTTTAACAGCCTTGATAAGGAAGAAAGCAATGCTATCAGAAATGTTTGGGGAAGGAACAGAGGTCATCAGACCCATCAAAAATCTTAACACACTCTTCAATATTTAATTCCCCTGGTGGTAGTATCTAATTGTATCTTGAATGACTTTGAAGGGCTGTTGTGCACATTTATGACTTTGTGTGTCTGTGTGTGGGGAAAATGGCTTCTGACATCTGTTCTGAATGTGTTTATCTGTAATTTTAATTCATGCTCACTTGCCTTGTCATCTGTGTTGGCCTGAAATTAGTTTAGATTATCAGAAGTATTTAAGATTTTGTGTGCTTCTGTCAAATCCTCTCCAATTGCCTGCTTGCTCAGATGTGATGATTCTATTTCAAGCCATTTATTATATTTAGAGTGGAGCTGACTGCCTCAGATAAGACTTTGCTGAATATTCTGAAGTCTCAGTAATTCAGTTATTTTCACCTGGGCAATCGGAATGCATGCCCTCTGCTAACTGCCACCCATGGCTGAGATTCAGACATCCTACTGCAGTACCAACGGGTGTTGTTGCCATCTGTGTAGATATTTTAAAGGAACCCTATAATCCATTTCACACCAAGCAATTAATAATGATAAAAAAGGCATTTGCATTCTTTTCCATTCTGCTTGCTTGGGGATAAGTCATTACTCCCATCAGTAGATTGGCTGTGAGCAGATTGATGTTTAAGTCAGTGCTTAGGTCCCTCCCTGTTTAGTTGGAAATATAAACATGATCATCGCAGTCAGTGACCCTGTGTACATGACTGACTGTTTTGCTGATTAAGAAGGAATTACAATATTTAGCTAAATTAGACATTAAATTGAGATTGTTTAAGGTGGGAACAACACAGCTAGCTTATTTCTTCATGTTACAGTCCAAACATGAGGTAACCTTTATTTGCCAGAAGAACAGGAAAAGTACTCAGGCCTAATATGAACTAAGATAAAGAGATAGTATTTTATTCCTTTCTTGCCTCCAGAACCCCAGCTGGGGAGAATGCAGACCAGGGCCTAAGGGCATCTTCACTGCAAAAGAAAAGTACTTGGAAAAGCTTCTGATCCAATCAATAGTATGCCTACTCAGACAGAAGCACAGTGAACCCTTGTTCTTTTATATCATTAAGTACATTTTAATGTATTTATTTATTTCTGCTGGTTAACCTTAAATTAATTTGTTTTGGGAAAGCTTGATTGCATACAGTGTTGTGGCACCTTGCTTGCCCTTAACCAGGACGGCTTCCAGTTTCCACTTACAGAGGTATGGTAGAAGTTTTCTGAAATGCTAAGGGAAACTGAAATTGAGTCACTTTTAGTCAGCATTTTTAAAAGGTAAACAGTGTTTCACATGTCCTTTATAATAATAAATGTCAAGAATATCTGGGGATGTAGTAGGTGTTCTCTTATTGTGTATTCCTAGTAAGGAGAACAATGAAAAGCTCTTTAGTGCCTCTAATTACACAAGTTGCAGAACTGGATCATTACTTATTTCTTCTATGCTCTTTTAAGAGCCTTCAAGCTTGAAAACATAAGAAAGGGTCTGATTCTGAGTGGAGGAAGCTTATATTTGAGTAGATAAGAACAGAAGCAATATTCTATTTTCCAGAGAATTTTTAAAAAACGGTGACAGCTGTAGTGGTAGAAAATGGATAATTAGGATAGTCATCATATCTACTGATGAATTTCAGAGGTGGCAAATAAACAGTGAAGAATTTATAAGGCTATAATGTGACAACGAAAGCTAATCAGAAGCTTGTGCTTGGGAGAAAGCGCTGTTAGAGAAGAGTGGTTCATCTGGGGCTCAGGACTTGTGATGAAAGTTAACCCTGAGAAGCCATTCCTTTGACTAATTTTAAGTGTTTAATTTGCCGTGGACTGATCACAAGGTAAAATCTTGGCTCACTGGGATAAAACGAGCCTAGAAACAAAGTTTTTTTTGGTGCATGAAGTCATAACTAAAAGATGCTGAGAAAGGTGAAATAATTTTTGTGGGTTTGGATGAGAGAGAAATATAGATAAGTATTAATAAATTATTCTAATACAGTAGCAACAGTCCTCACTAAAATGGGGTATTTTTATAGTGCTTACCGTAACACACTGATATGTTACATTAGTTCTGAGTAGTACTATCTGCCAATTATAATAAAATATAAAACTGTTACTGTGTATGAGTTCAGAGGAGAATTATTATTCTAAAGAAGCAGGAAATAGACTAGGATGTCGTAGTCTTATGGGAAACGGTGACAAAGAAAATGTTACAAAATTTGTTGCCTCTTGGATACTGTCTAGAATGCCAATAGAATAGTAATCCTACTTCAGGAGTATAAATTAGATGCTGAATGGGGAGATGGGTTCCAGTGTTCAGTTTCCATTATAATTAGAAAGTCTAATACTGTGATTGCATAAATGGCTAAAGGGAGCGTAACTGCACCCTTTTTTACAGCCTGGGTATAAAATGTACCCAGGCTTGACGAGGCTGTATCTGGAATACTTGAATGGTTTTTACCAGACTGTGAAATGAATGAAGACTAGAAGGGATAACTGCAGTTTTCATTAATAGACTTGGTTGTGTTTCGCAAGTTGGATTACAATGAAAGAAAGAGCTAACTGAGCACAGGGAAGATAACTTGGTTGTTAATACAATTAATCTGAAGTTAAGTGTAGGTTTGACGTTGACACTGAGATAGTGTCCTCCTTGCTGACAAGGGTTTTAAAAAAAATAATGGTCTTGCAACCCAATGTTATATGATCAGACTCTGTGCGCTCCAGATAAAGTTGGAGTGCACTAAAGTGACAAAACCTGAGCTTTAAATTAGTAGATGACTGAAGTGCATTTTTAAAAGCAAATAAAAGAGCCTTCAATGAACAACAGCTTCAGGATAGCCCTATGAACATGTGCTTACTGTAGATGAAAAGTGTATCTAGAATAAGCTAAAATCTCATGAAATTCTTAACAGAATATCAAAGGAAGGGATATGAACAAAGATCTGAATCTGGCATTTAGATCTTAGAAGTCCAGATTGTCTTTTTCTTAGTTGTCTTTAGGGGCTGTTAGGAAAGTTTAGGACCAGTGAACTAGAATGTTTAGTTTGCTTCTTTATGACCAGGTGGAATTGGCAGAAGCTGTTCTTGCATTCATTCATATACACAAGCTGAAATAGAAGTAGCTGGTGCTGTGTCTGAGTTTATGGTTTCCCTCCTTCCAGGAGAGAAAATCCAGAAAATATAAGAATTACGGGGAGGACTGTTTATATCTCAGGCAAATAGATATTGACTGTTGGATACTAATAGAGAAAAATCCATAAAAAAATCCATCAATTGAGGTTGGGGGAAAAGTCCTGTTGTCAAATTCTATAAGGTATTTAGTTATCTCTTACAGTACTTCCAGTGGAGTGCCTTTAAAGAGATAAAGTTGCAATTACTTTCTTTCACTTTAGGCTTCGGCAGAAAGGTATTTTGACACATCTTTGAGAAATATTGAAAATTGGGAAGAAAGAACTTCAGCCAGTTGTGCCTGTGTAGAAGGAAGTGGGAAAGTTCATCATGTTTTCAGAAGTGACTTTGTAGGCAATAAAAGAAACTGTTCACAAAGAAACTACTGAGAATTTGTCAAGGAAAAGGGAGAGATTAATAAAAATTCTCCCCTACAGAACATGATGCATGGATTAATTATAAGCTGTAGAAACAATGAATCTGGCTTTTGATGACAGAATTACAAGGCAGTGTATGAGGTTGTTTTGACTACCAGTACAGTTTTATGTTCTAACAGAAAGTCTCATTTTTGCTTCTCTAAAAGCATGTGTCATTATGCATAATAAGAGAATTGTGAAGGATTTTATTTTCATATTACACTTTATTATCCTTTTGGTGTAAGTTAGTATTACACTTCTTGGCAATTGGAGATAAGGTGGCATTTTATCCTACATGGGTTCAGTAGAAGACTAATGTGTTGTCATGGGCTTTCTGCATCGAAGTTATCTTTTCTCCTGGCTAAAACTACTCATATAAATACATTTTTGAACAAAATGGTTTTACTGAGAATGAATTGATGGAGGAATAAAAAAAGCCTCTGTGCAGCAGATGGGTTTAGAGAGAGAATTTCTGGAGTGTAGCATGCCAAAGTTTTTCAGAGTGATACAGTCAATTTATATAAAACCTGAATATCTGAAATAAACATGTTTTCATACCGGGTTGCATGTTCCTTGTATTTCAGGCCACAACTTCTGTGCAGAGGGACACAGATGTGGTGAAAATTCAGAGTGCAAAAACTGGAACACAAAGGCTACTTGTGAGTGCAAGAATGGTTATCTCTCTGTCCAAGGGGACTCCGCATATTGTGAAGGTAAACAAAATATTCAAAGACCTGTCTTCTACTCAGAAACAGGGTATTAAAGAAATGGTTGGTGAATGATTTTCATTGCAAAGTTCAGTTCCATGGTGGTAAACATCACAAGGGCCCTTTTTGCGTTCGTAAATATGGATTGAAGATTACAAGTGATGCTGGACCCTTCAGATTGCCTATGCATGGGCATACTTCGTTGTTGCAGTTGTCCCTTGATATACCACGGTGATGCTGCCATTACCATTTTTAAAATACCATTTTTTCAGATAGTAGCACCCACCTTCTAAAATGTTTTTTAGAGAACAACATCTTTATAAAATAGATTAATTCAGGAAGTGGGAATTTTGCAGACATTTGTGAGAAAGGTAAGTGTGCAGTTGTACAGGGGCTTGAATATGAAAATGGTGATCTGGAGTCCTTCCTGAAGTACTGCTGTGGGGCAGGTACTTTACTGAAATGGTTTTCCTATGGTACAGAAGAGACCTATTTCTTAGAAGAGTGTAGCTGAGGTACTTCTGTTGATGTATTATTCCATCACAGGAATGAATGCAATGGAGCATTTTTCTCCTTTTTGTTTCTCTGAGTTTTTTAGAGCTTGTTGTTATTCATAGCTATGATGTACTTATTAAAAAATGAATTGATGAAACATTATGTACCACATTCCTTCCTACCTTCACATTCTGAGGTTTGGTTTTTTTTTTTTAATGCCCTTTTATGTCAGGCTGCAATCTTTTGGCCACCACAGGAAGTTTTTTAACTGCTTCCTAAAAAAATATTTCCCTAGATTCTTTTTCCAATAGCACTGGTGATGGAAGGGAGATGGCATTTTTGACAAGCTGTTAAAATATACTGTAAGAATTGGAAGTCAGGTTGAAATAATAAAGACATGCATGGACTGGACTGAAATGATCTCGCTTTCATGAAAAGACATTGTGGTGTATCTAAGTGAAAAAGACTACTTTAAATAGCCATTTAGAAACCTGTTCAGTAAACTGCAACTCCAAATCTTACAGTATTTAGTCCTCTGCAAACAAAAATAGGAATTGTCCTCTATATGTGTTTTCAGTGACTCGGAAAACACTTTACACATTTCTTTTAAAGGTAGGCAACAGACACTGTATATAGAGAAACTTTTTTTGTACAAAAAAACTGAGAAGAGCTGCTCTATACATACTGCAAGGACTACTTAGAAATTAAAAGACAGTAAGAAAGCTTCTTATCAGCTATGATACAAAATCCAGTATTTGTACTTTTTTGCTGTTTTAAATAAAATCAGTGCTTACTGTTTTTATTTGCCAAGTAGCAGACCATCCCTTTTTTCCTCTATGGAAAAATATTCAACATCTTAATTCAAATGATTTTGGAGTTGTTGGCAGTGCATTAGTGGTAGTGGTGGGGAAAGAAAGAGCTTTTTGAAGAAATTAGTTGGAATTACAACATATAGCTGGTCTATGTTGTGTTACAATTTTGGAAGGGCAAATCAAATCTCTGACTTCTCTGCATGTGGGTGAAACATGAGGCAGCAGAACAAACAGAGCTGCTTTTGCTGCCTGACACCACGGGAAAGATGAGAGGTACTTTTTACATGTTATAAAAGTTTAAATTTGCTAGATGGAGAGTAGTTCTTAGGAGATAATGCAGAGAAAAGGCCCTTTAGCCAAGGGGGACTGCAGACTGAGAAACTGATTAGCTAAAAGGTGACTCCTTTAAGCCTTATGAACAGCTTCCTTTCAGAAAACTTCCTTCTTAGAACAGTTTTCTGCTAAATTTCTTTCTATGCCTCTTTAAACTCTTTTCTCTCATCTGTGTGTTTAATCTGCTAAATAGAATAATTTCATAGTTGGCTTTATAATGTTCTCAAATGTGTAGTGAAGCTGTGACTTAAATACAGTCTAAGGCATGTATCTGAAGGTACAAATTAGCAGGACGTTAGTATACTAACCTTCTTTTTTGGAGTTTTGGATTTCTGTATGTACTATGTAAGAATTAAGTATGAAAAAAACCTGAACAATAAACATACAAAACACCTGTAGAAGCAAGGAAGATAGCATTCTCAGCTGTACTTCTGAATTTGTCTTCGTTTTCCTAAGCCTTTAAACTTAAAAGAAGGTTACTGTTTCATTTGAGATGGTGAGGTTAAATGATTTCATAGTCCTGACGTGCACGGGTATGTGGCACCTTAGTTTAGAGTGTTCCAGGTCATTAACTTGGACAAGCTTTCCAGATTTCTCATGTCTTTCAGTGTATTTGAAGTACTTGTGTGTGTGAATTCTAATGTATCGTATTATTTTACCTTACCTGTGTTTTTACTGTTATTTCTGTTCAGTCTTATTCACACAGTTTTATCCTGCTGGACCTTAAGGTATCATTTTGATCTTGTAAGACTTCTGAAGAATTGTGTTTGAGTCTACTTTTCTTTTTGACATGTATTTGTGTGGTTTTTTTTCAATACTCTATATTCACATTTGCATTATGATGGAAAAAATTAAAAATATTGTAACTTTTGTCAGAGAACTGGCATCAACAAATTTGTAAAATAAATAACAAAAATCTGAGAGGCTTTTCATTCTCAGTAACTACTTTTGAAGTAGCTAGCAGCTTCTCATGTCAAAATATACATGTAAGGTAACCACTCACTATATGCATTCCATTTTTAAAATAACATAGATGTGTGAAGGGAAGACAGTTTCTGTAAACAAACAAGTAAATGAAGCTTGGAATGAATGAAGGAGATACGTTGAGATTCTCTCTGCTCTATAAAAGCAATGTATTTCACTTAAAACCAGAAAAGTTGGGTTTTTTTGACATTTGCTGACTTTTGTTGCATGTATGAGACGTAATTTGAGCAAAGACATACAGAGATATTTCTATTAATTATGTTGGCTGAGGTTTAATTACTGATAGGGATATGTAGAGACAAGGGTTGAACTAGTGCCC
Organism: Thinocorus orbignyianus; assembly: GCA_013400375.1. Taxonomy (NCBI): domain Eukaryota; kingdom Metazoa; phylum Chordata; class Aves; order Ciconiiformes; family Thinocoridae; genus Thinocorus; species Thinocorus orbignyianus. The sequence continues at coordinate 238,587 of VXBW01006761.1, forward strand.
ATTTATCTATGTCATATATGCATGGATAAATTCTGCAAGCAGCTCAAGTAGCTTGTAAGTCCAATGTCTGCAGGATGCAAGCATTCAGGTTGTAGCAACGTGCACGCTTGCAGCTGTGCCTTACCAACACATGACATATGAACACCTATATTGAGGGCTGAAAATTGCATGCTTGAGGATTAATTAAGGAAGGTGCAGCAGTTCAGTGGCAAAACCAGGACCAAAACTGGGAATTCATTTGAGTCTGTCTCGTGCCAATTCTTCCAGACACAATAGGTGCTGTGTATGGTAGACCTGCAAATACTCTGTACTTCTTCAAAGCCAGAAAATTCCACAATCTGTGACGACTTCACAAATACTAATGGGGCAGTCCTCATAGCACAAAGTAAGAGACAGGAAGATGTTGGCAAATGGAGAGGCTGAAGCTCAGAGATGAGAAAAATCAAGCCAAATCAGCTGAAAGTTAAGCTTGTTGCTAGTGGGATTATCCTCACTTTCTAGATGCTAACAAGTAAAGAGCCATCTCTTCTGAAAATAATTTGGCATTTTTCTGCAATATATTTCACAGAGAAGAGCAAAAGTAGAGTAATTTTTTCCCGCTACATCTCAGTTCTGCATTCTTTAGTAACTTGAGAATGCCAGGTATCAGGTTGGCTTTTTGTTTGTTTTGGGGTTTTGCTTGTTTTTTCCTCCTTTACTGGTAAAGTTGCACAGGTTAATGGTGTCAGGAGAAGATTGGTGAATAATTATTTCTTTGAGATTAATTCAGACAGTATAGTTAGTTTCCTTATATGACCTGACCCTCAAGGTCACTTTAGTGGTGTTACCTCAGCTTAATGAATTAATGAATTAAATGCCTTCATAGTTGTGAAAACTCTTCCCATTTTTTGTCATGATAGAATGTTCTATAACCTCTTAAGACTTTAATTCAGAAGGAGCTTGACTAAGTCAGTCTTTCCCTTCTGTGCTCCAAATGTGTTATCGTAATTTGTTGTTAACAAATTATTGCTCACTTCAAAAAATGTCACATAAGCTATGAAATGCCAGCCTAATTCAGAAAACCTGTTCATATTGTAGTATAAGGAAGAGTTGTGATGATTTTACTGGGCTGGCAGATTTTGGGGAGATGGCATAAAGGTGATTGAAAACCTCAGGAGAAAACTTGAGTGCTTGTTTGTGTCTGAGCAGGGACCCACATAGGCAGCTTGGACAGACCAGGCAAATTGTCTGCCTGATGTGCCATATCACCATGCAGTGGTCTCCTGTAGCTTCTGCCCCCTTGCCAAGCATCCAGTCTGCCTTCTACCACAGCCTAACATCGCACTGGGAGAGTTGCAAGCAGGTGATGTCATTGGGGTTGGAGCCATCTCCAGTATATACTGGAAGCTCTGCTTTCAGGCCCGGGACTCTGCGGACAGACCAGATAAGCTTTGTATCACCCTTACTTGACAATAAAATTCCAAGACTAATATTTTAATTCCTCTTCTTTTTTATTTTCTTTTTTTTTCTTCTTCTTTTTTTGGGGGCCTGTTTTATGTATTTTGAATTTAGAGCTCTTCAAGTTAGTTCTCTAGGTGTTTGAGCTTGTAAAGCAAGAGATCCCATTCTTACTTCTATTACACTTGTAGAAAAAAATAATTTTGAATACAGGAGTGTTGCTTAATCTACATACATAAGGCTATCAAACTCTTAACCTGAGAGAGAGCGAGCTTGAAACCTCAAGATTCTGCTGCTAGTTATTTAAAAAATAAAACCATATTTCATTTCCTTTTAATTTCCAAGTATGTTCCAGAGACAAACGTTGGTCTTTACTGCTTTCTGTTTCTTCTCCTTTTTAACTTGATGATGTCAGGTGTAGTCAGGAATTCTTTATAGAATAGTAGATATACAAGTATGCTGAAAAAATACATTCTGAAGATACTCAAATTAATGAAGGTTTTGTGAGAAAATGTTTATTTTCTGAAATTCATGTAGAAAAAAAATTGCGAAATGCAGAGGAGAATGGTATGGTTTTTTGATTTTTTTTTTTCCCCCAGAAATCATGAGAATTTAGCCTTTTAAGATAAATGATTTAGTTCCAAGTACAAAGACCGTGCATGCTGTAACAAAAAACCAAAGTAAAAGTTTACTTTGGTTACAGAGGAATAAGAAAATCTTTCATCATACAATGTGGATTCTGTTATGGTTCTGAAGAGGACAGTTTCATAAAGCTTACCTCTAATGCTTAATTCTTTGACTCATCGTGTCCTGTATGTAAATAGCTATTTAGTGTGTGTATCTTCTCATGAGCAGTTTAAACTGAAAAGGAATAAACCCAGCCCTGCGTGTGGCCTTCAGAGTAAAAGTCTGCTGGCAATCCACTGACTTTTCAGAGCTAATTTTTTGATTTTTTTCTTGCTGTATAAAGTAAGTTAAATTCTGTTGAATTCTGTCCCCCTTTGTCTGTAGTGACTTCATTGCAACTGTTTTAATTTCACTGCATTGTGGCTTGGGAGGTGATATTATGTGGTATCATATAAACCTTCTGTGTGGCAGTGATGTGTGACTGTGGTTTTAGAAGGTGTCCGTTGATTTGACTTCTGGCTCAGTTTTTAATGATTAATCCTTCTGTTTGTTGTACTGTCAGAAAACCTGCCTCACAAGGTGTCTGTATTTCATAGAATCATTCAGACTGGAAGGGACCTCCAAAGGTCATCTAGTCCAACCTCCCCGCAGTCGCAGGGACGCCCCCGACTAGACCAGGTTGCCCTGGGCCTCATCCAGCCTCGCCTTGAATATCTCCAGGGAAGGGGCCTCAACCACCTCCCTGGGCAACCTGTTCCAGTGCCCCACCATCCTCAGAGTAAAGAAATTTTTCCTAATGTCTAATCTAAATCTACTCTTCTCCAACTTAAATCCATTGCCCCTCGTCCTCTCACAGCAGGCCTTTGTGAACAGACCCTCCCCAGCCTTCCTGTAGGCCCCCTTCAGGTACTGGAAGGCTGCTGTCAGGTCTCCCTGGAGCCTCCCCTTCTCCAGGCTGAACAGCCCTACAGTCATTATTCACATATCAGATACTTCATGAAATTACTTTGGAAATTACTTTGTTTATTGCAATTGCACTGAATTTTTCTCTACCCTGAAACCATAGCAAAGTGGAGGGCAGGGGAAGAATCTAAAAATATGACAGTCGAGATCATCATCTCTGCCACAAAGACTACCTCGATGGCAGCATTTCAGTTACAACCAAGTACTGATATGGAGACTTAAAAGCCAAAAAAATCCCCAAACCAAAAACCCACAACAAAACAAGAGAAAGCCCCACACTACCCATCTCCCTGCCAAAAATGCCAGATGAGCAAGACCACCCCCACCCCTCTTTTTATGAACATGTGACTTGGTGCCAGGTTGATTTTTAGGAAGTTCATAATTTCTTCAGCAGACAATTTGGCTTTGTTAACCTACTTCTCAAGACTTTAGTTACCTGACAGTGTTAATTTTAAACATCCACTGATGTATGTAATCCTATTTATCAGTGAAAATCCCTTCTCTCAGTGATATAGTGCAAGTAATGCATCTGTCTTGCCTAGTGTTTTTATAGAGAAAGAATTTTTACTTAAAATAAGAATCTAAACCATCGCATGAACTCAGATTCTTCTTTTGTAGCATCATCGGGTGGCACTTGTCCGTCTCTTGCATTTGTGGGTTTATGGACTTTAATCAGTGAGACTGCATTTTCCTCGTGCTGTGAACTGCTGGTGGAGGAACCTGAGTTAAAAACAAGATAGACCATTCCCCCTGCCAAGTAAATGCATATGTTCAAAGGCAGAGATGAGTGGACAGAATGTTTTCAAACAAAATGTTGAATTATTTATACTAAGATTTGGGAGCTCATTGGAAGGTGCCTTATATGGCCCTAGGTAGATTATTTGTGTTATCAAAACCACTTTTATCTTTGCAAGCGAATTAGTTTAAATTCGTGCTCCAATACCAAACCCTGGAAATTGAAAGTATTTGCCATTTCCTGGAGTAACCTTAGTTCTTTTGGTGTAATGTGATGGCCAGATTTATATGAGAATAAATTTTCATTTCAATAATGAAATGTGACCATATGTTTTGGAGTTACTGTGTTGAAGTGTCATAAATAATTATAGTTCCAAATAAATTTGGCCTTGCAACTGTCAGTTCTTATGTTAGTAACTTGCATATGAATAGATTTACAATCATTGCTATTAAAGGAGAAAACAAACCTCTTCACCCCTTCAGAATCGCAATGAAAACCCTGTTCTGAGGCTGCTGAGATTTTTTTTTTTTTGGTTTTTTGTTCCTGTGGAGGGATTTGGGATGCTGTCTCCCCTTCAAACAAATACTCCTACATGTCAGAGTTGTATTCTTCTGAATTGTGTTGCATGTAGTTTGATATCTTACATATAAACTTTGCTTTTTACCTTTTGTTATTTACCAAGAAAAGACTAGTAATTTCTAATACAGAATGAAACAATACTGGTCTAGTTCACAGTCTGTCAGCAGGTTGCTGTCTCTCCAATCTCTATTTGCATTCAATCTCAAAGACAGAAATGTAGCTTCTGCAATCAATATCTCTCTGTGCCCACATTCTGGATTCCATGGATGCATTTGTGTGTTTTTGACTTTGTGAAGCGAGGTGGTTAGGAGCAGAGATGGAACAGATTGCCTCTCTCTTGAATGACCTCTGTAGGAGATGGCCTAGAGTTTGGGTGCCTCATAAACTGCATTTTCACAGCCTTCACTTTTAACTACTTCTTAAAAATAGAACTTTATCTGATTTTTAGTTGGGTTAATGAAAAGCCTAGAGACACAATGTTGGCTACTAATTGTAAGAGAATCTGACTTAAAAGACTTAAAGTAGGGGGAAAAAAAAAAGTATTACTGCATGTTCCTGCTGGGTCAGAGTCGTCATCTTTACACTATAAAGACCCTTTATAGCAAATTGTCTCCACTGCATATTCTAGCACTGAAAGAGGGAGAAAGCCATGCCATCAATGATAGTGTGATATGTATGTGTTAACCCTTGTGAGCAGAAAGAGCTACAGCTGCTCTTTACCCACTTAGGCCTTCTGTTGATCCTAATACTGCCAAAATTCTTTCTTCAAATTATGACACAGTGTAGCTTCTGCCACATTTCTGCTGTCATCAGCGAAGGAGGGAAAATTTTGGAGGAGTTTTTAGTGGAGCTGTGGCAGACACCAGGCAAGTGTTAGCATCAAACGGTTGGCTGCAAAGTAAAGAAAAAAATTCTGAGTTGTTCTTGTGGTGATGATCAGAAGCTTGCGTGTGGTTGAACTGGACTGTAAAATGCTGAGAAAAATTTGTATATAATGAGGAAGTTTTGCTTGGACCTGAGTGGAAGCCACTTACCAGTACTTTTATACTAGTTGCTAAAAATTATGCACTGAGCTCTTTCAACTTGGATGTTTAAAGATGTCCCCATCCTTGCAAGTGTTCAAGACCAGGCTGGATAGAGGTCTGAGCAACCTGGTCTAGTGGGAGGTGTCCCTGCCCATGGCAGGGGGGTTGAAACTCAATGATCTTTAAGGTCCCTTCTAACCTGAAGGGTTATTCTATGATTCTATGTGTTGAGGTTTTGCCTTTTTTAAAATCTGGAGCATAACTGGAATTTTTCAAAAAATGGTACACATGTGTGATGTGTGAGTGTGCATATTTGCAAAACAGTTTTCCTATTGCAGCACAATAAGCTTTAGTTACTCAGAATCTGAGAGAACGGCAGCTTTCTCAAGGGCCTGTGAAGTTGGTGTGGAAACTTCAAGGAATAAACTTGTGTTTTGGGCAGTTCTGTTGGAACTATTAAATGTGTGTTTGAGTCATAGGGTCTTGTCTTCCATTGCTTTCTGTGTTATGGTGAAGCACAGTGATGTGTTTACTTTTAGATTTGATCCATTGGCTTTGGAAAAGATGTGGGAAAGGGCTGTGACAAGGCAACAGGCTCTTAAGTGCTGTGAATTAGCACAGCTCCATGGCCAGCTGTTAATGATTAAAATTGACTTTAAAATTTTTTGGGTTGAATACTGTTAAACAAGTTGTCTCTAAATTCTCTCCTGTATGCAGGATCATCATAAACCACAGCTTCTACTGTGAGAAATATACAGGGTGGGCTCAAAAATAATAGGTTCAATATACCTTGTACAGCTGCTTTTACTGAGCTGTTTGCTCTGAGAATATTTGGGAGAAGCTGTGGGATTAAGTACTACAGCCAAGTCCAGCTAGCTTCAGTATCACACAACAGCAAGAGCAGTACAGTACATCTGGAGAACATGGTTTTAAAGCTCTAGCAAATGGAAATGTCAATCAACACAAGAAAAGATTACTTTGGCTGTCTTTTTCTTTCATTATGATATCTGTTTTGTAAAGGACATCATTACTCTAGAGTGTATCTCTAACTGTTTTTCACTGCCTGGAAGGTCAGTTCTTTTAAAAGCTAGTGGATGTTCACAATTTAAGTTGACAAGAAAATCCAGTATCACAGAGTATTAAATGAAAACCAAATGCCAGTACTGAAAACCAAGGACCAGTACATATTTTCTGGATGAAAAGACCGAGCAAGTCTTGTCTAACACGATTTGGGGAATATTTCTGCAGTGGATTCTTGTTACAGCTGGGCAATTGCTGCAGTTTTGAACAAGTACACACCTGAAGTTAGAGGGGTCCCATATAACCAAATGTAATTCTGATGTTAGCACCACTTGAGTAAGCATCTTGGACTAGAAAACCTCCAGAGGTAACTCCCAACCTAATTTTTGCAGTGATTCTACTACCTCTTATCCTGTACTGTGTTTTGCATTGAGAGCTCCGGAGGGGCATTAGAAGCTGTTGACGCTCTGTAGTTACTTTTTGCAATGCTTGCGACTGTAGATAGGGCAACTATTTTGCATAGTTGAAAGTATTGTAAAGAGAAGAAGATAACATTTTTAAAATGCTGGTACTTGTAAACTTTTTTCAGTTACTTAAAAGAAACTTGATATATAGTTCTGATGCTTGAGCTGTCTCTGCATTGTTCTTAAAGAATACCTTTGAGGGCATAGAATCCCTTGTCCAAGTCGAAGTTGTCGTAGCCAGATTATAGATAACATGTGTGATTGGGCTAGACTGTCACTACATGAAAATGCATGTTATAAATGATATCATCTGGCTGCTTCTAGATTTATACTGGCAATATACTGGTAGAACAAAAGATCCAATTTTGACGCTGTATGTAACTGTAAGGCTGTCTTGGGTAGGTGAGAAGAGGGAGGGATGTGCGCTTGTCCTACAGCAAGATCTATTACAAACTGAATTAAACACCCTGTATCCCCCATCAGCTTTGGGAACACAGGGAAACCTTGATTCATTAGAAGACCCCCGTGAGGGACTTAGAGGTATCTGATCTCTTCCTAGAGAGTATTGAGTCCTGAAGTAGTGGATGCATTAAAGTATATGCAGAAAATAATTTTGTTCTGGTTTGTATATGTACGTTAGGGATCTTGGAGGAAAAACAGCATTAAACTCCTCAGGGATGTCCTCTATGCTGTGGTGTGTCAAAGATTCACATATATGTATATTTAACCCTTTGAAGCAGTTTCAGGTGCTTCTGTACAAGTGGGTGTAAGGCTCTGGTGCATCTTGAACAGATGCTGAGCCGTAAGTGGGCAGGGACCCTGTGGGATGCAGTGACACTTTGCTTGCCTGTAAAGCCATAGCATCCCATCCTGGGAGAAGGAAACAGAGATGAATGTTCAACAAAGGTGAAAGTGAAAGGCTAGGGGAGAGAGTGGCTTCTGAAAAGCCAGGAAACCTACAGGGTCTGTAAAAGAGGTCCCAAATACAGCAGCATTGCTGCATCCAGAGAAGGACATCTCTCCGATGGATGTTTTGTGTTGCCCAGTTGTATGATTAAAATGAAAAATGTTGCTCTACTTAGCATCAAAAGGAAAACAGAAAAGGGCAACAAATCAACCAACCAACAAACCCCTTCTCCCCACAACCCTTTTTTTCTTTTTTTCTTTTTTTTTTTCCCCATTTTTTTGAAAATGCTGGAAGAAATTAAGTTCTTATACTTCAGTAAAAAAATCTAAATGGACAAATAATCTGGTTTCTAATTAAAAATAGTTATTTTTTATTATTTTTAAATAGAAAATTAGTTTTCCTTTGGTAATAGCATATCTGGGGACTGTTCCAGCCTTTTTCCTTATGTGAGTATATTTTGTTTCCAGTAGATGGAAAAAAAATATTTGGTTCTAAAGGTACAAGAGTTTCTAAATCCATGACAAATATCAGTTTATACTGACACAATTTTTCCCGCAGGATTTAGTAAGCAACTTTACTGATACGGGTCTGGCTATTCAAAGCAAACGTGCACATAAAAAAACAAAACCAAAACACGTAAGACATCATTGGAAGAGAAGACGTTGCTAACCTACAGCTTTGCTACATAGTTAACTCTCTAATTTCTTTTTAGGATTTCAGCATGCATATTTTGTACCCTTTTCTGGCATTTCTCCTTGTAGCTTTTGTTCAGATTAATTTGGAATTGAATTGTATGCCAATTGTAGAGGTTGTGTCTATATTAAGTGCAAATTGTTCTGGGTTTATTAAGAGGCATTGAGCTTTTGACATAATCCCTATGTAATGTAGTAAGGTTACACTAGTGTGTAGCAATTAGAATATCTGTTTCTGCTCACCCCTGAAATTGAGGCATATTTCTTATATATATATATACATGTATTAAGGTTTTTTTTCAAATAATACACCAATTCTCTGTTTTTTCAGTGTAAATCATTTATGGAAACACATTTATAAATTTAGTGAAGAAAAAGAGCAACTTATTTTCTTAGTGCACTGCATGAGGAACTATATTTGAATTGAAACTAAAAAGGACTACTTTGTCCAATTGCACTGTCCTAGTAAGAAAAGAAAGGTTTACTTGTACCTTCATGGATGTAGGATCTGTCCAGTTCCTGGTGTTTATCTGTGTAGGTCTCTCTGTTTTGGTTCGCTGTCTGGAAATTGGAATAATAGTGTTAACAAAATCCTTAGTTGTCTTGCTGGGGTATGGTGAGGTTTACTGGATGAAGGTAATTGGTAAGGGGCAGCACAATAACACCAGAAAATAGACTAAGTGTAGAAAAGTAAGCAAACTGCTTATATAGTAGGAAATAAGGGTTTTTTCCTCATGTACTAAGTATTATTGTCAATTGAGGAAAGACATTGATAAAACATTCATGTACATATTTATTGTTAGAAAGATAATTCCTCTTAGTCTGTATGATTTTTGACAGACAAATCAATTTCATTTAGTTAGATAGTTGCCTCTAAAAAACCTCTCAAAAAGTGCACTTTTCTACGACATCTCCTTCTATTTAATAATCTGCTTCTTTGTACTTGAATCTTTTTGGAGGCTGGAGAGGAGAGTTAAAAAAAAAAAGTTACATTTTGATTTAGATAGTCAAAAATAGTGCAAAAGCATGTACAGCATCTTCAAAGATAACTCATATTGATGCTAGTGTCCTCTTGATTTGCTGACTCTTACAATATTTTTAGTATTTTTTTTTTTTTCCCCAAGAAGATATCTTACCGTTTTTCCAGTTAATATATGCGTTCTTCATATCTAAAGGGTAAATTTAAAAATACCCTTTGGGCATTCTAGAATTTTTTTCACTGTCTGTTCTTCTTATTACTTCCTTAATTTCTGCCTTTTGTTCCTAGATCAGACATCTCATTTTTCCTTCTCGCTATTGATAGCTTCTGGTCAGTTGCATTTTATTAACCTAACTTTTTTGTTGTTGGTTCTGTTGAAGATGTCGCTGTGTTTATATTTTCTCCTGAACTCCCTTGGTGCAGCTGTATGTGCTTCATAGCAGTTGTCCCTGTAGGGACCACTGTATTTCAGTAGTATAAATTTTTTTTCTCTCTACTTACAGGCTTCAGAAAGTACTTGAAAATTATTAGGATGAAATTTGCTATATTAAATGTGTTAGGCTTAAATATTCTCAGTTCTAGGTCTGTTTTTTTTTTTTTTTTTTTTTTTTTTTTTTAATTTTTTTCCCTTGAGCTGACTTCTTCAAGTGTGTTACCGGTGTGCTTAATGTGCAGTAAGACCAAACAAAACAAATACTTCCCTGTGAAATGTAAACTCCTGTTTATCTCTCATCTTCCTTAGAATTGTTTACCCCTCATCTTCATTTTCATTATTTTGTTTCCCTAATTCTCATGACTCGTATTTTCCCTTCAAGCTTTCACCAGAGAATGCATCTGTACATATTGGTAGCTATTAGTGCTGAGATAATTACATGAATACACAGTAGCATCTTCAGATGTGAATGTGGGCTGGTGTTAGCTCAGAGACACACTGTGTTTTGCAAAAAGAGAGAATTTCTAATTTGCAAAGAGTTTGCACTGGGAAATTACTGGTTGCCTTGGGGCTGGCTGTAGGCAAAGGCAAAGCAGGTGTTTTCCTGGGGCAGCGACCTTCCATCGTGGCAGGCTGGTCATGGGCTTCCTCACTACTTTCCATTTGTTGGAGCCCAAGGTGCAGGGCTTAGTGCTGCTCCTGCTGGCCAGGGGAGAGATTATAAGGTAGGTCCTTTCATCACGGTGGATGTTTAAAATGTAGCTATTGCCATTCCCACTTTGCTGGTTTCCTTGGGAGTAGATCACCTGAAGCTTTGTTTCCTTGCTTTCCAGTCTCCCATCCATAAGGCAGTGAAACTCCGTGTTGTGCAGAGTTGGCTCAATGCTTTGAGATGTTATGGCTTTGCTGTTGGCTTATGTGGGAAGCTGTGGGAAGCTGTGGCAGCCTAAAAGCATTCCCCTTTCCAATAGTAGGAACAATCCTGTTTATTTTCTCTCTGTGAAGCTCCTCTTCACCACTAGAGTATGGGCATTGTTTTCCATTGTGAGTTTCTTAGGCAAAATGGGAAGAATTTTGCAGTACCTATGTGGACTCGTATTGTAACTTAACTGAACAAATGGAAAATTGGGCAAGGATATGGGAAGATCAAGATCATTGCTAGATCATAGAATCTGTGTAACCAACAATGAGGCCCATTCAGACCCTTAAGACACTAGTCTTAGAGATGCCAGGTTCATGCATGTGAATGATTTTACAGTTAAACACTCTATTTTACCAGAATTACGTCTATTTAAGACCCACAATGTTGGTAACGAAAAGTTTCCATCATTTACTTGGGCATAAGTGACATTAACCTTTGAATGTCAGGCCTTCTGCTCTGTTGTGGAGCTTGCTTTAACCTGTTACCCCTTAGGTGACTTTTATTTGCTTTGTGACTTTCTAGCTGAATCAGTGCTATTGTGAAAAGGTCAGGAGCAATCTGAAGCGCATTCAGTTTGTAAAAGAACGTAAGACAAAATTTCCAGTCTTTCTTTTCTTTGAGAGTCAATTCAGAGCCTGGCACTGCCACTGTGTGTGGTTTTCGTCTAATAATCTATTCTGTACAAACAGTAATATCAAATTTGGCTAAAACATGATACGCCTTTGTGGCTGGTAGGGCAGCTGATGCTTGACAACATAACAGCTGCAGTGCACTAACTTACCTTTTAGTAATTAGCACCTTGCTGTTCTTACTGTCAGTGCTGTTCTACATTAAATGCTCCAAAACATTGGATATTATAAAGACGTACAGCTTTTGCCATACACTGTTTTGGTTGCCAGGAGTACTTAGGTTTGTGTTTTGGATATGTGGGGACTGTGGCAACTCAGCCTGAGTGCTAACAGATTCTGTCAGTTGTTCCTTGGTTAGTATTGGCGTTATTGGATATTCATTAATGTGCAACAGATGATGAATGTGGAGGCCGACTGAACCATCCTCTCTCATTAAACATTTGGAAACAAATGAATTTCTGTTTCAGGTGAGCAGAATTTTTTATTTTTTTATTTTTTTTCCTTAAGATATAAATAACTGGAGCTCAGTTATATCTCTTTTGCACTTTGCATAAATCGTGAAATGAACTAATGAGGAACATGGAAAAGAGAACTGTATCTTGGACTACGCAGGAATCTAATCAATATGAATTCCCCTGAGCTAGATATGTTTTGTGCTAGGTTCCCATTGATTTTGTAAACATTTTAGCATTGGCTATAATCTGCTTTGAATATAAATCATTTGCAGATAGTTTCTCCTGTGTTTTAGTTAATTCTAAGTTGACCAATTTGAGAACTCTTCCTGTAATATTATTACTACAACAGAGAAATTCCGACATGTTTTTTTTCACAGCCCTAATCTGGCTCCTGTGAAATCAGTAGGCATATTAAATTCTCAAGAATTCGTGATGCTGGGAATACCTGAGACAGCCAGAGAGTGTCAAAGTTAGAAACTGCAACAAAATCAGATACCTTGAAGAAAAGCAACCCATTTGTATTTTCTTTATTTTAACCTGCCTGAGTTTTTATTGCAGTTGATAACTCCCTAACCTTCAAAGAAAAACCCAAGGGAAACTGAGGTGTTCCTTCTGGGATAGGAGAGTTGGGATGTGTACATTATACCCTTGCTCTGATTTAAGGGTACAGGGGACATGAGCTATCAATTCTCTTTTCAATTGAATGGTTGAAAAAAAATTTTGAATGTATAACTTGGTTGGTTGGTGCAATTCTTTGATGGAAGTCTTGGAAAATGGTATTACTTAAGTTGGAGAGATGAGACTGAAACTGTTTTGTTGTGACATAAAAATAAGTATCCAACAACTAGCATCAGAGCTAGCATTGTTATTCCTTGAAATATATGTGTAGCAGTAGGAGGTAGTTTGGCTTGCAGCTAGAAAGACTGTATCATCTGTTAAACTGTTTGGAGCTACAGGGGATAAACTGAGTTAGGGCCTTCTTAAACTGTAGCAACGTCAGGTGCTGTTCTTTGATACTCCTGATCAGGGGTGCATTTAAACTCCAGGGGAATTTTGTTTGAACGTGGGACAGTTGTATGTCTTATCATAGGTCCGTTTTACACAGTGGGCCATATTAGACTGTTGCTTGGCTGTATCAAGCAAAAAATGCTTTGCCCCTTGAAAAAATTGAGAATATATTTTTGTTGCAGTTATTTTAACCAACAGCAGGACTGAACTACTGTGTAATGCTTAGCCGGATTGCAGGAATACTGTGATGTTATGGTAGGTGTTCAGACAGGAAATAGCCTTTATTTGTATGTGAGTATATATGCATTATTAACTTAACCTGAATTAGTGTTCTTGCGGTGTGCCACTAAAGCTACATTGTTTTGGGTTTTGCTAATTTTATGGTTAGCCTTCCTTAAGAGATGCCACTGCAGTTTTAGGGTAGCGGTAGGATGCTATTGGAGTCTTGGGCTTTTTTCTTACTCATGATTAGATCTGTCAGCAAGTGTGTTTATCTCTCACATGACATAGGTGGATCTAAAGATAGAGGAGTTATATATGCTTATAACTGCTTGTATTTCTGCAGTGTCTGGGACTTATGTTTTTGGACACAGGCTATAACTGTGATTCAGATGTATGATAAAAATAGGATTTGTTTTCCAGGAGGCTTTATAACCTAAGTATAAGACGATAAGACTGTGTTTTGGGTGGGAGGAAAAAAACTGTGGGAATGTGGTTTGAAGCTGAAAACCTTCCTGAAACGCTTCCTTTTTGCTTAAGTAAAATCCTGCTTTATGAAGGTAATAGTTCCTGCTTTAAAATTTATTTTTGTAAACCTCAAATAATTCTGTTGAGATGTATTGGTTGTGGTGAGGAAAGTAAGGGAGTGGCGTCTCTCTCCCAAAAGTAGGCATTTTTAGTAAGTTCTTACTTCAGTGAGCCCTGTCAGCCTCTACAGCAGACTTTGCCCCCAGGCGAAGAAGTCTGTGATGCCCAGCTTAAAATCAGATCTCAGCAAGGGTGTCTTCTCTTCCTGCTTCACAGGGTGGGTAGTTGCTTGAATGTAGCAGCAGCTCATCCCCACCCAAGGGAGAGCTGCAGTGTGGCTTACAGCCCCATGTCAAACACCATCAGGAGATAACAATAGGAAAACACAGACACCTGGAAACATGCAAATATGTGGAACTGGTTGATGTACATCTTAAGCTGAACCCATTCATTAGAGCTTTTAGGCATCATGGGAAAGGATTATTCCAAGGAGGTTTTGAAGGGAAAGATATGCTTGAGGTGATACTGTTAATGCAGAACTAATCTCCAGTGCAATGTGAGAGAATAGTGTGCTTGTTGGTTTTTGGTTGGTTGGTTGGGTTTTTTTCTTTTAAAGGTAATGTGTTGTCAAAAGTGACTGTCATGATTTCATTCTAGCTAGTAGTCAACCTTTTGGCACTAAATGAGTGATTATAGGTAAAATGGGATATATACATGATAGCCCTTGAAGCCGAAAACAAACGTGGTAGAAAATGGCAAATCAGTCAAGGAAAGCATAGAGAAGGTATGAGTAAATCCTTTAGTGAATCTGAATAATGTAAACTTGAACCCACACATTGACTTGTGAAGAAAGAAACCTTGAGGGCAGGGCTGCTAGGTGCAGTGTAATTCATCCTTTCCATGTGTTTGTTCTTCCCTGCTGGCCACAGGGTAAAAAACTAGAGCTGAAAGAAAGCTGTTCCCTATTATGTTAGTAATGGTTAGATTTGGGAGGATTTCTCTGCTTTACGGATCTTCTTAATTTCTCTAGCTTGTTGGGCTCTGGTGTTTAGCTCAACAGTCTGTATGCTGGTTAACTTTGTTGCTCACGAGATGACTTGTGATAATTGTGTGCTGACGTGATAGTATATGCATGGATGAAGTATGACTTATTAAAAGTTTTATCAGCTTTTTCCTATGAGTATCTAGCACTGTGGTGCAAGAGACCCACAGAACAGAGTCCTCAATAAATAGTGAGGCAGGGATTTGCAGCTGTGAAATACTGAACTGAACATTGCCTGAAGAGTTTAGATGAATTTTTTCTTAAATGCAGTGTTCTGTTCTCATGTTCCTCTGCACTTAGAAGCCAGCTCTTTTAATATTTAACGATCAAGGTTGGCTTGAATGACATGTGAATAGTGAGATGTAAGCATAAGAATAAATGTTAGTGTATGATCAAATCATTATGTTCTTCACAGTCTGTGTGTTTCACACTTCCATTTAATGACTACAAGTATCTCACACCAATTTCCATCCATTTCCCTCCACTGCCATTTTTACCCCTGTAAAAGAATGCATGATGTTTAGTCATTAACTGAAAGTCACTTTGTTGTGATGAGGAGTAATTTTGAAGGATTTTAATAAACTAAGTGTGAATGTACCAGAAAAATGTTCTAAGCTTTGATTATATGAGTTGCTTATTTATGAGAAGAAACATTGTCCATATCTGCATGCATACTCATGCATATTTATACACTATTATGTTTTAGATGTTAGCTACATCTGTACCTTTAGGCTGTTGTTTCATCTGTTGTAATCACGTTACAATAATTAAAACATCAGAGAAACAAACAAACAAAACCTCATTTTAGTGTAATAGGGCCTATGATGCCTAACAGAAGTAATTAATTTTTGCATGAAAAGCATACGACGGGAATGCTATCAAAACTATGCACTAACCAAACTGTCAAGGAGGCTCTAAGTACACTTAAACTGGGTGGAACTTACTGATACAGGACACATTTGGATTTTCTTGTTTGTTCTTTCCTAGTATTTTGTTGTACTAAGATGCTGTAGATGTCACATTTGAGCAAAGCCTAGTTAGTCACCAGCTGCTTTCATTTCATTCTTTGCTAAATTCTCACTTACTGCAAAAGGTATCTTTCCTTTCAAAAGATGTCAGTCGTGTTTTTTTCTAAGTGTCTCATCAAGCATGATGCAAACTAGAGGTTCTCGCTGTGTGACTGACTCTTCTTATTAGTTTGGACAGATTGGCTATGTAGACTCTCCATCACGTTTTATTTTTTTTGATAGGCTTCTTGATTTTAGCTGAGATTTCTGAGAACTTTCCTGTGTCCTGTGAGCAGCATATTTTTTCTCAGAAGCTTAGGTCAGCAATTTTAGTTACTGGCCGTAGAACTAGAAGCAAATAGTTAACTGTTCTGCTTTTAACTGTACTTGCTTTACTGTCTCTAGGTGGGTGTGGTGTGGGGATTGAAGAGCTATTTACAAGTGGTTTAAGGAGAATACGAAAACTTTCCCAAGCCTTTTATTATTATTTTCCCATTGACGTTACTTTTCTAAAGTGTTATTTTTCAAAGTTACTGGAAAAGCTTCTTAGTCTCTCCATGGGCACCTTAAATCTCACTTCAAGTCGAACTAGAACTCAGTGTGGTCCAACAAAAGCGGTAGCTGATTGCTGGGGCCCAGCATTGTTGTGTTGCCGTGGTTCTCTACATGTTGGATCCCAAGAACGTGGCTCCCAGGGTACCTGGAGTAGACTTCACAAAGCAGTAATGATACAGCAACTTGCTGATTGCCATAGGGACAGGAGCAGTGCTTGCAACCAACAGATAAAAAACCAAAACCCTTGTTAGCAAAGCTTGTGAAAGCAGTACAGGCAGGATAAGTTATATATACTCACAAAAGAAAGCTATCCTTAAGAGTATAATTGCCAACTGCTGATATTTTTTTGTATTTGTGTTTTTTTTTTTCTTTTTCTTGACAAAAAATTAAGCGAATACTCCATGAGTTATTTGTTATGATTTAAAAACCCCAGCATGGCTCTTTTGATTCAGTAAGGCAGACTTGAATCAAGGTATCTAAGATTTATTATGACACTTCAAATGATAGTAATCTGCACATCTCTGGTGACAGCCTGGGTCATTGAATATTAGTTTAATTGAACTTAAAAGTCACATGAGATACTGCATTTAAGGTCAGCATATGAGGTTTCTGTGTGAATGCAATATATAGTAAGAAACTGTTGTTAAAATCGTAGTAGGGCTTCTCTGGTTGGTCAAGTTTTTCTTGTGTACAAATAGTGTACCAGTTACAGTGTGTGATGAAAATGAGTGCAGCATAAGGAAAATGTACAATTCTCAGGTTAGAGACCAGCTGTCATTCCTTTTCCCTTGCCTTGGTAAGTGTCTTGACCACTGGCCTTAGAAGGGAAATTTCACTCTCTCCTGATGAATCTTTTTATGAACAAACATAAGACAGTTTGAACTTCACCTGCAGACAAGTTTGCTCTGATTGTTGGGATGGTGGCCAGGGAAATGGCAGTGTGAATCCTCTGAAGTGGAGGAGTGACTTGGATGCTCAATGTGTCTGAACGCATTTCATGGTTGGGCTGTTGCACAAAGGGAAGAAGCTGCTCCTTTCTCCTTTGGAAAAGGAAAAAGAAAAAAAAGAAAAAAGAAGGTTGTCATCTTTTAAGAGAGAGAGAGAGAAGGAGGATCAATCCCCAAAGATATTTCAGCTCTTAATCTTCAATTTAAATGCTTAAATTATTAAGCACTTAAAACCTGTTAAAATTATAAGTAGGAATTATGAGCCTATATGCTTTGGCCCATTGTGTCTGAGAAATTGAGAAAATGTGAGCTGGAGGCAAGTATCTTCGTGTTGAATGGAGTGAGGCCTGGAAACCTGGAAGAGATGAGATTTCAGATAAACCCTTGCCATTACTTTTTTTCATCAACTAACATGGGCAGCTTCCTGCTGAGCAGGCTCACTGATGTGAATCCCATGCTGTGAATTGTCCTACTCTTGTACATGGACCCTGGGTATCTACCCTAGGGGTATAGATTTTGGTCTAAGAACCAGACACCTCTACATCTTAGGGAGCTAATAATAGTTGTGTGGGGGTTGTGACCTCTAAAATATTTTTATGTCTATCTCTGTGTTAGTTGACTAAATAATTTTAACATTTGGAAGGATTGTGTGCATGTGTGATGAGTTATCCTTATTAATCGCCTAAGGAGTAAACACTTGCAATAATTATTTAAAGAAAACACAGCGTAGTACTTTTATTCACCAGCTCAGCACAAGGAGTGAAATGTGGGCACTAGTTCAGGAAAGCAAGTAAGTGTCTTTAAAAATGGGAAAACTAAGCTGAAGTGAACCAAGCCTTTTCTGAGGTATGTTTACTGAACAGCTCAGTCAATCCAGCAAAAATATTTCATTAACACACATATCAAAAAATAAATTCAATAGATGTGACTTATGTTTGTGCTCATACTATGAACTAATACACAGACAGTTTTCTCCAGTGAGAGATGAATGTAACTTAAGAATAGTCCTGTTTAAGATCTTAAATTACGTACACAATTTAAGATCCGAACATTCTAGAAGTTCACCATAATTCCTTCTAGAATTTAGTGCAACATTTGGATCAATTTTAAAGATGGGTGGGAGACCTTCAGGTTATATTTCAGTAATTATTGACTTAGATGAATGGGTGGGGACCAATTGAAAGGTTACCAGTTCAATTTTTGATGCCTATAGTAATGTCCTTGAAAAACCTCATAACCTTCCATCTTTACTGATACTAGTGAAAGAAGAAGGTATAGGAATTAAGAACATCAAGAGCAGGTACTTTCTGTGTACAGGAGTTAAGGAAATGCCTTGTGTAATACTTGACTGCCATCATTAATATTTGGGTTTAATTGTTCATAAAAAGTGAAGCACCAGCCAAAAAAAATACAATGAAAAATCCCCCAGTAAAACTGTGCCAGAAAACTAGAAGTTTGCATGTATCAGTGTCCTGGCATTTCTCATCTGAAAAGGCGATGTTTTAATTACCTGCATTGATAGTATGAATGTGGGTAGATGACTATTCAGATGGCATTAGGAGCAGCAAACAACAACAGTAAAACTTCATGTTGAAATAGAAAACACTGGTGTTATGTTAGAAAGAAATAATTTTAATTTCATCAGACTTCTATAAGATTCAGTTGTTTTATGGCTCATGCTTCATTTACTGTCTTCATTAAAGGCTGAGTAGCTTTATGTCCTAACTTGAAAAAAATTTCCAAGACTAAAATTGAAAATTGTTTGGCTCGGAGTGTTTATAACCATTGTTGTTTGAGTTCTTTTATTCCCCTTGAGAACAGAATACTCTTTTCCTTAATGCCAAGTTTCAAGAGCTGGATTTAAAAGTGCTATTCTTTACCACCTACAGAGATCCAAGGTCTTTTAGAAGTCCTTCCAGTTTTTTGTGGATCATATGAAATAGAATATTGGGGACAATTTCACAGCACAGAGTTCTTGTCTATACCGTGCTTTACCCATTACATCAAGGTCTAAAGAGAATCCACACCAGAACCTAAGATTTCGCTTCTGTTCTCACGAATTAGCACCTACTCCACTACTTCTGTGGCCTCACCTCCATCACAAGATCTGAGATTTGTGAAAATGACAGTAAATGTTCCACCCACACATCAAATATCTCTTGCTGTTGAAGCTGGGTCCTGAGGAACTGAATACAGTTCCTCACAATTTCTTGTAATCATGACCTCAAAAGTCTATTTCTGTATCTTCTTCAAAGATAAGTTAAAGATAGGTTATTAATCAGTCGCAGTTGTCATTTCTGTCCTATATATTTGTATCTCCACTTACACTTTTACAAGAAAAGTCAATGTTGAAGATAGTAGACTGGTCTGAGAGGTCAGTATACTTGCTCAGCAATGGATTAGCTTAACAAAAACAATTCCTGATGGATATTTGCCTAACCTTTTCTTAAAGAACTTCTAGAGATGGAAACTCTACAGCTTCCATTTGGAAGTGCTTTGGTGCTCTTACCATTAGAGGACCTTTTCTAATACCTAATCTCTGCTGCATTGTCAATCCTAATTTAATATGATAGTTTAAAAAAAAAAAGTGTCTAAAGAGTCAAAATTATATCTGAGGGTCCAATGAATCAGTATCACATTGCAAAGTTTGCCAATCTCCAACATGAAAGAAGAACAAAATGTAATAAATCTTTATGCTCCCCTCAGCATTACAACACATCACTTAGAGCATTTCCTCCAAATCTAAACACTACATGTCAGATTTGGATTTACTGGAAATACTCCAAGGAATAAGTAGCAATCTTCATTGAAAGAGCTGGTAGGTTAGGCTATTGACGAGAGGAGGACACATTGTAAAAATCTTCAAATACTTAAAAGGTTGCAAAGAAGTATGAAATAGTCCTTTTGAACACTTGTATTTGGTGTTTTTTGTTGTGGGTTTTTTGTTCCTCTCCTGCAGAACGGTTATCTCATCTGTTGCTCCCATCCAGTATCAGTGTAGTTTATTATTTCTGTGTAGGTGTATCACCTTGCCCTTTTTGACTTACATTCCTTTGTAACTAATTGTTTCTCCAGTTTGTCAAGACAGCTTTGAATTCTGTTTTAGAAGACCAACAACATACTTGTAATTCCTGCCAGGTTAATATTGTTGGCATATTTTGTCTGTATACCCTTTACTACATCATCCAGGTAAAAACACTGAATAATATGAGAGTCAGGACAAACCCTGTGGAAACAGTGCTTAATAATATTGAGTTTGATTAGTGAAATAAATGCAAGTTCTTTTAGATCACGGTGTAAGTCACAAGAAACCCTTAGAGTCTTAGCTGATCTGTTAGTGTCTTGAAATAACTTTGGGCTTCAGTGACAAATGAAGGAGGGAAAGGGATAAAATGTCCTGCATCCCATCATGGATAAATTAATGTCTTTGCTAGGGGTTTTAGATACTGTTCATTCTAACTTCAAAATACATTTTGTATTGACTGTGTCCATTGCTCTGTACATGCTCTGGGTGAGCGTTTGGGAGTTAAGAGGGTGGAGGTGGACGCTCAGTCAATGTAACTGAATCATTGCTTCAGCATCTGACTCATGTGTCACAGTTCAGCCAGTGAAGTCAGCCTTGGTTTAGTTTTTAATCTTGTGAATAGTCCCACTGAGTTAGCTGGAAGTACTCAGGTGCTTGAAGTGGAATACATGATGAAATGCTTCACCAGCCCGTACCTTTCCACTTTGAGTGTTAAACACTTTGAAGATATTTCTATTGAATGAAGGTGTTACCTTCACAATTACAAGCTTTGTGGGATCGTGACTTTCTGAACTTCTGATGTTAGAAAACTCTTTTGTACGTGGAACTCTAAATAGTTTGCAAGTCCTACTAGCTGCTGAAGCTCTTACTATAAAACCTTCTTTTGTAGTGGTGCAGAGAAGACTGGAACCATCTTTCTACTATTAAGAAGCTGAATCTTAAGTTACTTCCCTTGAGCTCTTTCAATCGTTTGTCATCTGCATTGTCACTATTTTAGCTTGAACAAGTTCACACCTGTGGGCAGTTTGGAATTGAAAGCACTGAGTCTAAGAGGAATTAAAGCAGATGGATTACAGATACTGTTGAAGATGGCTAAAGATCCTACTGTGTATTGAGGCCTGACTGGACAGTCAGTTGTGGCCGTTGGAATTGGAGGAAGTCCTTAAGGTGACTGGTTTGTATTTGGAGCTTCCCTACACTACATTGTTAAAATAATAAAAAAAAAGATCCTACATCTCCTATATAAGCAAGTATTATTTATTGTAGATGCCATGCACTTTTAATACAGTGTGAGGCAGATAGCAGAGTTGCAAGTGAAACAGAAGTGCAGATAATAAATACTCTCAGAGTTGGGCAACATGTGAAAAAATAATCTTTGCTCAGAATGCTTAAAAAGCAGTGGATTTGGATATATTTTTTTTTTGCACCAGGTCAGTGTTTACCATCTTGTGTGGCTTAAGCTTTTTCCATTTATAAATTAAAAGAAAAATTCAAAGCATTGCTGAACGCTTGACTCAAGAATTGCATACTGAAATCTGCTTCAAAGGAAACATTTGATTTAATTCTAGATTTTTGACACAGTCATAAGTGAATCAGTCAACAGATTAATTGCGTATATTAATCATCTTTCATGTATGGTACCTGCTAATACCAAGTGTCTAGTAGTATGTAAAATTGTGGTTTTAAAGTATGTTGAAGGCCAATGGCAAAAAAAAATACCAAGAAATATTTTACTCATTATAAATGAATGTTATTCCTGAATGCATGGTTAGAATAAATTATTGCTTTACCTTTTTAAAAAAAAACAACAAACCAAACAAAAGCTCCCCATGTAGTAAGTGGAAGGTGGGCATCGCTAAAACTATTTAATCTCTTGCGTTCCAATGTGTCATTGTTATTAATGGCATCAGCCTGCACAGAAATTTCAGGCAAGGTTTTTAAAGGTAAGGCAAAAGAGGCAAAAAAGGAAAAAAAGAAGCTTAATAATGTTAGCATGACAATAAGTGAGCCTGCTAGAAACACAAAAGTTGAATGTCAGTCAGTGACATTCATAAATTGCAAGTTAAAAGCGTTGGAAGCTTCTCTGGTATCAGAAAGAAAAAGTAATTGGTGTCTGCTATTGTCAGCAGTATTATTTATCTTCAGTATTTTCCCTTTTGTTGCTTGAGATGATCTGTGTAATTTCTTTCTCCCTTAGCCTTGAGATTGGAGAATAGAAGGAAAGCCAGAAAAGCAAGGGAAGAGAAGCTTTCTTAGAGTGATGTGTTTCAACACTCTCCCCTCCTCTCCTGCCGGGGGAGGTATATAATAATATAATGATATAAGTCTTCTAAAAATGAGAGTTGAGATAGAACACACTCAAAAATAATGCATTAAATAAAGTTAGTTTTCAGAATAACATGAGTTTTGAAGTGCTTTTTCTCAAAACTTGACTTAATCACTACATGCCATCTGCTGTAGAAAAGAGCTTGAGCTAAGGCATGTGTGCTGTTGGTCAGTTCAACAACAAAAGCTTTTATTTCCAGTATTTTTAGGTTTTCTATTGGGCAAAAAAATGTTGTTACATGCACAGAGATCTACAGCTGATATTTTCCTTTTTGTTTTCCTTCTTCTGTCCCTTGATAGTTCAATGGGGTTAGGCTATTTCTGGGTGTAGTATTTTTTAAATTGCAGAAAGAAGCCTTGATACCTCAATTTAAGCTACTTTTGCAGCTGGGAAGTGAAGCACATGCCCCCTCCTGGCTGTTTTCTTAAGGAGTGTTAGCCTTAGTGCCTTGGCTAGAAACTGTGAGCATTTCATCACGGCCCATTTTTACTCTGCTTTTGAAACTGAAAGGGCATCTAGTATTACTGACCTGTTTCCAAAAATTATTGGGCTGTCCTACAGTTGTGCCAATTTAAATGAAATTAGGTATAGAAGTGGAGAAGTATTTGTATGTGTTTGAAAGATGCATTCTGCTATATCATCACAGCCGGGCTTAGTATGGATGTTGCTGGGTAAAGAAATAGTTTATGGGGATCCAGTTCTGGACTTCAGTGACTATGAAGTTACTTATCTTATTTAAAAATTTACTTTTCTGTTGGACCTTTGCAAAATTATTATATGTCTCAAGGGAAGGTATTTTGTTTCTCAGGATAATGCAGTACCCCAGGTGCTATTGTGGTTGCCATGGCAGTTTGCTAGCAAGCAACGTCTTAAATATGTTACTACTGGCAAAGAAATGGTGTCTTTCTGATTACTTTGACAGGCACTTGTTTTATACAATATTATACATTGAATGGTTTGATTTTTGCCATAAAATGTCCTTTTTTCTGTAAGGCCATTACTTTTGAATGAATAAGTTTGAGTTATTTTCACATTTTTTTTTTTTATTCAATAAATATGTAAAGCTTCCATCCCCTGTCCCTCCAGTCTTCCTCCTTTTTGGAAGCAGTTTTGGTAACTGTGTGCAAGTGTGATTGAACCAAGCTGGCTTTGCCTACATAATCTCACTGGAAAAAGAATTTTCAGACCTGTGACTTGCTTGTTGAGAATACCTGCTTCAATTTTATTTGCAATCTGTCCTTTTTCCCTTGTTAAGTCCTGAGATGTAAAGCAGAACAGCCTGTGCACCCGCACATGCGTGTGCGTGGAGGGAGGGTGGGTAGGAGGATGAGTGAGCTACTTGCTGTTTAATAATCAAGCTTTTTTTTTTTCCTTTAAGGTGTGTTTCCTTTAAAAGGTGGGTTGTTTTTTGTAATTTTTTTTTTTTTAAAAGGTGGTTTTTTTAGATGAGAGTTTTGGTTAATATTGTGTCTTAATAAGCAAAGAAAAAGATGTGGGGATTTCTTTTGAAAATGAAGATATTGGTATTTTTCACACCTAAGCATTCAAGGTAATGCAATTAAAAGGAAAGGACTGAAGGCTAAACTGCACCTTTTGGCAGTTGTCTGAACAAGAAGTGCTGCTTAAACTGAATAGCTAAAGATTATCACCGGAGGTGTTTTGGCTCAGGAACCTCTGTCTCGCTGAGACCTTGTTCCTGTGTTGCAGGGTTTTGCAAGCAGCAGGGAAGCGGTGAGACAACTCGGCAAACTCTGAGGGTTGTGCTGGCTCATATCTGGAAAGCCAGAGAAGTAGGATATGGTCTCTGCTCGTTGTCTGCATTTCTAGTCCACCTGCTCTGGGTGGGAAGGTGTTTGCATCTACTGCAAGAGTGGATTTATTATGACATATAGCATAAGTTGAAGTCACAGTCAAGCCCTTAAGCAAGGTTTGATTTAGCTGCTCACAATTTTTTATGAGGCTGTGGTGAAACTTACTCAGAAGGTTATTCTAATCCTGTTCTGCAGTATGAAAAGTGTAATTTAAAACAAATGGCTTGCCAGACATTGGATGCCTAGTAAGTTTGTGCTAGTCCCGAGTGCAGAGGGTCATCAAATCAAATATTGTGGCTATTTTTGAAGTGCTTGGATAATTTTATGACCAATAGTAGCATTTGTAGTTATGAAAGGTAAGATAAAGATCATCAGCTCTCATGCTTCAAGGCATAAGGTAATCACTGCAGTGTTGCAGGAGGTATATTTCCCCACTGAGCAGCATTGCACAATTGATTATGTTCATTATGAGGTGCGTTCTTTCCTTCGATCTAAGCCATTAGCCAAAGAGGTGACAACCTGAACAGGTTACTAAGACAAATCTTATATTAGCCATAGAGGGGATATATGTTTCTATGTGAAAGGGTTTTGTTGCATCACATAACTCAAGCTCTGTCGCTTACAGGAATGTTAGTTCACTAAAAATCATATACAGGTGAGAGGTTCCCATGTTGGGTTCAGTACCTCTTCAGCTGTTGTGAGATGCTTATTGTCACTATGTGTGTGTAAATACATATATATATATATATATATATATGAATGATTGTTTGTTATTTGCTTAGTTGATAGTCTCTCCTGCCTTGCACCCTCTTGAAGCTGCCTTCAGACCACAGTCTGCAAGTGTGTGTTCTTTGATTTCGCAGCAGTTGGCACCTGGGCTCAAGAGCAAAAACTAGGTCCTGGTTCTGTATACAGTGAGTGTCAGGGTTGTCTGGCACTGCTGGGTCCTATCTGAGGTCTTCTCTGCCTTGATGGATTAGACCTAGCTTCCACGTGGCTATTTAATACTTAAGAGCTAACCACAAGAAAATGCAAAGTATAGTAATTGTGTATATAAAATGATGTGTATGTAAAATATGATTATACATATATTCTTGGTTTAAGTTTAACTAGACTGAAAGGGCCAAAGTTTCTTTGCTGCTTTTTGTGTTTATTTCCCGTTCTCATTCTCACCTTAGAAACCCTATTCTGGACATATTTGCAGGTTTTGTTTTGAAAACAGGAGATCAGGGGTCTCCACCTCATCTCATATGAAATCTGACTAGTCCATCTCTGAGTAGACTGAAAATGTCTTACACATCTCGGAAATTCATAAAACCTTCTTGCAGCTGCCACACGTTGGTACCTCATAATCATTCTATTGACCAGCTTGTTTCTTCTCCATTTCTTGCAACTCTAAATTAAACCAGAATTTTTTGCCATTAGTCTGTCTTGTCCTGATGTTGCATTTTTGCTTTTAAATTTCATCTCATTCAGTTTTCTAGCTCACAAAGTCATCTCATTCTTCCTGTGTGATGATCTTGTCCTCTTCTATGGTGGTAGCTGTGTCATCTTCGCATTTCTTAATCTACTCCTTGAACAAAGGTTGCTATTGAATGTATTAAGCAAGATCAATCATACTAAGAAAACACATTATTTTTTTCTCAGGTGATAAAATAAAATGAGAATATATTTTATTTTCTCCCCCTTCAGGTCTACCTCCACACTTTCAATTACCTCCTCTTCCAAAGTCTGCAGTGTTCAGTGTCAAAATCACATCAATATGCGTTTATTACTTCTTTCATGGGTCCTGTGTTTAGTATTATCCAGTGTTATTTTTGCTTTAGCAGTGGTAAGGTGCAAGAAGAACAAAATTTTCAAGTAAAGGTTTATGAAACTAGCTGGAATGATTGGGAAAACTGCAGTTCCCGTTAGTTTATAAATTTAATTAAAAAGCTTGCTACTGAATTTGTATCTTAATATTCTGGTTCTTTCAGTATGGTGGAAATGCTGCTGTCTGTCTGTCTTCATTCTTATGAGAAACTGGGACATCTGCCTAGTTTTAAGGCTATACAGAGTTAGGTTCTTATTGAATCCACACGAGAATAAGAGAATCCATAACTAGTCTTCTCTTTATTTTCCTCATTCCCTTCTGCTTAGCTGAAAAAGAACCGTTCACTGTTCATTCTGTTTTCCTTTGAACGATTGAGCTCAGGTACTATTTTTACTGTGACTAACTTGGGAGACATGGCTTACCTTATTAATCAATCTCTTTCTCATCCTTGTAAGTTTTTTGCTTACTCCTGGTATCTTCTTTGAAGTGCTTTTCATCTTTGCTATGTTTTTCTCACTTAAATTCCAAATAGTTTAACCTTCTG
Organism: Thinocorus orbignyianus; assembly: GCA_013400375.1. NCBI lineage: Eukaryota > Metazoa > Chordata > Aves > Ciconiiformes > Thinocoridae > Thinocorus > Thinocorus orbignyianus. The sequence continues at coordinate 265,280 of VXBW01006761.1, forward strand.
TTATTTCTCTATATTCTTGAGCTCGGTGCAGTCCAATCAGTTGTGTTAACTTTTCTAGACGCTCAGAGTTGCCTAGTTGAATCCCAAGCCTTCTTTGTAGACTTATGTTTATATATCCTGCTATATGTCAATTAACTCATGAAAAGACCGTCAGTACACAATCATTTGATACATTTCTCACTGTAGCCAGCTTTTCTACTGGATTGTTGCTGCTTTTAATTTTTTCATTCCCAATCTTGTCCCCAGTGAGGCTTACCTATTATTAGAGGTAAAGAACTGAAGAATTCACATTGTAGGTTAAAAAACTGCCACACACAAAAAAAAATCACTAAAAAATGAAGATGTTTTGAGCATATTCCTGTCTTTTGAAATATTCTTAGTCAGTAGGGTGTGATGACAGGATTCCTCCCAGCTTCATACACATTGTAAAGTTTTCTGTTTTCTGCTCTTAGTTTGCTAAAGGATTGCTAAAGACCTGAAGTTATATCTTTAATAAGGTATTTTATTTGATTTAGAACTGTCTTCATTTTAGTTTCAGATCTATAATTGTAGTTAATCAAATTTTGTTGCACCTTAATTAACTTTGAAATAATTTTTAGTAATGAGATTATGAGTTTTTAAAATCTGGCTATTCAGAAGAACTTCTATTTGACCCACTTGTAGTTTTAAAGGAAAATGTTATCTGGAGATCGGGCATACTTTTAAGTACTAAACCCCATAATTAGAATTGAGATAACAAGTGAAGTGAGAACAAATGGTATACAGCCTTGTTATGCATTGTTATAAGCAGAAAAAAATTATAATTGAGTCTTTCTATATAATTATTGTGTCCACGCTAGATTATTTCACTTGTTGCTACAATTCTTTCACTTCTGTGAAAGGCCATGGCTAGTCTAAGTGTAACAACTGTATGGCTATGCTGCATCGTTCTTTATGTTTCCTATTATAAATCATGCCAAACCCCACTGAAACTACAGTTTGAAAATTAGATATTAATTGCTGTAATAGACGTATGGAAAAGGAAAGAAACCCATCGGTTCTTACTAACCTTTAAGATTAATGACCTGGCTAAGAGAGCTCATTCCTAGAACCCAAACAGCTCTTTTTCATACAGGGCAGGCACTACATACTGGTGATTCAACGTATTGTTTCATTCAAGATTCATTCTACTCAGCATTTTGGAAGTTTTCCATGCAAATTCTGACCTAAGCTTTCCTGACTGACACTGAAATCTGACAGCTTCGTAGACATATGTGCAAAGGCTTTTTGTGTGTAAATTTGACACGGTCTTTCTGCTTGAACTGTGTTTTGAAGATTGAATCAGTGACAAACTAGATCTTAAAATATATTTCTAAATGAAATATATAAGAAAGTGTTTAAGAGAAATACAGAAATTGCTCATGTGTCCTAGATTTAGCCTGCTCAAGGGAGTTTAAACATTCAGATTTTAGGCATTAGATTTATAGAACATCTTGCATTTTGAAGCAAGGTTCATATCCATGGGTTGGACTAGAAAGAAAGAATATAGGGGCAAAATTATCTTTAAAAACAGGCTCAAGTTGAAGAGGAGAAAGGAACAATTGACAATAAAGATTATCTTTAAGAGAAATCATTATCAAAATTAGTGAACACCACTAATTTAGCAACCAATGTAATGCCCATGACAGAGGGATCAGATCTGAAGTTATTGCTCAAAATTATTCTACAGAATCAGTAGCGTTTCAGCTGTTTATAGAATAATAAGTATTAAAACGTTAAGAAATGTATAGAAATGGGATGAAGAATTGCAAATGCTCGGGGAACGTTGTAAAACAAACAAAAAAATTTCTCAGGAGAGTAAACTCACCACCCCAAAGAGGAAAACCTTTTGAAATAACCTTGATATTCAAAAAAGGGGGAAAAAGAGGACCCAGGAAACTATAGGCCAGTCAGTCTCACCTTTGTGCCTGGCAAGATCATGCAGCAGATCCTCCTGGAATCTCTGCTAAGGCAGATGGAAAATAATGAGGTGATTGGAGACAGCCAACATGGCTTCACCAAGGGCAAATCCTGCCTGACAAATCTGATGGCCTTCTACGATAGTGCCATGAACTTAGCAGACAAAGGCAGAGCAATGGATGTCATCTACCTGGGCTTAAGCAAAGCATTTGACACTGTCCCACATGATATCCTGGTCTTGAAATTGGAAAGTCATGGGTTTGATAGATGGACCACTCAGTGGATAAAGAACTGGCTGGATGGCTGAACTCAAAGGGTTGTGGTCAATGGTTCAATGTCCAAGTGGTGGCTAGTGATGAGTTGTGTCCCGCAAGGATCAGTACTGGGACCAGTACTATTTAACATCTTTGTTGGAGACATGGACAGTGGGATAGAGTGCACCCTCTGCAAGTTTGCCAATGGCACCAAGCTTGGTGGTGCGGTCAACGTGCTGGAGGGAAGGGATGCCATCCAGAGGGATCTGGACAAGCTTGAGAGGTGGGCTAATGCAAATGGAATGAAGTTCAACCAAGCCAAGTGCAGAGTCCTACACCTAGGAGGACCCTGTCTGTTTGCCTGCCTAATTCAGAAGCCTAGTGATCAGAGACACTATTGTTTGAAGCCATAATACATGTTTATTCATATTGTATGTCAGCTTGCATCAATAGCTATTGTCAAACCAATTCCTTTATGCCTTCAAGATGTTTGGGCCTTTTGGGTTGGTTGTAAGACATTAACTATATCAGTATTTATTTCTATGAACAGTAGATAAAATGGCATGTTAAAGTAAGATTGATTAATTGCAACACTATAATGCAAAATGCAAAATATAAACTGGTGAGATTTGTACTTAAAAGTAGGAACAGTTTTTTCCATCAGGGAAAACAACAAGAGGACACAGGAGAAAAAAATAAAAAATAAAAAAGACTGGTGATTGAGAGATGCTTTGAGTATTTTTATTTTTTCAAGGAAGTAGTAAGTTGACTATACCTAAGGGAAATTTGGTAAGGGGTATGATTCACTTTGGTCACCTCGGAAACAAGCTGTTCATCTGTCAGTAGGTATTTGAGTTATTATTGAAATATTTTATTATTAATACATCAACAGCATGGCTAATCAGATGTTTTAATGTGTAATACTGTAACAAAGTAATTTACTGACATAGAACCAAATATGAATTTTAGCATATGGATAATAATACCCTGGATGTGCTTCTAGTATTTACTAGCCAAATCTTAAAAACTCCCTGTGACTGAATGAGGATGGATGCCTTTGAATTTTTATCTCCTTTGTGTTAGTACTTATCTTTTGTTACTGATTCCTGAACAAATTGCAGTACGTGATGTCCCTTTAATTATGTGCCTGTGCTTAGGTGCCCAGATAGAGACTTCAGCGTGAAAGGATGTCATTATTTAAGATGAACACAGCATGCACAGGGAACGTAGCTCCTCCTGCATCTGCCTGGCGGAACTGAGGATTGCTTTAATTCACATATATATGAACGTGTTTGTGTGTACTCCAGTTTTTTTTTAAATAGTACAGATGTCAGCTATCTAGGATTTTTTTTTTTTTTTTTATCAGCTGAACACCTCATGAGCTGAGTCTTGACCTTGACCCAAAGAAACCATGCTCTACCCATCGTACTTGGGATGATGTGTCTTCCCTGTACTTAGAGTAATAGCAGATTTACAAGGGATTTATCAGAGTACAAGAATCTAGTACCTAAAAACCAGCAAAGAAACAGCAAGATTTGTATAACCTAGAATCAGTGTAAATTCTGTTCATATTTTTGAGAAATCTGTATCAGTCTTCCTTTGGTTAGGAGGTCTTTATGCCACTGTACAAACTTCAAAATAATTTAACCACAGTGATTTCACTATTCCTGTGTCATTTCTTTCTTTTCCTTCATGTTTTCTCTAGAACTGTTTTAACAGAATCTGATTCTGGGATAATTTTTCAAGGTCAAAGCAGCATATGATTTTACACTTCCAGAATCTTTGTGAAGATTTAGAAACAGAGTTCAGAGTATGTGACACATTGAGGCAGATGTCACGTGCAGTTAGACAGCTTAAAATTAATAAATAGAAAGCTATTCAGAAAGGACTGTAAAAATGATAAAAGGGTTGTAGGAACTGATTTATGAGGCAAGACCAGAAATTAGATATGTATAGCTTGGTTGAAGGGATAGAAGGAACATAATTGTTTTGAAATATGTGCAAGAACAGTCAAAGAGCAGCTTTTTGTGAATTCACGGTTGTGGCCTAGACAGAAATGTTTTAGGGCTGCCAAGGTAATGAGAAGGTAGAACTAAAGAACAAAGTTGTTAAGATTTCTGAAAAACTGCGTGGTAAATAGAAACTGATTGTTAAGCAGAAATTTCTATATATGCAGCTTTGTTAAACCATAGAATTGGTCAGTCTGTTGTGTTGATGTATTATTTCTGGGTTTGTGAAAGCACTACAGAAGGACAAGAAGCTGTTTATTGGAAGAAGGTGGATGACTTTTTTAAAGTCTTTTTTTTTGGGAATATCAGTATTTTGTGAGAAAGCAGCATGTGCTGTGTGTACAAATCTTATTATTGTACATTACTGATTTTTCCTTGACAGTTATTAAACCCAGAAGTATGGATCCAGTCTAGATACAGTAGTCATAACTTTCCTTTGATTCAATAGAATATCAGCCTCAAAAAGGCTGGCAGTTGTGTTAAATGATGGTTTTATGACTCAACAGAGTTTCAGTACATCACTCACCTTAATGAAAAACAACGTCTAACTAATTAAACAGCATCTATCAACTGTTAGAGTTACAGTTATTAGCATAACTCTTACAGAACTTAAGTAGAGAAGAAACTTGGAAAATCTTGAATTTTGCCTTTCCATTTTAAATGGATCTCTGGTTCTTCATTCTTTAGTACTTAAGAGATACCAAACATGGCGATATAATTGCTCGAGATAACTTTTTCATGGGCTAAAGAAAATAAAGTTCATAGTTTAAAATGCTAAGTAAATGGAGTGGGTTGACCCTGGTTAGCCATCAGGTGCCCGCTAAGCTACTCTACCACTCTGCCTCCTCAAAAAGACTAGGGAGAAAATACAATGAAAAAAGCTCCTGGTTTGAGATAAGTACAGGAAGATAACTCACCACTTGCCAACATGGGCAAAACAGATTTGACTTGAGGAAATTAATTTATTGCCAATCAAATCAGAGTAAGGTAATGAGAAATAGGAACAAATCTGAAAAATGCTTTCCCCCCACCACTCCCTTCTTCCCAGGCTCAACTTCATTCATGATTCTTTTACCACCTGCCCCCAAGCAGCACAGGGGGATGTGGAGTGGGGGTTAGTCAGTTCATAACATGTTGTCTCTGCTGTGTTCTCTTGGTCTTTGCCTTCACGGAGGCGGTTCTGTGCTGCTATGTAGGGATGTGTCTGTGTTAAAAGTTGTGGCCTCTGCTTCTGTGCCTGCCTTTCTTCTCAGTTTTTGTTAGATGCTGGTGAATGCTGAGACATTTTTTTTGATGGCTGTTATACCAGTAATACCAAGTAGACAAGATAGCAGTTTAGGAACACAAAGGATACCCAGAATAGGGATGTGTGAACAGAGCACAGATAAGTGGAATAGCGTACCTTAATCCAGGAACTTGTTAAAGTAGGAAACGTGTGGTTTGTGTTTTGGGGTTTGTTTTTGGGTTTTCTTAAACGCATTTTGTCCAGGATTTAAGGGTCATGTAGTAATCTGCAGCAGCCAGACTTGTTGGGAGACCAAATCTCACCAGTGTCTGCTAGCTCTCTTCTCCATTCTTGGCAGCTAAAAAATTATATTCTCTATTATGCACTGGTATAGACATGTTGATTTTCACTGATGTGGACTTTGTATTCTCGGATTTTTTTTTTCAATAGCAAAAATGAGAAAATTGTGTTAAGGAAGCAGATCTTGAAGACTCTTCAAAGTAGGATCTTTATAATTTCATGAGTTTTATGTAGGGTACCTTAACTTTGACATCACCTTTTTAGAAGTCTCTCGCAATGGTAGTATGTTTTCATAAAGCAGTGACCTGGCTGGCTGTGCTATGTGGGTGGCTTCATGGTGTGACTAGGCTACACTGCTGTTAATAAAAAAAGAACAATAACTTGAAATACATGTGCAGGGGAGAGAATATTGGAAACTGTTGGAAACGAGGATCCTTTTGCTCTGATTTTTGATGCTGACTTTCTATCCACAGCTTGTCTACTTCTGCTGTCTTTATTTTTTTCACAGTTTATTTACAACCAGCATAGAATGACCAGTGAAATCAGGCTGGAATTTTGCTTCTTAATAGAGATGGTGAAAATATATTTTAGGTAATGATAGTAGTCTCCATCCTTATGTTGATAGTGAAAGCTCACATTATTTTCATAATGGTTCTCTCCAGGGGCAAAAAATGTGAAGCTTTCATCATCAGCAATTTAAGGGTTACTATTTTGCTTTTAAACCGTAACTTAGTCTAGTTTAAAAGATCAAGAGAGAGCCCAGCGTTTGAAACCAGTGATGCTCGTTCAACTCTCCTGTTCTTTTTCCTTGTTCAGTGTGAGGTCTTTATTGATTCATCTCCCTCTGCAGTGTGCTAATACATGTATATGCATGCACATGCATATATGCACATTGTTCAGGAGCCTACTGAACTCATAGGCGTGCTTCAACCTGCTGTATACTTCTGCCACTGCCCTCCTGAACAGTCCTATATTTTGCTGGGGTTGGAGAAAACTGCATATAGTTGGTAAAAGCCCACCTTCGGCATGGTAGAATTGGGATTTATTACCAATAACATGCTCTGAAATGCGCATAATGGTGCTGGTAATAAAATAGTAATTCAGTATCATGAATAACACTGTAATGCTGCATTTGTTCCTGACCTCCACTCCCAAAGATCAGGATGCTGTGTACTGCAAATTAAAATCCTGTTTCTGGAAGTGTCTCGGGAAGCTTATTAGCAGTTAGGCTCTTTTTCAGGAGGCCATGTGCCCATTCAAGACCTTGCATTAAAACGCCACCCAAACAACAGACCTACTCGCAGTTAGGTTTCATGGCTGGGTCAGCGTCTCTCCCCTCCCTCCTTTCTTTGTGCGTGTCCTGGTTTGAGGTAAAATGAACCAATTTCCTGTTTTACAGTTCTACTTTCTTTGCTGGACCTCTTGTAACTAACTAAACTGAAATTAACAGCATATTGTTCAGAAAACCGTTTATTCTCACAGTGATAAAACCTGATTATACCAAGGAATGGTGTGCAGAGAGGCCCTTGCTTATACTTATTGCTAGAACAACCAAGGTCAGGTAATTTCATTATTTGCCCTGTTGGAGGGTTGTTGGAAGCAGAAGAGCGTAGAGGGGTCACACCTGTAGAGAAGAATGGACAGGACAGGTGACCCAAAACTGACCTACCGGGGCATTCTATTTCATCTGCATCATGCTCAGTATAAAAGCTGAGGGATCAAAGGGTCTACTTTCTTTCTTCAGTGGCCTATGTCTGAGGAGGACCCCGTCTGTTTGCCTGCCTTTGATCCCAATAGGAGCGTTCCTGATCTCAGATCTGGAATCCAGCTCCTGTCGATCACCGAGTCCAGTCTGGGAATTTTCCTGATGCCTGCTGGTGACGTGATCGTCATCCTGAGAGCTTGATATGGTTTTGTATATGCTGTATCTATTTCATTATTTTTGTCTGTCTTTAATTTTAGTATTAATAATTCATTAAAGTAGTTTAGTTCATTCTAAACTCCTCAATCTCTTTAATCTCTTCCTCTCCTTTCTTTCTGGGGGGAGGAAGGGCCATCTGTCAATCTAGTTTTGGTAAATTTGGCTGAAACCATGACAGTGCGCTGACTACTGGTCTTGGTGGAACTTGAGGGAATCCGTGTGAATGAATTCCTCAGTAGCTGTTACTGATAAAGCAAATCTGAGTCAAGACATCTCTCACTCACTGTGGTGATACTGATATAGTCATTGGGATGCAGAGTTACTAGAAATTAAATAGTAAGGACTTGAGTGTCCCAATTTCATTTTTTTAACTGTACCTAAGCTTTCACTATGTTATCAAAGAGGAAAGCATTAAATCACCAGTTCAGTTTCATAGCCCAAAGCAATTAAAATGAAGTTTAGTACTAAGTGTTGGGGCAGGAATTAGGGTTACAGGTAAAGAATATTTTTATGTTGGAATCCTCCCACTCCCTTTTACTGTTCCTCATTTAACTCACCTCAGGTTAGGCAAAAGGAATGCAGTATTGTTGCTGTCTCCAAACCAGAAATGCCTCTTTCAGTAACTAGTGCTATAAATCACACCTGATTACCATATTTGCTTGGATGAGAAATGCATCTTGTGCTTTTCAGTTACATCAATTAAGGTTCTGTTTATAGGGGAAGCTATTGATATCTAAAATTAAGGGTTTTTCTTCTGCTGATGTTTGCTGATTGATTTTACATTATAAATTAAATTTTGTGCAGAGTCCTACACCTGGGATGTGGCAATCTCAGGCACAAATACAGGTTGGGCAGAGAATGGCTGGAGAGCAGCTCTGAGGAGAAGGACTTGGGAGTGCTCATGGATGAGAAGCTCAACATGAGCCGGCAGTGCGTGCTGGCAGCCCAGAAAGCAACACCAGCCTGGGCTGCATCAGAAGTGTGAGCAGCAGGTCACAGGAGGTGATTCTCCCCCTTTGCTCTTGTGAGACCCCACCTGGAGTCCTGTGTCCAGTTCTGGGGTCCTCAACATAGAAAGGACATGGAACTGTTGGAACAGGTTCAGAGGAGGGCCACCAAGATGATCAGAGGGATGGAGCACCTCTCCTATGAGGACAGGCTGAGGGAGCTGGGGCTGTTCAGCCTGGAAAAGAGACGGCTCCAGGGAGACCTGATAGCAGCCTTCCAGTATCTGGAGGGAGCCTATAGGAGAGCTGGAGAGGGACTCTTGGTCAGGAAATCTAGTGACAGGACGAGGGGTAATGGTTTTAAATTGGAAGAGGGGAGATTTATATTAGATCTTAGGAAGAAATTCTTTCCTGTGAGGGTGGTGAGGCACTGGAACAGGTTGCCCAGGGAAGTTGTTGCTGCCCCATCCCTGGAATTGTTTAAGGCCAGGCTGGATGGGGCTTTGAGCAACCTGCTCTAGGGAGAGGTGTCCCTGCCCATGGCAGAGGGGTTGGAACTTGATGATCTTTTAAGGTCTCTTCCAACTCTAACCATTCTATGAGTCTATAAAATTTTTAAAGGCACAAGCAATAAGAGTAGATTGTGTAGCAAGGATGTAGAGCAAAGAAAAGTGTTTGGTGTGAATTAGAGGGATATTAGAAAAGTAACTGTTACCCAGTGGACTCTAATTTTCTGATCTGAATAAGATATTTGGGTCTAACCCTCTGTGGAACCTGATTAACAAGGAGTAGATTGGATCCATGAAAATAAAATCAGTAAACCCTCTGTTATGTCAAACTACCTGGTTTGGTTTGTGAGGCACTGAAGAGGCACAGTTGCCAGCTTAGCAATGGTGATGAGACTGCCACTTGAAGTTCAATATTTCCATGTGGATTTTTCAGCAGAATTGGACAGAGGAACAAGATGTGGTGGAAACGTATGAATAATGAATGATTGAAAAGATGTTAAGAGAGAACATTTAGGAAAATGTGAAGGCCATAGTTAGGGCACAGTGAGTGTTTACCAACAAGGAATGATGTTTTTCCATTACCTGTGTGCTGCTTTTGCTCTGCACAGATGGTTATTGAGTGAACAAATTACTTTTGTATGAAAATAGTGCAGTATTAATTTTGTATGATTTATTTGCTACTAACATATCATATCTTGTTTATTATAACACTATATATTAAAAGTCATTAAAAAGTGCACGTCCAGTAATTTTCCAGAAACTAGACATGCTAAAGATGTTACCCCCAAACCTCTCTCCCATGAAATGCTGGTTTTCATCAGAATTTAATTTTTCAGAGAGATGCAGTGTCCTTCAAAATGCCACGATAAAAGGTTGCTGTGGGCACAGGGATTCTAGATCAATTATATGGGTAGCCTTCTACAATTTATCATTTGAAGATAGCATCTGTGTGGATTTGAAAGAGTAAGCCAGTCAATATCTCAGGACATAGATAGGAGACAAACTGGATAAGAGTATTAGGGATAAAAATAGAACAGTGGAGGAAAAATTGTGGACAACGGTATAAGACGAGTGCTGATGGAGCCAGGTCTGTAATGTAATTGCTCTCAGTATAGCAGCATGAAGAAAGAATTGTTCATTTTGATACAGTAATCCGTTGCTCACCCTTAACCATCAGTAAAACCAGATAGAAGGGATTGAAAGGGTAAGGTATTAGTTGAATGAAAATGGATGCAGTTATTTCAATTTATCATATTGCTTGGCTAATGTAGGTGAATGGAAGATTACAGAACAACAATTCCCTCACATCTTCCTTTCCCCTCTTCTTCCCCATATAAGCATCCACTGGTATCTAAGAATGTTTGGAAAGATTGAAAAATAATGATACATAAGGAGGTGAGTCTATTACAGAAACCTGATGCTCCTTTTCCAACAGCAGTATTTGTTTAATCAGTGCTTTCTGAGGTCCAGCAGGGCTTTCTTTCATAAGTGAAATGAAAGCCGAAGCAGGCAGGGCTTTGGGAGTACCTTTATGTAATCAGTAAACTAGAAGCAGTTGTTCTAGGCAACAGAGCTATTTTTTAAGAATGAGTTGATTATATTGCTTTGTTTCTTAATGGACTGTAATACATTTGGGAACAGTAGTAGCATAACCTTATATTTGATGAAGACTTAAGTAATGGTAACTCTTACAGCCAAGCCAGAAGTAGTTAGATTTAGAATGAAATCTCATGCATTAAGGGCCTTCAAAGAAGAGAAATGGGTGAAAGAGTGATGCTAAATACTAAAGGCAAGTAGTCCAGTTAGATTTACTATCTATAACTCTTCCTTCTCCATCCCTGTAGTAATTTCTTGATGTTTCTGTCATGGACTCTAGCGAAAGGAAAGAGGTTAACTCCCTCTGTGTCACGGATAAGCAAATTTTATCGCACTGATGAGCACTGCTTATGTAAGGGAGCAGGCTTTAAATGCATTCCCATTTTTTTTGATCTGCAGAAACTCAGTGGAGGAGCATGGTGTGGATCCAGACCCTTGTCATCATGCTCAGGGTTTTAGCAAGGGAATAATGGGGAACAGCAGTGTCAAATTGCTGATTCCAAACTTCAAAACTCACAGTTGCCCAGAGATGTGCTCTGCTGACAGACTGTGACAGTATAGCTCAGAATTTATGGTTTGGCTTACCAAATCATCTTGGGTGGCAAGAATTTGTCCCATGTATGCCTTGTGACAAGCCTTATTTTTTCACCGTCTTCTCCTGAACAGCTAGGAGATTCCCAAAACATCTCCTGCTTTAGGGATGGATATATTGGATGCCTGGGGAGGAATCTCATCATTTTTTCACAGTCTGTTGCCTGATGCAGGATGGAAAGAGCCAGTGGCTTTTCATGTTTTGTGTACTGTTTCATTTCTGATGCATTGCCAAACATGATTACTGTGGTGAAGTTAAGCAATGTTTCCTTCTTTGGGTCACGCATCTCTATACCCATGCAGGCACTTACTACATTTCCAAGAATGAACCTTGGATACCCCGATATTTTACTTACCCGCTGAAAGAGTTGGGATTCTTCAGCTTGGAGAAGGCTCCGGGGAGACCTTATAGCCCCTTTCAGTATCTGTAGGGGGCCTACAGGAGAGATGGGTAGGGACTATTTACGAGGAAGTGAAGTGATAGGACAAGGGGTAAAGGTTTTAAACTGAAAGAGATTAAAAGAGGTGATTTAGATTAAATACTAGGAAGAAATTCCTTACTGTGAGGGCGGTGAGGCACTGGAACAGGTTGCCCAGGGAAGTTGTGGGTGCCCCTTCCCTGGAGGTGTTCTAGTCCAGGCTGGATGGGGCTTTGAGGAAGCTGGTCTAGGGGAGGTGTCCCTGCCCATGGCAGGGGGGTTGGATCTCAATGATCTTTAAGGTCCCTTCCAACCCAAACCATTCTATGATTCTGTGATCACATCTGCAGGAATTTTAGCTTATTCCAGAATTAGCATTTGGAATGAAGCTTTAAGGAAGCATTTGTTCCAAGAGGAGGATACGTTATGATTATGATTTGATTTTGAAATAATCAAGTAAGAATATTTCCTAACTTTGAGTAAATCTGGGTGATAGATGAAGGAATTTATAGTGTGAAGTACTGAACATGTCACCTCTAACACAATAACAAGAATAATAATGAGCAGCAGGCAGATTTTGAGCTCTTTCTAAGAGCAAACTCATATGAAAGAACAAGGTAACACCATCATGGGACTTACAGCCATGTGGACGTACCTATAATTTCATCTTTTTATAAGAGAAGAATTCAAAATGTGTCATATTTGAATTGCATTCTTTTTATGAGTTTATCTTTTCTTTCTCTGAATTTAATTATCTGTTGCATCTGTGGCAATCTTGTCAAGAATATTGCTTCCTTGTGTATTCTCAACCAAAAAGTGGACAACTTCTCCTGTTGTAGGCTTGCTCCTGCAAAGTTCTGAGAGTCAACAATTCCTGTAGTGCCAGTACCTGGTTATTTGAGATTGACTCCATTTTAGTTGAAGTGGTCTTGTTAGGAGCAGTCACATCTTACGTTTTACTCTTCAGAGGGTTTAATACTGCTCAAGAGCACATAAAAGTGTTCTTTGCTTTTTATTTTTTTTCTGATAGACAGCGGGCCACTTCCCTGAAATATAGAATTCTTTCTTGAAGTAACTGCTGATGTTCCTGGGTATGTTAAAACACCTGGGGCTGACGAAGAACCTCTCTACCATAGTGTCCATAAGGGGACGTAAAGAATGTTCCTCAGAATCCACACATCCCTTACAGCAGAGTGTCCTCAAAGACATTGATCTGCTTTGATTGAGTCTAAGAGGCCGGAGAGTAGCTGGGGACTAGAGATGGTGGCTCTGATGGGTAAAAGTTCTGAATCCTGCTGGCCAGACAGACTCTGAAACAGAGACGTAGCCTGCTTGTTACATAGCCTCTCATAAGCCATTTAGTGAAAGAGCAAATTAAGCAGCAGCTTTAAAGAAAAGTCTTTACACCCACTCAGGCACACCGCTTAGTAGCCCATTCTGCTGCTGTGCATTCTAAAGACAAACATTGGTCTATTTTCAAAGAATAATTAGAAAGAAAAGATTAAAAGGCTTGAATAATCCTGGATAAAGCAATCTGGATTTCAGTGGCGTTCTAAACATCATAGCGGCTGCTATTACACAAGAAGAATCTTGACTTGTTTTTTGCTAGTTGCTTTGTCATGTTTGAGCAAATGACTGAGCTGCTGCCGTTAGCCAAAACCTGTTCCCCCAAATGTTTCATTCTGCTTTTTGTGATTATTTTTAATCTATGCTCTCTAAGCTGCATTATAATATGTGAGTTCTGGCTGCATATTTTTTAAAATAACTTACTTGCAATTGTCAGATACCTTATGAATAAGTTATCAACCGTCCCTAAGAGCTATAGCTGCAAACATTTTTAAAAAAGTAATATTTATAAGTTTGTGAACATTTTCTTTTCATGTAATTATCAAATGAACACAGTCATTCACTTAAGGTTAAGATAACAGCTCCTTTCCATTAAAACACAGCACCACATCACTTCTGTTTTCTTTAATACTAACATGTCAGTGCCAGTTTTCTAACTGATTTAAACAATCTTTTACGAAAAGTTCAATTTAAGTAAACTGGCTTTATGCTAAGAGATCTCTAGGCTCTTGAGGACCATTCCCTCAAACCAACCACCTGGGCATTTAATAATGCATTCTAAATTGCCAGTGTAATGATGGAAAGCACAAGGGAGAGTGGAATTGCAAATTTTTAGTTGTTAGAGAGCAGTGGAATTTAGTAGAACTGTAGAAGGGAAATCCTCTCACTTAGAGGGACACTAGATAGTCTGGATAGCAAGCTTTGAAGAGTCTGGTGCTATCTTTCACAATAGGATTGTGATATTTTGAGCAATGATGAGCAAAGTGACCACAGGTGACATATCCTGGCTCCAAAGAGTTGGTTGGATTATTGGAAACTCAGGTTTTCATTCAGGTAATGAAAAACGTCTCTTTTTTTTTCGTTTTTTAAATGCCAAAAAAAAAAAAAAAAGAAAAAAAAGGTAATGTATGAACACTAGTAATTTGTATATTATTGTTAGGATGTAGAAGACCATCTCATCTTGGGCCTTGGTGATATTTTAATGCCTAAGACTGATTTCACCAGAGCAGATTTGAGGAAGCAGCCACTTTCCTATGTCTGCTGGGTGGACTGCTTACTGATGGAGCTGAGAAATAGGTTGTAAAATGGTGCTGATTTGTGGTCTTCTTTTGAGAATAACTGGTTGCTCTATGGAGAACAATTAGTAAACAAATTTAAATCTAATAGTATTGAAATGAAATGGAGGAAGGTAACTTCACTTGATTTTTTTTATTTTTGTCCTTCTCAGAAATGTTGCATTAGCTTAGGGCTGATCTGCACTGAAAAGTATGACTGTTTAAGTGTGATTTGCACGTGAGTGTGTGTTTTTAAATATTAATTTGTTTAACCTGATGGTTATGCAGTTATCATCACTAGAGGGGCAGTTAAATTGATAGAAAGCAGATTGGGAATATTGATACTCTTGTCCTGATTGTAAAGTAGGTATATCAGTGTGAAGCACTTTTATGCTGTGCCCAGAGGAAGAGGCTGCACCATTTTAATGATGCTCTAAAACTCCAAGCGCTAGTACTTCCTGATGTTATTATGTTGATAGTTATTTTATTGCTTATGGATTCCCAGGTGATGCTACACCAGCCCTAATTTATGAAGGTGATCTTAGCTAGTAAGTTATTTACCGACATTGGCGTGATGTTTCTCAGCCTTATGGGAAGGCTGATCTGCTTTTGTTTTGGGTTGTTTCACACCCTCTGACTGCGCGGCAGCTCAAAGTCAGAAGAACTGTGAGGGTCACCTGTGTTTGCACTGCTGCCCTTGCCTTGGAGGAAATGGATTGCTATCCAGGAGCCCAGGTTAAATCAACTTTTAAAAAAAAGTTTACTAAGGCTAGCCTAAACATTTGCAGCTAATAATTAGTCTTTTCTTACTCTGGCAGCTGGGGGAAGCTAAGCTGCAGCCAGTTTACAGGGAACTGCTGACTGCTGCTGTCTAGTTCTTTATGGCTCCCTGAAGGTTGAGAATTTGAGAAATTTGAGAAACCCACCCTGTGTGAAAGGTAAAAACAGGTATGGGGTATGTTAGACATATGCAAAAGAAAACAGGCGGTGGGAGGGGAAAGAAAACAGCAAAGAGAGCTGAAGTCAAGTGAGTCTGGCAGTAGAAAGGAAGTAAGAGAGCGAGAAGACAGAATCAAGGAGAATCTGTAGGACAAAAAGTAAATGTAATGAGCACTGCTAAATCAGTGGAGTGAAAATTTTTCATTTTTGCACAAGTTTCCACTCTTTGGAAACTGTTTATATGATTCTGTCAGCTTTTTGAACGTATTTTAAGATTTTATAATACTCAAAATAACAACACAAACTGATTTTTATATTTTTAAAAATCCAGATTATTTAGACAGGGTTTAATACAGTTCAAGTCAAGGCATATATTATTAACTTGAATAAAAAGAGGGGAGGGGAATTTATCCCCCACCCTCCTAATAATGTTTTCTAGTTGGGAGTCATGAATTAGAGATCAGAGCTTTCTGCAAAGGCTCTTCTTTTTTTTTCCCTTGCTGTCTCCAGTTTTGTGTCTTTACTTCTACAGAGTGCTTGAAAATCAGAGTTAACTTTGGGAAAATAAACTCCTCAACCAGAAAGTGAGTAATTGGAGAGAGGTACAAATGGTGTAATTGATTCGGATACTTAGCAGATTTCCAAATACAGAATTTGTAAGTATTCTGGAACACTTCATGTTTGTTCCAGAGGTGGAGTGTTCTTTGTTTTAAGATGGTTAACTCATGGTTATTATAAGACTCACAGTTTAAAAATTAGTACATTTTGAGTGAATGGAAAAAACTTCCATTACCATTAACAGGAACTGTGCCCTGTTTACAGCAGTTTAATTTGGTTTGATGTGACTTGTGGAGGAAAGAAACAGTGAAGGGATGCTCGAGTTATGATTTGATGTCTCATTGTCTTATTTAAATATTTTAAATATTTAGCAATAGGATTCTGAGTCAGGCATGAAAAGATTAAAGTGGTTTGTAAAGTTTGAAAAGTACATTTGCAGATGAGAAAACCTCTTTCACTGGCTGTAGGTTGAATCATAGAATCGTCTAGGTTGGAAGGGATCTGTAAGATAATCTAGTCTAACCATCAACCTAACTCTGATAAAACCCATCACTAAACCATGTCTCTAAGCACTATGTCTACCCGTCTTTTGAATACCTCCAAGGATGGTGTCTCAACCACTACACTGGGCAGCCCATTCCAAGGCTTAAATAACCCTCTCAGTGTAAAAATTTTTCCTAATATCCAATCTGAACCTTCCCTGCTGCAACTTGAGGCCATTTCCTCTTGTCCTGTCACCTGTGACGTGGGAGAAGAGACCAACCCCCACCTTACACCCTCCTTTTGGGTTGTTGTAGAGTGTGATACCTCAGCCTCTTTTTCTCTAGTATGAACAACCACAGCTCCCTCAGCCTCTTCCCGTAAGACTTATAACACCTTTTGTATCGTCTTTCCATCCTATCTTGTTTTGGTTGGTTGATATGACATGATGAGTGCCTGTTGTATGACAAAAAGCATGTCAGGTGCTGAGCAGGTAGCTGCGTTGAGATACTTCTCTTGTGTTTTGTCCCAATGTACTCACAGCACAAACAATAAAAGAATATATGTGTGTATTTCCCTGTAAGTTCACAGACACTGTTTAGAACTGTAAGGAGTAATAGTGATAACTGATTAGCTACAGGGTAGGTGAGTACTGTGTGTAGCCAATGAACCCTATTTTGCTAACCATTAAGGAAACACTTGAACCCCATAAGATAGCATTGGCTTATCAAACCAACCCACCCTGTAATGTAGTGGTCCTTACTGAAAAGCTGAAGCCCCGATGCCTTTGTTGTTGCAAAGAGCTAGGTTATGTAGATGGAAGTTGGTGATATGTGAATGATCATTATGCTGTGTCAAGTCTCATTTTAAAGACCATAAGTATACCTTTTTAAAAGAAAAACAAACTACTTCACCAGTCTAGAGAGAAACATAAATCATGCATTTTTATCACCTCAAAAGACCACTAGAAGATGAGCTCTAATATTTCAAATGTGACAAGCAATCTATACACATGAATCACAATTTGAGTTCCATTACAGCTGAGCTGATATATACCACTATGTGCTTTATGGATTTTACTCTAACAATATTAAGTAAAAACCCAAAGCTTTTTGTGATGAATACCTAACCTTTTACAAGGATTTGTAGAGTTGTAGTCTAGAACAACAGCTTTAGCGTTGCCCTACAGGCTTTAATAAGAAAATACTATTACCAGTTTTGACCTCTCAATATTACTCTCGGTAAAGGAAATGCATGTGTAAAGGCTAATACAGCAAAGGTAAAAGAAAATGGGAAATACTGAAAGAGTTTATGGAAAATGCACCAAGAAAGATAGTAAAATAAATGAGCAAAGTTTGAAGAGAGGGATCTTTTGTTCCTTCCGCTTCCTTTGTTAGGCCCAGTCTCTTTCTTTCTGGACTCAAGGACGTCTGCAGCAACCCGGTGTCAGTTGTTCTCAATTCTTCTATTTATAGTCAAGTCATCACTTGAAGTCCTTAGTCTCCTTTTGAGAAATTCTCCCACAATGATATTTTCATAAGGTTAATTTTCAGGTGAACCGGTTGCTGTTTTGACATTCTTGCTTTCTTTTCAGACATCTTTTCATTCCTTTCCCTTTTATGCTAGAATATTATTAGATATGCAAGAACAAAACTCCTTAAAGCTACTCTCCAAAAGCCTATTAAAAAGAGGCTGCAAGCAGAACAGTGTGAACACACGTCAACACCTGAGTGTTTCCCAAGTGGCTCTAGCACTCAGTGGTGTGATAACAAGACATGTGGGAGGATTTTTCTTGGCTTTTATCTTCCATATATTGATGCTCCTGACTTTTTAAAATTCATTTCATCAAGTGGAACTGCAACAGAAACAAGGGAAATGTGGGAACGAGATAGTTCAAGGTGTTTGCAGTGGTATACAAAGTCTTTTGCCTCCAGGCCATCATTTCTAATTCAGCACAAGTTGGCAGCAGTCAGAAATCACTGCCAACTGACAGCTGTTTGGTGGCCAACGCAAAGTGATTTAGCTGGTAGTTCCTACTGGACAGATGTCTGTAGTAGAGAAATGTTGAGCATAGCTGGCATGTGTTTCATTATCAAAGACTGGAAAACGTGAGTATATCTCAACTGCAGCTACTTCACTTTAGGAAGGTTAAGAAGGATAGCTGAATTTAGGCAATGAAGAACCCATAATGTTTGCAATTACCTGCCCCATCCCCACCCCCCCCCCAGTGGTGAAATCCTGATGTTATGGTGCTAACCACTGGTAGCACTTCCATGGTGTCTCCATAAGCACTGTGGGGTGAGAGAGAGGGGAGACTGTAGCTTGGTCTCTACAGGTGGCTGTGCAGAGGGGTGTGGTGGGAGACCGACTCATCTGTATCCCACTGGCTGAGGAAGATCTTCAGCTGTGTTGTCAACAATTACTTGTCTTCAGTGTGAGCAATCAATAACAAGGAGAAAGTCACAGAGGAGAAAAAAATTACACTGATTCATCTTTCATTGTGTGGACGTATGCAACACTAGAATTAATCTTTTGAAAACCATGAATTACTTTATGTAAAATCTGTGCTACTAAGTGGTAAACCTATCCTGCTGAGAAAAAAATATAAAGGAAAGTCTTCAGTGTAATATCTGGTTTTGCGGGGAAGGAAGAGGGAAGATTTTACAGTTTACAATAGCAGAAAGCTTTGGGATATTCAAACAGGCAAATAAATGGTAGGTTTGATTCACTATTGTGAAAACAGATTTGAATTTTTATTTGCAACAGCAGTAGAGATTGCTCAAGCGAACAGAGATATTGGGGTTGAGTTTCTACTGCTCCTAGTCATCTTTTTTTTCTATTGGCATGATGTAAAGCAGGCTTAATATGGGTTTAGGTGACTGGCTCAATCATCTGCTTGTGTGGGATGCAGAAGTGGCACAGAGCACTGTTGAGTACCTCCTGTAGCAGAAGTGTTTTTCAAGGACGTGGCATTGTCACACAGCACTTGGATGAATCTGGAGGGCTGGAATACTTGTTGATTAACTCAGCAGTTGAGTCTACTTTGTTGTCCTGCCAAACATTGACATGTCATATCTGCCCAAGCACTGGAACTGATACCATGCTGTACAGAGTTATGATGCCCTGTGCTTTATTTTAGTGATGAGGCAGAGTTAGGGTTTTCATTATTGCATATTTTATGTGTATTTTGTGTTTTTGGAAACTCTGCGTCAGATTTTGTTTTTTTGACATTGTCATAGGAGAAAAACCCCAAATTCTATTAAATTTACCTTGTTCTTTAATGCTAGAGTTAAACCAGATTGCCTTTGGAGTTGTAAATGGAATTTATTTTCTCTTATTCTAATATTATGTCATGTTATTAATTTTACTAAGCCTGACTGTAACTTTCTTTGCTGATTCTTCCCTGCAGATATTGATGAGTGCGCTGCCAAGATGCATTACTGTCATGCCAATACAGTGTGTGTTAACTTGCCTGGATCCTATCGTTGTGACTGTGTCATGGGATATGTCCGTGTGGATGATTTCTCCTGTACAGGTGAGCTTTTAGGTATACAGCAATAGTAGCATTATATTGTGTTGTGTCTATTATTTAGCTTCTAACTAGACTGTGCCATACCAGATGCCGCATACTAGCTGGTCTCTGCTGGCTTAAAATTTGGGCAAAAATGAGATAGGATTCCAATGGTAAATCTGGTATGAGGTAGCTTTCCTATATATGGGCCCTTTGGGATTAATTTGGAAGGTGGCTCAAGAAGTCCTGCGGTACGCACACTGAGTGCTGTTGTCAACCAGGATGTGGTCCCTTCGTGTCCCACAGCTGGAGTGCATGTGAAGTGCAAAGGCTGAGGTCAGATCACGCACGTAGTGAGAAGAAATGAAATTATTACCTGTGGTTTGAAACTGGTCAGCGGACTGAACAGGAGAAATTATCCAAGAGAAGTCATCTTCTGGACAGAGCTAAGACAAATGTGTAAAAGCAAAACTGAAAATGTATAGAATCCTCAAAAACAGTTATTTAGTATTTTGGAAATTGTTGTTGTTATTGCTGAGAATTAGCATCTCCAGGGCTGAGACACATGTTATTTAGAAAAGAGAACAAATGTGATAGCATTGGACAATAAATTTAGTGATTCTTTTTTAGTACCTGTCAGCAAAATGAGCTCTAAAAATTCTTAGCAGAAAGTAGGTAGGTATCATTTCCACCTGGAGGTTTTTAAGGGACCTTCTCTGGCAGTCTCCGGGGAAAATATGAAAAGCTGCTGAAACACTTGGCCCAGCTATACCTAACTGGATCACATCTTTCAGTCTCAGCTCTCCAGAAAGGCTGATCTCAGGATTATTTTGATGGTGCACCTGCCTGGCAAAGGAGGAAAATATCAGGCAAAAGTATTGAAATGGAAATAAGTCAGCTCGACACAATACCATGTTTAGAATTGTGTTGGGTGAGCTATTTTCTCAAGTAGAAAGATGGCACAGGAGTATTCAATATAAGAATGATTTCCAGCCCAGAATAAATATGTTGTAATGCACATGGTGTCCTTAGGGAAGGTCGAAGAAAATGCTGACTTTCATGATGACAGCATGTCTTGTAGCTAAGATTTAGTTTATAAAAACTGTAGGAAAGTCCTGCCACCTCTTGAGAGAGGATGCTACTAAATAGGTGTCAGGAAGTGGATTTTTATTTTGCCCAGAGAGTCATTGTTTCTATATAATCTGTGTCTTTTGAGTAAACTTTTGAATTTTTCTTGATCTGACATGGCAGATGGTGAAAGAAAAGTTTCAGACCTTAGATTTTGTTCTAAATTATTGTGCTGTGTGAGATAGTGGCCTTCACAGTGACGGGGAAAGTGTAATTGATAATCTGACACTAGCTTCCTGTATATGCACTCCTAATTTCCTAATGTTCCTTTCCTTCCAACTAGGCATTATCATTAGGCATGCAAATCGATTAGAGAGCAAGGTATTTGTGATTTACAGAAAAAGTGTGAAATAGTAAGACAAGTTGCTTGACAATAATGGGTGAATAATCATTTAAAGTGCAACCACCAAAAATAAAATCCAGAATGGGTATAAGAACAAAATAAAAGAATAAGTGAAATAACCATCTCTTGCAGGTTTATGATCTTCCTAAAATGATTTCTTTTTTGACATCACAATTGAAAAGCATAAGTATGTAACATAGATGAGGAGAAACTTGTTTTGTTGCCTGTTGCATCTAGCAGTAATTGCATCTTAGAATAATAAATGTATTTAAAAGAAGTATTGTGCAATGGAAGCACTAATCCTGGTTTTGTGTCTTGCAATGACAGAATAATTTGAGTTGGAAGAGACCTTAAAAATCATCTAGTTCCAAACCCCATGCGATTGCCAGGGACATCTTCCCCTAGACCAGGTTACTCAAAGCCCCATCCAGCCTGGCCAAGAACACCTCCAGGAACGGAGCATCCACAGCTTCTCTGAGCAACCTGTTCCAGTGCCTCACCACCCTCCCAGTAAAGAATTTCTTCCTAAAATCCAATCTAAGTCTTCCCTCTTTCAGTTTAAAACCATTACCCCTCATCCTGTCACTACAATCCCTCACAAAGAGTCCCTCCCATCTTTCCTGCAGGCCTCCTTCAGATACTGGAAAGCCAATATAAGGTACCCCTGGAGCTCTCTCTTCTCCAGGCTGAACAGCAACTCTCTCAGCCTGTCTTCACAGGAGAGGTGCTCCAGCCCTCTGATTGTCTTTGTGGCCTCCTTTGGACTCACTCCAATGGATCTGCATCCTTATGTTGCAGGCCCCAGAGGTGAACACAGTAATCCAGGTGGCATCTCATGAGAGTGGAGTGGAGGAGCAGAATCACCTCCCTCGCCCTGCTGGCCACACTTCTTTTGATGTGGCCCAGGATGTGGTTGGCTTTCTAGACTGCAGCTGCACACTCTTATCCACCAGTACCTCCAAGTCCTTCTCAGGGCTGTTCTCAATCCATTCTGTGCCCAGCCTGTATTTGTGCTTGGAATTGCTACAACCCAATTGCAGGACCTTACACTTGGCCTTGTTGAGCTTCATAAGGTTTGCACCTCTCAAGCCTGTCCACGTCCCTCTGGATGGCATCCCTTCCCTCCAGCGTGTTAACTGCTCTGAACAGCTTGATGTTGTCAGCAAACTTTCTGAGGATGCACTGTCCGTGTCTCCAATAAAGATTTTGAACAACACTGTTCCCAATACTGACCCCTGAGGAATACCACTCCTTGCTGGTCTCAATTCCAATTCCTTGTCTGCCGAGTGGTCTGTCTGTCAAATCGTTTCTCTCCAATCTAGAGACAAGGATGTCATGTGTGACAGTGTCAAATGCTTTGCGCAAGTCCAGGTAGATGCTGTCTGTTGCTCTTCTCTCATTGTAGAAGGCCACCAAATTTGTCTTAAATATGATTATACAGACTTTTCCTTTTGTGAATCTTGAAAACACAAATAACAATAAGAAAAAAACCGTCAGGTAGCAAGTATTTATCTAGTTTCCTCTCATGCTGGCACCAGTGTCAAGCAGGCACAAGGGAAATACATTGTAACTATTACTCATTTTTTAACATTTTTTCCCTCTTTATTCAAACCAAAAAAATTAGAAATTATCTTGTTACTGCGCCACGCAACTGGGGACAAATCTGAAGGCCTGAGGTGGGTTGGCATTCTGATTACATCTGAATTTTGTGTGTGTGTCTGGCTCTTAGGGGTTCAAGATAAGGGTTAACAAGTTTCAAATGTAAACACTTGAAGGTATGTGCATAGCACCACACATATTTTATACACTGTTGGCTTAAAAGCAGAGCTGTTCCACAGAGCAGGAAATATCATAGACATATCCCATGTTTGGGGAAGTCTGAATCTAATTCATTGAAGTCATCTGCTGTCGAGCAGGTTCTGTGCTTGGTGGATCGCCTCTGGGCTCTGATGGCTTTCAAAAGGTGGAAAGCAGCGATGTGTGGAAGTTGTAAGTCAGAAACCATTTTTAAGCTGAAGGAAATATTTCAATTTGCTATTGAAGGGATTATCTTTGGCCAATTTGAAGTGGGTGAAATTAAATTCATTTGGATATTGCTGAATTTTAAATACATGCCTTCCAGTGTGTTTTCTTACAACTCTGCATCTTTCTCAAATTAAACTAATTTGTACTGTTTTGGTGTTGATGAAACTTTTTTCCCCCAAACAATTTTTGAATAATATTTTCCATTTTTGATCATGAGAGCGGTGGGGTAGGAAATCCCTGTGGTTATCAGTAAGAAGCTACCGTGTTAGAAGCTGTGCTGACTGCATAGAAAATGCAGTTACAGAGTTAAAATAACTAAAATAATATTCTGAATGTAGTCTACAATGATATTAAACCCTGTACTATGATTTCAAATTACGTAATAGCTATTTTAATAAATAATCAATATTCAGTCTCACATAACCTCAATACACCAGGTGCGCTTCTGCTTTGTTCCGTGGTATTATGTGACATTAGTCAGCCTAGCAATAATTTTAACCTGTCTTCACCAAGAAAGTTACACTGGTGTTTTTGTGCTCTCCTGTTCCTAGTGCTTTGAGCTCTGAATTAAGCCGTTGAGTGAAAGACAGTTTTATTTAGAGAAGTTCCTCTTGAACAGGAGGCTTCTTTCGGTCTCTTCCTGGGACACTGACAGGTTGTTTATCTGTTCTCAGCTAAATCAGTCTTGCCCATTCTGAAAACAGCAGCAAGATTTGCTGCTCCAGATGCTCTCGTTTACTGGAGTCTACTATGTCAAGCATTTTATTGACTTCCACAGGCTTTTACTTTGCCTTCTTGTTGAAAAATAAGTTCTCTTGGGTTGCTCTCTTCTAAGATACCAGTTTGGGAGTTTGCTTCGGAAGTGCTTTATTTACTTTAATGCATTTTGAAGCATTAGAAATTACATAAGAAGAATCTTGTAATTTTAGTTCTGATGGGCTGTATCTGTTCTCTGGTATGATTTTGAAAATCCATGGATGTGACTTTCTGTAGTTTGAAAGTACAATATACAGTTTCTATGTCCTATTGCCATTCAATCAGGTAAGCAAACACTCTTTTATCTTAACAGGCTGTAAGTTATCTGTAATAACTAGATATGTCATGCTGATATGAAGAGGAAAGAGAGTGGTTTGGTCTCATCTCTTTTTGCATAGTACTGGCATTTTCTATGAAGATGGTCACGGTGATCATGATAAAGATTCCTGGCCTTTAACATGTATGGAAACAGGTTAAAAAAATATCCCTCATTTTGCAATGTTGTCCTTGGGGCTGCATGGGACACTGAAAACTTACAAAAATCCTGCAGCCATTCAAAGAATAAGTTGTCTCATTTTGTGTAGTCACTGCTGGGCTTTATTTTGGGATTTTAATTTTTTAAAAATTTCCAACAAATGTTCTCTAATTAGGTACTAAAGCTTAAAAAAAAACCCCAAACCTTTACAAATGAGAGTGCCAAGAGATTTTTATTCATCTATTTGCATGTATTACTCATGGCTCTTTTGCAAAATGGAAGAACTTCCTTTGGACTTGAGAATGATTTGACCCATTTTGCCCGAGGGTCATCTTTTCAAGAAACAGTATGGAAAGTTATCTGGCCATCCAACATATGTCAGTAGCACATTCTACCAAAATGTGCTGTGGCCTATATGCAAACGTCCTCTTCTTTCTGTGCTAAGCTGTGCTGGCAGATGCATTTCCTCCATGAAAGGAATCCACCTCCAGATTTTGCTGTGGAATTGTGGAGTTCTGCGTGATATTTGAATACTGGACTGTGCTTTTAACCCATTTGCAGTCCTCATTTCATGTGATAATGTTTGCAGAACTTTTTACCTTTGGCTTCTCTTAGCAATGAGTCACTAAAATAATTATATGTTACTTGCAAAAAGCAAACCTTTATTTCCTGCTGAGGAAATATTTTCAAAATATATCATTCAGTATCTTAGTTGTGAGGAAAATATGGTGGTATTTAGAAGTATACAGTTTAGAAGAAGTCTTAGAATTTAAATGTTGGTCTGTAGTTTATATACTAATTTGAAGTACAATATGAGTACAGAAGAGAGTAAGAAAGCCTAATGATTCTGATGGGTTATCCCTCAAATCCCTTCATTTCTCTGTGGTTTCTGGAGTAGCATTCAGGTTTGAATCTAATGCACCGTTCAGAACAAGCCCTTCTGCAACATGTTATTGCAAAAGTTGTGCCTAAAACATAGAAAAACATATAGTTCTAAGACATCCCAATTTCAAGGGAACAAGCCAGCAGCCAGCATCCCCCTTCTCCTGCTCTTCCCTTCTTTCTTTTCCCCTGTCTGAGAAAGGCAACTCAATTGCAGAAATCTCCTGCTATGTTCAGGACAAATGTTCAAATTGTTTGCTGTCACAAAAATCAATGCCTTTATTTTGTTGCTGGACTTTACCAGGTTCAAGGTGGTGTAGTTGACCCCATAATACTAGTAATAATGCAGCAAGTTTCACAATGGTGAAGGGCAGGTTACTGGCCTCTTATCCAGAACACCTGCATGTGTTTGAAAAAGACCTGAATAGAAGCTTTTAGGCAGCTGGTTGATAGTACAGTCACTTTTTGAAAGACAGTGCAATCTCATCTGCTGATCTTCTTTGTCCCCTTTTACTTTTCCAGTGAACTAAATTAGCATTCAAGAAAGAAACATTAATATATTTGGCGTGGCACTGGAACTTTTGAAGTACTGTGCAGGGTCGTGGATCACAGAGGTCAGTAAACAGGTTACCACTATTCCCATGGTGGCCCAGAGCTGGTGACTTGATAGACATGTCTGCTCACTGGAAAAAAAAGTCTGGGTCAGTAGGCAGCGAAGGTAGTTCTGTGGTGGAGTAGTTTTCAGGTATGTTTTGGGGACGAGTCCTCTTTAGATCTTGCTGTTCTAAAGGATATCATTAGTGAGTATCTTGCCTAGCACTACGCAATTTTTAAAGAAACACAAAAATCTTGTTGGGGTATTAGTTATATGTCAGGATTTATAGGTTAGGAAACAGATGTTCAGCACAATGGGTGTGACTGGGGATAAGGACCTTATGCAGATCTGGACCCTCCTGATTTTATTTGACTTTAATATATTGATATATGCTGCTCTGAAATATTCCCTGCTGTGGGGTCCACTCAGTCCTCTACATGCTGAGAACAACCCATTGTCCTACTGGCTGCATCTTGATTTCTGTGCTTGTCTTCTCGCTGCACTGTATCTTCAGGGCAGCAGTTGGGCATTTCCAAATGCATTTGGAAATTGGTCTTAAGCTAACCTGAATGGATGACACTATGATTTTATTAACTCAGCAGGCACAAAATACTCTTATGCTGGTCTTTTCTTTCACAAGATCATTATGTGTCAAGTGCTAAAAGGCAGGACAGGACTTAGCTCCTAGTGTTAGGCAGTACTCTTCTGTTTGAAAGGTAGTCAATAGCATCTCAGTTCCCAGGACTGTGAAGGGAAATGTTTAGTTTCAGATGCCTTGAAATGCAGAAACATTTGTTTTGAGTCCCTCAGTGGGCTGTTGGCCAAGTTCAGCAGCAGGTAATCTATGCACCAGTGGGATTGCCTGCATCAGAGAGCATTTCTTTGCTCTGCAGGACAAGTCAACAGAAGACGAGAAGAGCATTGAGGCAACCTAGCAAAACAAAAACAGCGGTTCCACATCAGGTGACTGATATGCAGGTCTTGACTCAGAACCCATTAACACAATAGAAAGCTTTCAATCCGTTCATTTTGGCTTTAGACAAGTCCCATGGAGAGATAACTAGTGCACTCTTGCCATAGGGAAGCTCTATTTATAATAATACTAAAAAGGATGATTCTTTTGTGTTGTCAGAGAATACTGTACTACTATGGATGAGGTAGCTTCTCAATGTATCCCTACAAAGCTGATAAGTATTTAATTGCTGTTTTGGAAAAGAGGAAGCTGAGGCACTGAGAAGTGGAGCGTCTTGCCCAAATTCATGCTGAGACAGTGACAGCATTGGAGAGTCTAGTAAAAAGAGCCAGAAAAATTAGATTGTGGAAAAGCAGACTTACATCAACAAGGATTCAGTGAGCAGCGAGGTTGATTTTAATAGTTCTTGATATTTTAACAAGAAACTGTAGCAGTTCAGTGAAGCACGGTGTGCATGGGCCCTGAATAGCCGCATGACCTTCATGTTATAAATCTTCCTCTTTCCATACAGTTTTGTAACATCTTTTGTTACTTTGGAGTTGAATTATTTCCCAGTCCTCTAATTTTAAGTACCACCTAACATTTCGTTCCTGACTTCACCTTCATTTACTGGGTTTAACTGCAACATTTTTTACATTCCTTCCTTTAAAAAAAAAAAAAGTTGGAAAACTGCATATTATTTGCTCCGAAGTGCTTTCAGTCTGAGGAAAAAATGTACTAAAAATGTAATATTTGTAGTGATTTAAATTCCTCACTGGTAAATAGTTTAATTAAACATCTTTGTGCTTTCCTGTGCTCTAGGCATGGAAGTATTGCTAATTTGTCCAGAGTAGTTGGTAATCCTTTCAAGTCCTGTTGACACATTGATTTTCTGTAACTTTATTAATACTAAAATTCATTAAAGAGCTGACCACAAATCATGCGGATAGTTGTATTTTTTGACTTAGGCATAATTAGCATCTTTACATGATTTCTTAGCTGCAGCCTTTTGTGCTGCTCCATGTGCTATCACAAAACTTTAGTATTTCAAATTTTTTGCATATGCATGTTCGTGCATAGACATTAAATTGTGCTTAAAAATAATAATATTGATTTCTTACTGATTCAAGACCCATGAATGAAGCTGTCTGTCTAAAGCACAAGAAAGGGCAAGCCTTTCCATGTCAACTGGTCAGCATTTGTTCTGAGCTCTCTTATGGCAGGATTTCTCCTTGCTACAATCAGACTAAATCCATTTCTGTGACCCACAAATTCTTGGTTCCTAAATCTAGCAGTTACTACAAGCAGTCTGTGAGGCAAGAAATGGAATGAGAACCACCACACTAATTTCTTAGTGGGAACATGCAGCAGCTGCAGGATTGATGTCAGTGGCTGGAAGCAAAAAGCTCTCATGGTTTAGTCAGCTGCTTCCACAGCAACTGTTAATGCCTTCAGGAGTGTAACTTGCTCTTGGGAAAGAGTTTACTCGATCAAGTTTTGATAATTTTTTTTTTTTTTTAAGCTCTAACAGCTAGGGTTTGTCACCTTCTTTGTTCAAACAAGCAAAAAACTGCCCCATGCTGTATTCTGTTTGTAGAAACTGTTCGTAACAAACTCTTTGTTCTTCAGACACAGAATTGAACTCTTCTACTAGATCATGGAAGTAACTGAACCATAGAGAGGGGCGTCTGGGTCATCACTCCTCCTCAATGCAGGATCCACGGACCCTGAAACATCCTTTGCCCCATCTGTTCTTAAAAAAACCCAAACAACTTCAATGAGGGAAATTCCTTAATCCCTCTTTTGTCGTGTTCTGCTCCCTCCCCCACCCCCCAATACTTATTTGGCCATTTAGAAAGGTTTGCTCAAAGTTCACCTTAAATCACCCTTGCCAAAATTTAAGCCTTTCACCTCTTACCATAATCTCAGTGAACACGGAGAATGCTTTGACGGTTATATTTGCAGTCCTTTTTAATAGTTAAAATACCTTATTAATGAATATGCTTTATTCTTCTCATCTGTAACCTAAAAGCCTGTTTTTAGGTTTATGGCTGAACACTACAAAAATATTATAAGACGGTTTTCTTCCTAATTTCACGTTTACCCTTTCTGAAAATTCTGGGCTCGTGCCCCATAACTTCTGGTGTCTTGCAGAAGATTTTTTAGCATTGAGCGGCAAGATTGTGTTATGTCAGGGAAGATGCTCTAAAGAATGGTCTCGAGTAAGAGGCACATGGGGTCAGCAAGTCGGAAAGTTATGGCCTAAACCTCTCCCATATTCATTGACAGAGTCCTGGGTTCTGTTACTGTCTGCTGCCAAAGGCTGGACAGTTAGGCACAATGCTGGCTGTTCAGGATAGGAATTCTCTGCCCTGCTGTATCCTCCTTTTCTGTCCAAACACATTGTTCAGCTAGACAAAGAAGAAATATCAGCAGGATGACTAATAGCCAGATAACTTGAATGGGTTACAGGGCTTGTCTGATTTCAGTAATCATGAGCACATTACTGTTGGAAAATATTAGGAAAAAAAGGCTCCGATGCTCCTCCAGTATGTGTGTATATATTTTGCAGTGTGTAGTATCTGGAGTCCTGTGTGACCACAATCTGTAGAGTGTATGGCACATCCGTGTGTATTTCTTCCAAAGAAAACTCATGCAGAGGAAGAGGAGCCTGTTCACATTGGTATATACGAGTGCCAAATTCCTACCACTTTGATTTAGGGAAGCATGGAAATGATCAGGGATGCAATCACTGGACCTCTAGAAAGGCCAGGAACTTGTGGTATATTAATTTGAATTTGACAAATCTGTAATTTGGGAATTTCCTCCTGAAAGGCAGTGTGTCATGGTGGGTGAGGCTAGTTTGCTCAAGAACAACTGGTGTATCTGTGGAATGTTCAGCACTTTGCTGCTCTGCTGTTCTCTCTTTGTGTTTGCTGCTTGGATGGAAGATATCCAGAGTAAGGCATTTATTTCTGAAACAAAGGAAATATATATAAAGCTGCTTAAACTGAACAGAAAATTTTCTGTAAAGTTTGTGGTGCTTATGTCTGATGGGCTTTTCTGACAATGGCAAATATGTATGACAAAGGCTTTTGCAGATCTTGGTATTTTTTTTTAATTTAAAGGTGTATTTTATACATAAAGAAAAAAAGTAGTAATTTTTTTTTTCTTTTTTATGATCTCATTTTTATACCTGTGCTGAATATTTCATAGATGTGTGCATAATGATTAGGAGAAAGCTAATATTTTATTAACAACTATTGATTCTTGGGTATCAATTACTGTATACAAGTGATCAAAGAATCACGTTCTGAGCAATCTTAGATACTGGAAAGACCTTAGGACCCCGGTTCAATGATGGGCATCTGTTATTTGTTTGAAGTGGCTGGGGTTTTGTGTAAGTCCTGTTTAGATATGCATTGTAGATTGGCCAACTCTTACTTTGCTGGTTCTGCAGCTTCCCAGATAACTTAAAAATGCTGTTTTCAGCAGAATTGTGTGTGCTAGGGGGTGAGGGATGGGGCAGAATTTCTGCTGCTCTGAAGGTGTGCAATGTGGCTTGTCTGTTTCAATGGTCTCATTCTGGTTTTGGAGGAACTTTATGTTTTATGAAATAGAATATAAAGATATATTTTGGGTAATATTTGCAGGTGAATGCTAGTTTTTAGGATAGCTAGGTTACCAGATATTTATTCCTAGATTTGTAAGCATCAGTGAGCAACCACAGATCTGTTAATGTTGTCTTTCTGAAATGTTTGTGAAATAGTTTTAAAGGGTGTAGAGGAACTGCCACTGGCAAGCAGACTTATTTGGTCCATAATAAGTATAACCTTTGGGAATAGTGCATGGAGGGAGGAGAAAGAAGGTGGCTTTGATCTGTCACTTTGTAGTTAATATTTTCATGCTTTCTCCTAGAGGCTTTTTGCCTCCTAGTATGAAAATTTCTATTTAGTTACATGATTGCATGTAATAATTGCTCAAACTGGGGATTTTTCTGACTCTCCCAGAAATAACTCGTATTCATTGTCAGAGAAGTGGGACAGAGCTGGGTAAATGAATGACTCAGTCTTGCTAATCATGCTCCCATTAGGATAGTCGATTGCCAGTCTTACATGCTTAGGTTTTGTTTCTTTTCTGAGATTACAAATGATGTGCATTTTTAGAAAATACAGTTGATGCTGCTAGACTGACGTAATCAGGTGTTTTGAGTAAGGCTTTCCTATTGTGAAAGGTGAGAGCAGAAAGGGCCAGACAGCAGGGCTGCCAAGTAAAGAATAAGGATGGCCATGGAGAGACAGCTTAGTGACTTGTAATGGTAAAATATTTTTTTCCTATTTATGTTGAAGAAAATTCTCCGTGTTTTCAGGATCCAAGGGATTTGGTTTAGTCTGCTTTGTGCTGCTCATAATGGAGAGTTCTATGTCACAGGATTTAATGTATATAAACTTTTATAGTTCTGAACTATCTAGTAACACTTGTGCTTTATGCTTGTTTTTGCTTGCTTGTTTGCTGCTATTTTTTTGCTTTAGAAATAACACAAATTTTGAAAGTGATATTCTGTGGAATATCTGACATTGCAAATTCTCCTGTAAAAAGTAAGTTAAGAATATGTATATTTAGGCAGACATGCAGTCCACAAAGGGGTAAAGGAACCCCTCTGATCTTTGTAGCCTTGCATTCAGATAGATTCCTTGGTATCTATACAGTTCTGAACTGCATCATCAGCACTCACACATTCACATTTATGAGACTGCGATGAAATCCCAGAGAAAATCACATTTATAGCCTGAGCTTGGACAGGGCTCTGCCTTTTGAGGAGTGGGGCACTATGGTGTAGATGTCAATAGGCTCGATGTCTTTCATGACTACTATGGCCCCATCCAGGGCTCGGGGTTCAGTTTTAGGCATGAGGGTTAATCCTTTCTCTCTAGGAACAAGGGTAGCTAAATGTATTAAAAGCATATTTGGTTCCTGTTTATCTGCCTGGCATGCTAAAATCTCTACAAACTTTTGATTGATTCTCTCCACACTTAGGCTTATTCTGCTCCCCAGTGAAGATTCAAAATCCAGAGTCCAAGTGACTCTTCTCTGCCTAGATCTGGGGTCTCTAGATGTTGCAAGCTAAAGGAAGATGTATATGGCAACTTTGGGAGAAACGAAGGAAAAAGGGGCAGGCTACTCAGGAAGATTACAAAGATGTTGTACGGCTATGTAAAGAAAAGATTAGTAAGGCCAAAGCCCAACTAGAACTTAACCTGGCCTTGGATGTTAAGATCAACAGAAAGAATTTATATAAATATATTAGTAACAAGAGGAGGACTTGGGAGAATGTCCATCATTTATTGGACATGGGAGCTAACATATTGACAGAGGATGAGGAGAAGGCTGAGGTACTTAATGCCTTCTTTGCCTCAGTTTTAGTAGTAGGTTGTTCCCTGAGCACCCAGACCCCTGCTAGCTAGGGGCGGGGAGCAGAATGTAGCCCCCATAATTCAAAGGGAGGTAGCAAGGAGGTATCCAACACCTGGATATAAACAACACTATGGGGCCAGGTGGGATCCATCTGAGAGTACTGAGGGAACTGGCAGAAATGCTCACTGAGCCACTTCCCATCATTTACCAGCAGTAAATGGCAGACTGGGGAGGTCCCAGCTGACTGGTGTCTAGCAAATGTGAAATGTGATGTCCATCCACAAGAAGGGCTGGCAGGATGATCCGAGGAGCTAGAGGCCTGTCAGTCTGACCTCCGTCCCTGGGAATGCCATGGAGCAGTTCATCCTGAGTGCTATTATGCAGCGTGAGAAAGACACACAGGCAATGAGGCCCAGTCAACATGGGTTCACGAGGGGCAGGTCTCTACCTGGACTTTAGTAAGGCCTTTGGTACATTCTCCCACAGTGTCCTCCTGGAGAAACTGGCTGCCCATGGCTTTGATGTGAGTACTCTGCTGAGTTAAAAACTGCCTGGAAGGACAGGCCCAGAGAGTGGTGGTGAATGGAGTTAAATGCAGTTGGTGGCCGGTCATGGGTGGTGTCTGCCAGGGCTCGGTCTTAGGCGTGGTTCTGTATTAACATCCCTATCAATGATCTGGATGAGGCGATCGAGTGCACCCTCAGTAAGTTTGCAGATGACACCAAGTTAAGCGGGAGTGTCAACCTGCTGGAGGGTAGAAAGGCTTTGCAGAGGGATCTGGACAGGCTGGATGGATGGACTGAGGCCAACGGGATGAGTTTCAACAAGGCCAAGGGGGTCCTGTGCTTGGGTCACAACAACCCCATGCAGTGCTACAGGCTTGGAGAAGAGTGGCTGGAGCTGCCTGGCAGAAAAGGACCTGGGGGTGTTGGCTGACTGTGGGCTGAACACGAGGCAGCAGTGTGCCCAGGTGGCCAAGAAAGCCAACAGCATCCTGGCCTGTATCAGGAACAGTGTGGTGAGTGTGACTTAGGGGGTGATTGTCCTCCTGTACTCAGCACTGGTGAGGCCCCATCTTGAGTGCCTTGTCCAGTTCTGGGCCCCTTACCACAAAAAAGACATTGAGGTGCTGGAGCAGGTCCAGAGAAAAGGGCAACGAAGCTGGTGAGGGGTCTGGAGAATAGGCCTTATGAGAAGCAGCTGAGGGAGCTGGGATTGTTCAGCCTAGAGAAAAAGAGGCTGAGGGGAGAGCTTATTGCTCTCTACAACGACCTGAAAGGAGGTTGTAGAGAGGTGGAGGTTGGTCTCTTGTCCCAGATCACAGTTGATAGTACAAATTGTGCCAGGGGAAGTCCATATTGCATATTTGGAAAAAAAATTTACACTGAAAGGGTTACTAAGCCTTGGAATGGGCTGACCAGGGAAGTGGTGGTCACCCTCCCTGGAGGTATTTAAAAGATGAGTTGATATGGTGCTTAGAGACATGGTTTAGTAATGTTTTTCATCAGAGTTAGGTTGGTGGTTGGACTGGATAATCTTAAAAGTCTCTTCCAGCCTAGACAATTCTATCTTGCTATCTGGGGATGTAGGTTATTTTCCATTGTTTTTTTTTCTTGCTGCTATTAGAATTGGAGCACTGACTTGGATTAAAATTAAGGAAAAAAGAAGAATTAAATAAAATTCCTATCTGATGTGAAGTGTTTGGCAGCAGCAGAAATGGCAGATCTTACAGAATTGTTTGCTTAGGGTACAAGGCAGAGTTGAACATATAAATACACACGCTGTCTTTCATGGTTGATGCTTCCAGAAGAAAGAGAAGGGACTTTTTTTAAGGGCATCAGAGCAGCCTTGTTCCATCTGGATTGCTAAATTTATGACCAGTTTTGAGTGATTGAGTTTCCAGAGCTGAACATCATTGATGATACTTGTAAAGACAGCAAGAGACTTCCTTATTACACAGAAACTGAAGGAGTTCTATAAAAAGTCAGCTGGAAAGGCTTAATCCAAGGCATTAATGAAATTTGAAATGTAACTTTTTTAAAAGAACTTTGGAAACAAAAAGCTATATTGACATTGGAGAATGTACCAGTATTTCATATTCTCATATATAATATATTCAGGCCTCTATTTCAAGGATGCAGTCTTTTGCATACACTTTATCAATAAATAGTCATATTGGCAGGGAGGGGATTTTTTTTTTTTCCTTCTTTACATTTGACTTTGTATTAAAAATGTATATGGCTAAAGACAAAGTCAGGAAATAGTCAACATGGAGGTTGCTAAAAGTGTGGTTACCTACAAATCCCCAAAATCCAGAGGCTGGGATTATAGCTGGTAGAAATCAAACTGCTTATTTAGGTCTACTGTCAAATGGGATTTTGAAGTTCTTTTAGTTGCTATTGCTTTTGATTTGTTTCTCTGAGGTTGTTGATTTATTAAAAATCATCTGTGCAATTAGAATGCCTGTCAGTATCCATAAATTGGATCAGGGACCAAGAGCAGTTATTACCCTATGTGGATTTTGGTTTTGCGCTGCAGAAAAGAGGGTAATTAATTCACTGACAAAATTAATTCATGCTTCTTTTGAAATATGAAGCTCTTACCTGATGGGTTTTTTTGGAATTCTATAAAGATGAATTTCTTACATTATTTCAATGGGTTAACTGCCTTTATAGTACAAATTTATGTTCCAGTGGAAGTTTAGTGTTTTCAACAGTTAACTTGAGATGCCGAGTTTAAAACAGATTAGCAAAATACAGAAAACTAGAAACTAATGCAGCATTAAAGTTAAATGCTTATTGTGCTTGGTATATAAATATATTCAGACAGCTCTTGAAGGACATTAAAAGATCAATTTTGAATCCTGTTGTGTCTGTCACGGTTTAGCCTCGGCGGCAACAAAAGCGCCACGTGGCAGCCCCTTGGCTCCGCACCCCCCCAGCGGCCAGGGGGGGGAAGGATGAGAAAGAAAAGGCAGACTCGTGGGTTGAGATAAAAACTGTTTACCAGAGCAACAGGTATGGCAGGGAAACAGCAACACAGATGGAGGAGACAAACATGAGCACAATACCGACCGCACCGCGTGCCGACCCGACCCGACCGCCACCGACGCCGCTGAGCGCACCCCGGCGCCGCCCGCCCATATATACACCTACGCCGTGACGTCACCACGCCCACTCGCGGCTGTGGCCCCTCCCCTCCCCCGCTACCTCCCTGCTGACCCTGGGTCCGGCACACATCGGGTGGAATAGCTGTGCCGGATAGAGACAGGGGAGAGTCAACCCCGTCCCTGCTGGAAACCAGGACAGTGTCCCAGTTACATAGGTTTTCCAGCAACAGATGGTTTAAGGATAAACCACTACCAAAATGAATTAACATGGTGCAACTGTTAACAGTTCACAATTTGTATACTAAACAAATAAAGGCAATATGTAAATATGCCTTTAGAGAAAGTCAGGACCAGACATAAGGATTACTCAAGTTACTGGAAAGATTTAGCAAGGTGCTGAGATGCTGGTTGCTACTTGATGCTACTGCAGGGAGGTATTGGCTTTTCAGTCAAAAGTCAGTCTTGTCAAGCTGGATCTGAGCCTGTGAAGCATTAAGCATCTGCTGCAAAATTTTAAGTTCCTTCCCTTTGTGAACGCTAATGTGGGTAGTGGGTTGTCAGCAAATCTCTGGAAGGACTCTTTTTTATATATGTTTTGGGCTCTGCTTTGATGACCCTTTCTGTCCCTCCTTTCTATGTGCTACATGGGAATAGAAATAAAGCGAATTTAGAAGTGATTGAGGGCATTAACTCTGTAAACAGCTGGACCTCAGCTGTATTGTTTCAGTCTTTTAATAGCTCAGACTTTTTTTTCCTCTAAATGGATTTAAGTTAAGAGTATAAGCTGCTTTCTGAACAGAAGATGCTTATGGAAAAAAAGCAACTCTTTATGATGTTAAAAAACCAGAAAGTGAATTACTAGCATGGAGGAATTTTTCCAATGATTTCTTTAATCAATCCTACTTGTGTTTCTCTCTGTTGATAGCTCTACAGCCACATTAATTCTGTGCGGAGAAGGGTCTTCAGACTTATCTTTTCTTCAGTATCTTCTGAAAATAACACTTTGAGTGATCATCTTGGAATTATTATTATTATTTTTTTAAATATTATTCCATTAAGTCCTAGGAATATAAAGCTAGAGTCCCTTTTTAAGCTATGAAATTCACACAGGTGGTGTTTCTTACCTTATTTCTACTCATTATTGGTATTAATAATTCCTAGTATTAGATATGCATTTTTACAGAAGTGGTGGTCTGAAGATCCTGTGGTAGTTTATTTATTTATTTATTTATTTGCTCTGTGGTTATTCAAAATTCAATATGATACTACCTTTTAGAAACAAACATTGTAAAGATAAAATGCACCAAGTACCATAGGAAGAATAAATCCAAGCTACTGTCCACTGGATATGGTGCAGGGTAGCCTGAAAATTATATAGAAGTATGGAATTAGTGCAGTACCCTGCACAGGCAAATGGCAAACATATTGCTTCCCAAAGCTCCTGTGTAAGCTTTTCAAGACTGGCACTGCGGAGACTAGCACTAAAAGTCTTCTCCAGGGTAATGAAAGATGTAATGATTTCTGCTCAGTTGCTTGTTTTGCCTAAAATGAAAGATTATCTTTTTTGTTCGTTGAGTATGTTAAATCTTTATATAGTCTGACTGAACACATTAGCCTTTTCTAATGCGAAGCAATCAGAAAAGTCCTTTTTATACAATGCTTCCTAATAAAGAAAAAGGCAAATCTAATGTTTGACTTGCATGCTATCCTTCTACCTTGATTCAGTGATGTCTAAATTGGCATGATCCATAGGTAACCTCACTGCTTGCCCTTTCTATGTCAGCTAAAAATCAGTAGTAAGAGGAATATGGAGACAAGTTCAGTCTCTTCTTGTGACACCTGCTTGAATGAATTTGAGTAGTCTTGTACTGCTGCATGAACTGGCTCAGCTATTCACAGAGGAAGGCAAGAAGGTCAGCTCCCCACTCCTTCCTGCAACCAGTCTGAGTGTAAACATGTCAGCTGAACTCAAGAAAAACAAATAATTAAAGTGGTGTAAGCTGCAAGGCCCATTGTTGGGCCTATCAAATAATCCTAGATACCCTCTTACCTGAGATCTCTTCAGATAGCAGTCTAAAATCCATGATTGTTTCTTTCTTACAGAAAAAAAATTAATTGCCTTTTTATTACAACCTGACATCTTGATCTGCAGTTGATCTAGTATTTATTCTCTAAGAGCAAAGTTGGTTCCCTCAGAGAAATTGTAGGCCTCCCCGCAGCTCTAATATATCATAGAAGAAATCTTTTTCCTTGGTTCCATCTAATGATCATTTTGTGCCTTGAACCATAACGATCAATAATTTCATAATTAAATCCTAGCTAGAAAAACTATTCATGCTATTCACGTACATTAAGGGGCTACTATTTTGAATATTATTGGACTTAAAATGAGTGCTGTATAATGTCTTTTTATCAGTTAGACCTGTTCTCTGAAATGACTGCTTCTGTCTGTCCATCCTGATTTTTCCCCCCTTTAATTTCACCAAGCAACAGAACCTTTTTATTAATATTCAATGAGAGACTTTTCTACATTCTGTTACTCATTTTACATACCTTTGTCATAGCTGCTATTCATTTTCTCCTAAGTACTGAGTAATCATAATCTTTTGAATCTTTTTATTCATTTCTTTAAAGAAAACAAATGGGACCTTCCAAAGAAGAAAGTTAAGTAGATACATGAATATTATAGTGATCTGGGAAAAATAATCGCTTTTATTGCTTTCACTCTTCACAAAGAGGAGGATAATTGCTGCTGTTTAAATCCTTCAAATGCTATTTGTTGGTATAATTTCAATTGGCCACAATACGTTATTTTCAATGCTCTTGCATTTTAATCTCTAAGATAAAAATGTGATTACTTAACAGATGATAAAAGTAAAATTGTTTCTGCAAAGGCGGTCAGGTTATTATGAAATATCTAATCTAATTAGCTTAGGTGAACTTGATGTGACGTAAATCTGTTAGAAGCAACAGTCAAAGGAGAATAGCAACCAGACACTATTTAACAAAAACAACAATAATAATTATAGTCCTAAAATATTTCCATTTTAATCCTTTATGATCCTTCAAAACAAGAGTGCATTGAGTATTTCAGTGTTTTTGTGAACCAGTTAGCTTAGTTTTACAGTGAAGCAGAGATGCCACACAAAATCCTACCGAAGGGATTTTTTTTTTGCTCCTGTAAATCGAACTTCTCTTTTTTAATTTTATTTTCTGTCTATAACTGTTCAAATGATAAACCTTAGATTGCATGTAACTGGAGTGGGAGGACAAGAAAGTTCAGCATTAGTGAAATATCAATTTCAAACATTGTGTAATGATGTTGTCTATATTTTTTTTCCTGTAGTTTCTTGACATTTATGAATTGGTGGAGACAATGATGCTCCTGATTTCTGTCCACTTTTTAAATGCTACCTTGTCTTTCTTTTATAATAACTGGAAACAATATGCAAAACCTTGTAGGAATTACAGTCCTCCTTGTAGAGACACATTCTTGCTGTTTTTTATGTTTTCGGTTAGCATACAAAGTGTGCATTATTGTTTTGCTTTACAGAAAATACTGTTAAATACTCTGTTAATCTCATTTAATTTTCATTGGTTTATTATTTCTGAGCCTCAATATTAGCCCTTTTTTTCTTTTGTTCTTTGTTATTTCCCCACCACCACCATTGAGTTGCATTTGTTACTCATTAGCTCCTATTTTTTTCAGGGAAACTGAAGCTATTTGCATTCTATTGTAGTACGTTCCATGGCTTTGTCCTCCTGTATCTTTTCTTACTGGCAAACAGAAATAATTTGTATCTTATTCCCATGCTGCCTGCTCTTTCTGTGTACAGCTGATAGGAATCTGAGTTACGAGATTTCCTCCTTTATACATGTAGTTTAGAAGGACCCCGTTTTCAGGCTTTTTCTTTTAGTGCTGTTTATCGTCTTTTAATCCTGCTGTATTTCTATGACTGGCCCAATGGTTGTCATACCAGCACTGATCAGAGATGTGGTGATCCTTTCCAGCGTACATGGAAAGTGAGAAATGCCTGTCCCAAGATGAGGTGATAATCCTGCTGTAGTTAATGATCTTTTTCTCATAGCTCTATTATTATTATACAACCTACATTGTGCCTTCTCAAGCAAGAAATGGCACTCAGTGAGCATCACAGAATAATAAATGTTTCTTTTTGAAACGGTTTTTGGAAACCTTACAACACAAAGTCACAGGCTGTAATAACGCCAAGTAAGTATTTTGAAGAGAATAAACCTAAAATATGAATCTTCCCCATGCATTGTTCAGAAAAAGAATGGAAAATAGGATCATGAACAAAAAAAAAAGTCACTGTTCTTTGTTTTAGAAACAAAAGATGGGAATTACTTGTGGTTTGGAACTAACCATTGGTTAACCCACTCCAAATGTACCACTTCCCCTTGGATGCTTAGGCTAGTGAAGTTTCAGAGAAACACTGAAGTTAGAAAATGCCTTGTGTAGTTACTCTTCACTTTAGGATGCCACAGATTTATCTTAAGCCATCCTTCATCCATGCTAAACATACTCAGTTTTTAAGACACATTTCCCCTTTTTTTGTGCCGCAGTTATTTAATCACATTTTTTGCAAAAAAGGAAAGGAGAGTTCTCCTGATGCTTATGTTCACCTTATGTTCTTTCAGTGTTGCTGCTTTAGCAGGGATCTGCTGAGCTGTGTCACACTGTTTCTGAAGGCCTTTCCAAGACACAAGTATTGTTGGAAGTGAGAATTTATTACCAGAACTTACTATAATTCAGGACTCATAGAGGGTTAATTCAACTGAACTTTTCTTCCTACTTTGCATAGCTACTTTTAGTAAGCTCTTTGGAAATACAGCAGTTTTGCAAGTGCTGGTATGGTCACCAGTGACAGGACTAGTGACATACCATGCATCTTTCCCAGTGTGAATACTTTTTAGGATGCCAAACGTATCAATTAGAAAAGCTCTTTCTGGTTGGAAAAGACTACTTTCCTCTCATTACAGGAGAGTTAAAAGAATCAATACTGTATATGTATAATTTTTCAGCTAAAAGATTGTTCCTGGTTGACCTTATCTTGCCTCTTGTTAAATATCTGAAACACATTTTTATCCTATTAATTTTCTAAACTGCATGCAAACCCGGTGAGGTGTGCCCCAAAAGATGAATTCCTTGAATTGTAGCGGTATGAGGTATCCCACTGAAATTCAATTTCTGGTTCCAGGCAATTGTTTCATTACATTAATTTGTTTCACCTGTCATCTTC
The DNA here is from genome assembly GCA_013400375.1 of Thinocorus orbignyianus. Taxonomy (NCBI): domain Eukaryota; kingdom Metazoa; phylum Chordata; class Aves; order Ciconiiformes; family Thinocoridae; genus Thinocorus; species Thinocorus orbignyianus. The sequence continues at coordinate 306,039 of VXBW01006761.1, forward strand.
TTCATGCAGTCACCTAGGATGCAAGGTCAAATTAGTATCAAAAGAAGTAAGTTTTCCTCCTTTCAAATTAAACTTCTAATATTTAACCATCCAAATTACTGTTATTTTTTAATACTTTAATTCACCAATCTTTTTGTGTGGCCTTGGGGTGCTTGTGACTGTTATTGGTAAGGATCCTACTTCTGCTGCTGCACGATGGAGATCAGATAGAGGGCTCCTAGCCTAGGAGGTGAGGAGCTCCTAGCTCCCATATGTACAGGAGCTTGTGGCAGGAGATTTTTTTTCCAGGGAGTTTGTCACCCTAGTGCTGCAGATCCTGTCTGTGTGTTGAGGTTTTCTGAGAAGTAGTCAAAATCAAAAGCTCCATAGTCTTCTGTGGGAAAAAGTTACTTAATTACTCTAATGCTAATTTAGTGCTGATTTCAGCACTTGTGCAACCAAGCTCTGGGGTCCTTTGGAAAAGCACATACCTCTTCTATGGAACACAATTTTCTGTTGTTTGCAGGCATTTGTCACATCAAAGAAGTGACATATGAGACACTGATCAGTAATGATTGTAATTGGGTTTGAGCTCCTTAAGTGGAAGATGTTAGAAGGACTGAGATTGTAGTCTTTATCAAACCTATGTACAAACATTACTTATATGACTTCCTTTCCTTCTGCTGCCTGTAGGATGTGGAGAGGAGGGAGGCAGGGGAAGGAACCTTGTTTTTTCCTCTCTGTGTAGGGGTGTTCTTCTAGGAAGTAGTCAAGGAAGACACAAACTGCCTTTGCAGTAGAGAGAGTATCTAGAGTGGGAATATTATTGGATGTGTAAAGAGTGTCTTTATTTAAATAATAAAAGCATTTTATTTCTTGAAATTCTATGGAGCTAACGTCTAAATAGCCACCTCCCCACACCTCCCTCCAAATACTTTTATGGTGTGATTGTTCCTCTGATGCTTAACCTGTGGCAGTAAGTTTACATCTATTGCTTTCTCGAAGGGCTTTTGTCAGGCTTGTCTCAACCATTCCTTGTCTCGTTCAGTGATTACCAGTAACCTTCTTCAAATTCTCTCTTGATTATTTGCTAGCTCTTGTACATCTGAGCAATCCCTGAAATGTCAGTGGTGTCCTGGCATGTCTTAAGGTTTACCTGTACCCTAACAGTGATGAATGTCAGTTTTTACTTAGATTCCTACCTTTTTTGCAGTCAGTTAATGAGAAACAGCAGTGGAATTCAGATTGTACCAGATGTTCTCACATCTACATTGTGCTTTCTCCTCTTGGCATGTTCTGAAGGAAGACTTGTGCCCAGTTCAGCTAACAGCACATTGCTCCCTTTTCTGAGCTGCAGTACTCTATGTAATCCTACTTTTCTTCCCTGCAATATATGTTGGAGTTAAATTTTCAGCAGTACAATAGCATGTTATAGTCATAGCTACCCGTGTTTCTTGGAGGTTGCTTCTTGTGAAAAAGAAACTTGTTCTTTCCAAGTTCACCTTTCCTTGATTCTCACTTCTCATTTTCTATCTTGTTTGACTTCTGTCTTGTTTTTTCTAGTGAAACAATCTGATCCTTCTCCTGAAGTTTCCTGCTTCCTTCATCATTTGTGGTCATTTTCCACTTTCTCTGTCTCATTGAGTGCATGTGTATGGATTAATCTTGTCAGTATTAGGTACTCAAGCTAAGCACAGAATTTCATTGTGCCTTCTCTAAATTTATTTTTGCAAACATTCCTCACACCTGGTGTTTTGCTTTCTTTCTTAATTAGCTCATGCCTTGTCGAAGGCTGAATCCAGTACACACAGCAAAGAGACTTTGGGTAGCACTTTGTAAGTCAGTCACTGGTTAACACTGAAAAGGGAACCTGAGAATGAATGTGACTAGGACAGCCTAGGGGTCCCTGCTCTGCATCCCTACTGTATGTCTGCAGTGCTTTCCATGGCGTTTGATGATTTTGGGTACTTGGGGTTACTGCCCTAAAATTATATTCTAAGTTGTTTTTTTTTGGTTGTTTTTTNCTTCTTTTGCATTATCAGTTTTCTTGGATAATCATGTACTTAAATATCTATTTCTCCTGGGTAGTAATACATGCTGTTTGTTATCACTTTTCTTTGACTGTCTGTGACTCTTTGGATGCATTTGGAGTGGAAGTCTTCTAGAGAAGAATTCCCTGTTTGACTGAACGTCAGCCAACCATGCAGTTATTTTCAGTCTCATGGATGATATCTTTGTGTATTTAAGAAATTTTTATTAACTCTTATTTAAGTGAAAAAAATGCAAAATGAAGTTGTGCTGCCATTATCCTTTGGCAAGGTAGTTGAGAAAGCCTGAGCAATGCACAGCATATAAATACTGTTTGATCTGTGTTTTGCCTCAGCAGTGGGATCTTCACACTCTGCAGTGTTGTTGATACAGAAAGGTATAGTGGCAGTGAAAAGAACTCAGGTTGTGATCTTGGTAGGTCTCATAAAACAAGTGTGGTCTCTTGTGATCACTATTATGGTAGAATATCTCCAGGGAAAAATATATCTCCAGGGAAAAATATAGATGCCTTAGGAAATTATGATGCATCAGTTGTAATTTCTGCTTTCAAATAAAAATTGATTCTCTGTGTTGAGAATATAACGCTGAAGTTGCAATCTTTGAGGGGTGAAATGATTTGATCATTTCCTTCCATGTAAAAATTCCACAATATTTTTGTGAGGTGAGAGGAGTAAGCTGAAGACTAATATACAGGAGTTGTAGAAAGAACTAGACTTACCTTTTTTTTTTTTTCTCACTCTCTCTTTTTTTTTCCTTCTCTTAAAGTGCTGAGAACCCACTTGTCCTAGTTAAATACATTGGGTGAAGTTAAGTTTTCAGCACTCTGAAACAGAAAACAATTTAGTAATTTAGATGCCTAAATACTGTCTTAGAGACCAGTTTTTAGACATTCAGTTTTAAGAATTTCAGCCAGCACTCACTGGCTTTATTGGGTAAGCTGCAACTAGGCAAATATTTTGTTTAATTTCAGCAAGAAGCAACAGTCCATCTCTACACTGTCAGAAGCTTAACATATAGTAGCTTCCAACCTTTTCCAGCATTTGCTTAATTGGAAACTTGTACATAAAACATAAAAGTGCTAAGTCTGGTGTGGAACCTAATGGATAGACTCTGTTTCCAGAAAATTGAGAAAAGTATGCTAAAGTCACTGTGACTTTCATATCACCTGTAATACGCGCTGCAACACTCTGCAAGCCTTTTCACTGCATCTCTGGCAGATGCAAAAAAATAATACGTGTCCTGTTCTCATCTCATTATAACTTGAACTCTGCTACAAAACCTTAACTGTGATTTTTATGTCCTCTTATATCAGCAGATTGACACATCTGTCAAATGCAGGTTAATTTAGAAACAATTTCACCTTACTATGTTGAAATTGCACTATTAGACTTTTGTGGAAGTTCAAAATGAGGCAAGTATCACTTTTTTTTCTTTTTTTTTTTTTTCTTTCTTTTTTTTTTTAAATGGGGAATTTAAAGCATCATGGAATGCTGAAATCTGAAACTTCTTCTAAACTTCTTTGAACTTGTGTCACCAATGTAAGTTCATCAAGCAATAACGAAATGTTGGCTAAAAATTGCATCTGAAGAGCTATTTCGTATTTTTTGTATTAGTGGTTTTGAGATTTCTGCAACATAAAGCTTGCAGCTATTGTTGAACTGAAAATACCTGAGAGATGAGGTTCTGATGTCAACTTCATAAAATACAGAGCTTTCACAATTTTATGGATAAAAAGCAGTCTGTCCTTTTAGATTAAGTTATATTGCTATATAAATAAATCAGTACCATATTGCTCTGGGGTTTCTTTTTCTGACACAATGGAGGTACTTGGACAATATTCAGCTTTTAGCAACACAGAGGAGAAATAAAAATCTGACTTAAGATGTAGGGGTAACAGACATCTCTCCTGAAAACCGTAAATTAGGCACTTGCAACTGCTAGACAAAGTCTTAATTTTTCAGATTGTGTCATTATGTGTGATTTCTTTATTTTCCTAAGAGAATGTCCTATGATTTAGAGAAGCTGAGAACTCCACAAAATTATGTTTTTACCATTCTTCTATCAATATTGATGTCACGGCTCCTGGAACGGTGTAGTTGCTCTCTTTCACTGTGGTACATCATGTTGAGTTCAAGGCATTACTTGTTCTCTGTATGAAATTCTCTGCTTTGTAACTATGTAAAGAAAAGAAAGAACTACGTAGAGAAATTTGAAATAACTAATGGTTTATAAATACACAAATAGACAAGCCAGTATACACAATGAATGCTTGAGTCTGTGCCTGGGATTTTGTCTTTGTGGGGTAACTCCAGATTCCACTAAAGTTAATTGTAAAATTCACTTTTACCACTTGGAATCAGGCTAAAGGTCATAGAAGGCGCCTCATAAAAGTCCAGGGCTTTGATGCTTAACTGGTTTGTGGAAAAGATCGAGATTGTTTTAGAAGTTTAATATCCCATAATAGTAATTAAGACTACCATATTCCTTAGTGTGTTCCCCTTAAAAAATCCTGGTATGTATTACAGTACAGGCATGATACCAGGACTTGTGTGAAGTGCTGTGTGTGGCCGTGCTCAGAGCAGAATGAGTTTCCAGCATATGGACCTGTGCTCTGCCTGTGGCATCTCAAGGAATTCTGTCTGACTTCCTAGAATCAACAGGTAAATAAATGACTGGCACGGAGATCAGGTTACTGCAAACTCTGGATATACACTGCATAACCTGGTCGTTCTGGTTTATAAATCCAATTAGGCTAAATGATTGTTTTGATTCTTGCAGCTCAGGGTATAGCTAGCTGCTCTTCAATACCACATGTGCTTCCAGTGTGTATAGTATTGCATTTTTGATAACTTTGTGAACCATTTCTTGTTTCTCTGAGACTTGGATTTAATAATTGATATTCATTATTCTTAAAAATGAGTTTATATTGGGCTGTGTTTCATTAGCAATATGTATTCCCCTTCGCCCTGTGCTGAAGTTTGCGTAATGGTGATAAATTCTGAGCTGTGGGACCAGAAAGGGAATTCCTGTGCACTATATTACCATTAGGAATTACTGTGTAAGTCTGAAACTGGGCAATCCTTTCTACTTAGTTTTAGTTTTGAAAGATCATCTGATCTTTAGGGAGTTCAACCTCAGTCCTGAAGACTATGAGTGATAGGGATATGCCAGCTGTTTGCTCAGTGAGAAACTGTACTTGCAAAAGCATTCATTCTTTTGATCTTATGAATTTGCCAACTCTTCAAAATATAAAGATAACAAAAGAGCTTTTTTGACAATGGAATATGATTTCTTCCTTCTAAATTTTTTCATTTGCATCTCTAAATCTGCAATATGCTGACCTCTCTGAACTCCTGCCATGAGTTTCTTGTCTAGATCTGGTTTGTATTGAATTTGATGTCTGCCTTCATGATTGTGCTCAAAGTTTGTTGGCAAGTTTTAGAATGAAAGACACTCTGCCTGATGACAAAGTTGCCTCACATGTTTTTGTTACATGAGAAATATGTTGAGATGGAAGATGTGGAAACTGTAGTGGATTATTCATCCTCTAGCAAAATCATAAAAGCTCTCCTAGCGTCTAGTGTTTACACACTGATTTTTTTCTTAAGAACAGTTTTCAGCATTAGAAACCAAGACAATACTGCATCCAGAACGGAATAATCTGGCTTTCAAAAAATCCACAAAACTGCAGCAAAGTGCCCATTTTAAATTAGGAGTATGCCAGGTGAATTGCTATTTTATTATCAACCTGCTTGTTTGTTAAGGATCCATTCTAGTAATTTCTGTGTATGTCAACATTGTTAATATTTCCCTGGTATACATGATGTGAAAGTTCAGTATCAAAACCCCCTTGATAATAAGACTCTTCACAGTAATAATCTAGTAGCTTTTCTTCTATGTTAATAAAATTATTTTAATAAACTTTATTAATTTGACAACTTAAACACACTTTTAAAAGAATAGGGAAATACATTTTAAATGTAGAGGAGAGAATAGTGTATGCTTCTAGTGATTTTTGAATTTTCAATGGCTTGACCTAGTTTGTCCATTGCTGTTTTTCTTTAACCTTGGGGAGATTCTTATCAGAGTGCAGTGTGTCCAAGCCTTCAACACATTTTTTTAGGATTTCACTTTTTTATATTTTCTTCTTTTTCCTTTTCTTTCTTGTTATCTTTTTTAGTAATATGTTCAGAAACCAATAAAACTAAATGTCTGTCTTCCTGACAATGTTACATAGGCATTTAAGATATATGTGCAAATATTTTACACCATATTTTAGCAAGAGATCTACTACCTCTTGCAGAAAGCAAATGCAGTGTTGCCATCAGCAGGGCTACCTATTGTTCATCTTGATTTAGCAAAAAATAAGCATTTTTATTGTAACAATTCAGAATTTTCTATCACTGTTCAGTAAACTCTTCTCATGGAAATTCAAATGGGTACTACTGCCAGTGTTTTTTATAAAGTGGTGAGGCAGAACAGAGGATCAGAGTATAAAGTACCTTTCCCTTGGTTAAAAATAAATAAATAAATGATATAGCTATATATACAAATGCTCTAAATTAGGCATTACCATTCACAGAAGAGAGAGATACTGGGATTATTGCAGATGGTTCTCTGAAAATGTCAGCTCACTGCTCAACTGTGGTCAAAGATGAGCAGAATGGTGAGATCTTTTGGACAAGTCAGTAAGAACAAAATGAAAAATATTATTATGCTGTTGTATAAACCCATGATGTTCTGGCGCCTTGAATCGCATGGGCACTTCTTGTCTGTCCATCTCAAAAACTGACAGAATGACATGGAGATGTTCAGTGCAAGAGGGGATGTGGTAGAGCTGAACTCCAGATTGTGGAACTGGATACGTCAAAAGCATGCTTGTGCACAGGTTCTTTAGCATGCTTATGATGGGAATAGCTGCCAGCAAAGGGTCTGTGTTGACATAAAATAAAGTTTAAAGTGTGTCTGGTATTTTATTAATTTTGAACAGGACCCGACTTTTGCTTTTATGTGTTGGGATTGTTCACATAATTAAGAGTATAATATGAAAAATGGGGTTAAACAGGACTGTCTGATGGCAAACACTGAAGGTGTAAACTGTATAGACTACGAAAGAGAGTAGATCATCCAATCTTAATAGAATAGCAAATGCTTCTTCTTTGACTATTCAAAAATAGTTTCCACTCAATGCTCTTTAGGTTTCTGTATGTTAAATTTTAAGGTAAGCATAAAAGGGAAAACAGAAGCTCCTTATGAAAAACACTAGCTTATGAAATGTTTTGTGTACTACAGATGCTCCTGGAAAAATTTAGGCCCTCTTCTTTTTATAGTGTATCTTTTTGTCATCCACTGTTCTTTTTTCTGTCCGTATGTATAATGTAAGAGTGGAATGTATGGGATTCATAGTAGTAAGGTCAATTTTTTGGTGATAAATAATGAAATCTTTATATACTGGAACATAATACAGGCTTTTGCTTTCATATCTGTTTTCTGCTTTTTGCTGAGGGGAAGGCCAGGCATCTCGATGCAGAAGGGATGGGTTGTAAAGACTTCACTTACTCAATGTTGAAATCATACCAGATGATGTCTCATTACTGCCTGCATTTGCCATACTGGCTTCTTTAGGATGAGATAGTAGTTTTAGTCTGTTTTCCTCACAATATATCTGATATCATGTTAGTTATGATTTATATTAAGTGCGTAAATAAGATTACATGGGTTTTGTTTATGATATCCTAATATATGAATACAAAGAAGATGTCATTGTTGTGTGAAAATGTAAACTAAATTAACTAATAATTAAAGCTGAAATTGAGTCACAGAGACAAATCTCAGGGATTCTCTTTAAATATCAGTTTAGGAACATGAATCTTATTGTTTTGCACATTGCTTCTAGGCAGTTCTAGGCAGATTACTTTATTAGAATAAATTAGAAGAAAATAGAACCAAAAGATCATAAATAGGTGAATGTGACCAAAATCTAACCAGATGCTGGAAAGCCAAAGAAGGAATTTTAGTTTATGACTCAAAAAGAAATATTCAGGAGGTTTTATTCAGACAGGCAACTGCATACGCATTCAGAATTTTATACTCAAATTAAATCCCACTATTTCTTCCTAGTTACCCAAGAGTAGCATATGTCTGCTCTTTGAGAATGCGGTCTAAATAATTTCATAGTTAACACCAGAAGCTGTTTGCTGTGTCATAAATTACAATAGCATTTTAGTTTCTTCTTAAAAAGAGCTGCAAAACTGGTATTTCTGCCCATGCTTTGTACATTTAACTGCTCTTAAAGTTGCAGTGTGTCCTTATGTCAGAGAACACTGGGGCTTTTCTGTTCTGCACCCTGTTCCTTCTTGCTTGTTCCTTGTGGAGATCAGCAGGGTGAGCTTGGATGACTGAAGTTCAGAATAGCCATAAACTTTGTTTCTGTAAATCTTGTGAGTGTTTGGTTTGTTGGTTTTTTTTTTTCTCTTTCAGGGTTGTCTGGATTCACAATTAGTTATTATCTTTCACCAGCTTACCATCTCCAGTGTACCTTCTTGTTTGATGTATGCATCTTGTTTCTAGTTGCCCCGGTTTTCTCGGGGGGGATTCCTCCCATGTGTTCAGAATAGTGTTTCCTTTTATTCAGTCTATTTAAAAGCTATCCCTTTTGTTTCACCGGAACTTTTTATGAGCTGAAATCCTGATTTTACTAAGTCCACAATTCTTCCTAAATTCTTTTAATGTCTCATTTTTAAAGCCTTGGCTCTTACATAGATATTTGAATACTGCAACAGAGTGTTCTTTTTAAAAGTATTTGGAGAAATGGCTTTCTCCTTTTGGAGTTTTCAAAGGCCTTTGCTTAACTGTTGCCAGGTAGGTAACTAATTATACATTAGGGCAGGTATTCTATACAAATGGCCTCTGTATTAATAGACAGTGGTAGTATTTGACGACCTTGCTCTTCTGTGAGCAAGTTTTCTCTCTGTTGTGAGTCTCTTGGCATTTAGAAATGTTTGCTGTATTTCGGGTTACATACCCTGGAAGCAGACTCATCTCAACAATTTGGAGATCAAGTTAGATATCATTTCAATGTTGTAAAAATAAGAATAAATAGAAATAGCCGACATTGCACAATGTTTTCCAGAGATGAATGTTTTACTATTCAAGTATGAAGGTTTTAAGGAGCTAATGGAAGAAAATCCTTACAATAAGGAAATTGCTTTCATCTTCTAAGCAAGTTTAAACTGGGGCCTTCTCTTGTAACGAGAAGTGAGAGTAGCTACGGTGAAAGACCATTGAATGGAATATGTCTCCAGTAATTGCATTCCAGTGTCAGTCCTCTTCCAAAGAGCATTCTTACTTAAAGAAAATAAAGATAAAAAGGTTAGCACTTTTACTGAAAAATAAATCCTGTGTCAAATGTGCCTTTCAGGAATTCTAAGTTTGAAATCGCTTGTAGGATTTTGAACTGTCCAAGGGAAAGCTATCCTGATGTTACAGTTAATTATCACTCTTGCCCAAAAATTCTTAGATTTACTCTGTGTTATTTGTTGTATATTTTCAGTCTATGTTTCTGATTTTCTATTAAATATTTTAGACAAATTGTGCAATACGAATACCTGAGTTATTCCAAGGATGTACAGAAAAGAAAAAACAAAAAAGAGGAGAAAGGAGAAGCCAACTAGATCCTGCCTTTAGAGCCCATACACAAATTTAGTAATGGTGGTGTCTCTTTCAGCATGAGAAAGCAGAAGCATCCTATAAATACTGTAGTACCTCTGAAAAATTATTTTTTTAAAAATGTATGCAAAATATAAGCGAGGATTATCTTCCTCTTGTATAATACATAGAAGAAGATTCTATTGAAAAGATATCTTTATTTAAAAATATGGGTATTTATAATACCCAAAACTTCAAGAGTGTAGAAATTTGCCATTTTTTATTACAGACAGTTCTGTCTAATTGTTAGAGCTGCCTAGAACCTTTCACAAACACTGCATTTCATGTACATATGAATGGAGAAAATTTGTATCTACTGATAATTGTTTATTTATACATTTAGGTATTTGTGCATCTGTATTTGAAAATACATGACAAATAAATCCTGTTTAACTTTGCATGTGTTCTGAATTACTTTATGTGGTTGTTTTTACTTAACAAACAGCTTTGCAGTGCGGCATGGGTGTCTTTATGCAAAGTACATTACCTCAGGCAGACAAAATCTTTGCATGACACCCTCTCCCCTGCCCTGAGTGCTTTTCCTACTGTGTTCTTCCAATTCTGCTCAGCCAAGAACAGAAAGTATTTTTTCAAATATCTCAAAAGAAAGGTAGCGGTGTGATTCCTCACTAGGATTTGGCTAGAGAAATGGGGAGCTGGAAGATTTGAAATAAGGGTGCCTGAAGGTTGCTGACTTTTTTTGGTCTTGTTGGAATGTTCCTGCTTATACTGAAGACTGAAGCAATCAGCCATCAGCGGGGTTACAGATCAATGGTGGAGCAGCTGGAACGCTTGCTCATTTGAGGTGTGCAGGAGCTGTAACAACCTGCAGAAGCTATAACTTCATTAGTCTAAATAGGTACCTATGTTTTGAAGAAAGCTAAAAGTCTGTTTAAAATTGAAGCAAGTGCCTTCACAGCTGAAATGCATCATGATTGATTACTCTGCTGTTGCTGAAGGTGTAGCTAATACAACTATTAGCAGAGGCTTGACCTTTTCTAGGGCGTGTTCCATTAGCAGACACGGAGTGTAGTTGTGTTTCTGTTCTCCTGCTGCCTCAGGTATTATTCAGCTGTTGTTTTTTACTTACGTAGACAGTAGATGTTGGCTGCTGATATTGCGGATGTTGGTGTGCTTGGTTGCTGTTTGCTTGGTTGGGGTCCGTCTGCTTTGAGCACACCAGTACGGGGGGCTGCAGTGTGGTCTTGGCTCTTTCCGTGGCAGTCTGGTAATTGTGCCTCTTTCAGCAGTTTCTTATTCATTTCACATTATTGAGACTTTAACAGGCAATGGTCTGTGTTTTCCCATTGTACTGTAACGAGTTTCTTCTCTGGGATTTCAGGACAAAGGAGATACTTTATTTGCCCTGATAATGATGTGCCCACAGACCAGCCTCTGTTTTGGTATAAGGTGTTTTTCTGTGACTTGTAGGATGCATTGGTACTTCTTGTAATAGAATGTGCAACTAACTGTCTGCTTGAAACTGTTTTCTGGGGAATGAACTTTGCTTGTTGTATGATTGTTATCTCTATAAGGCTATGTAATATTGAAACAGATTTTGTCAGACAGCTCCTCAGTATTCTAATCTCCAAGATAAACTTATTTTTATTAGGTTGCCTGTGAACAAAGTAGAGATAACTGTAATACTTATCTCCAACTACTGTGCATGTGCAATCATGTAACACTACCCACATATAAACATTAGTGGCCCCAGATCTGTAGTGCTATCACAGTGGACCTCCATTCAAGTTGATGCAATTCCAGTTGCCTGAAGCAAGCGGTTAACCAACATTGACTTTCTAGTGACAGCTTTTGGAAATAGTTTTCTGTAGGGCTTTTGTTTTAAAGGTCTTTTTTCTTTAAAACCGAAGCATTGCTTAATGTATACACCGAGGATACCCACAGCTGATACATGTCATTATTTCACAGCCATACAACACAGGGAGCAGAAATATATTTTTGTAAAAGGATGACAGATTTCTTACTGGTGATCTTTCCAGTGCTTTCAGAGGCTGATGGTCACCCTCAGATAAATGCTGAGGAAAGAATGAACATTAGAGTCATTGCATCCCCAGCTGGTCCAGTTAAGTTGTGAACTCAGAAAATAAGAGGATTTTGGAAAAATTAATGAAAATGTTTGGAAATTCAAGAAGTTTTTTATCCAGAAGGAAAATGTTAGGTTTAAATGTGTAGTTTGCTGGCCTTAGCTGTAGCTTGGTGGCCAGGAAACAGGGACAGGGCAGTTGAAGCTTCAGAAATGATGTGCCCTTTTATACTTCATCTCTGCTTCTGGGAAAAATAAATTAGGTAGAAGGTAAGCAGCAGTTGATAATTGATTTTTATTTTTTTTAATAAAAGATTGATATTCTATAATTTTCTGTAAAATCTTTAATACTTGAGGATTTCAGAAGAATGACAAATACTTGAAAAAAAATAATGAAATTCTATAATAGTCTCAGAGGGAAACAGAGACACAAAAAATTGTCTGATCTCTTGGCTTTACCACAGACAAAGCACAGACTAGAGGTGGCAATAACCAAGATTCCAGAGTAACAGAAATGCTAATGCTGAAGATAATTTAAAGAGCCTTCATAAATAAACCTGACTGGAAGCAAAGAGTGGTGCTGCTGTTGTAACTATTCTTCTGAAATGGTACCTGTTTCTTGAAATGGGTATTGATAACCTGGGGAATGAGTTGTTGGGTCAGAGAATTCCTTCAATACTGTCCTCAGCAAGCCTGCCGGTTCTTTTTGTCTTTAAGCATAAGGTCCCTTTGTGTATATTATAGAACAGATAGAAATCAGAGAGATGGATGATTTCAATCAAACCTAATGATGACAGTTTAGCTCCTGAGCATGACAGTGTATTTATTTATATCTACATATATGTATGTGTATTAAAAAAAAATAATATTTACATTTGGTTTTGTCTTTTAGATTCCCCTTTCTTATGTTCCTCATTTTCAGTTGAAAGGGAAATTATCAGAATAAGATTTGACTTCAAGATTTTTGTCTCACCTTTCCCTCTTTGGTGCTTTGGAATGATAGTTTGTGAATCCTTTTACTTGTTTCACATTGTTCTTCTTTTCCAATTTTTGCTTGCACTCTAGTGAGATAGTATTTATGATAACATGAAAGCAAAAGCAAGTTCTGACTGATTTGCTTGAATGGGGGATTTTGGAAAGTATTATGTGTAAGAAAGCGATGTTCTTTGCAATTTAGTTATAATCTCCTTTGAGTTTAGACAAAACGTGGGCCTACTTTCCCTGCTCACTTCACAGAGTGAACACCAGGTGCTCCAAAGGGTGTAGGGATCTCTTGTGAGGGAAAAGAAAACCTAAGATAACTCACTACTGACAGAATCTTTAGGATTTTTGCATCTGGGCTAAAAGATTTTTGTACCTTGACAGAAAATCAATTCTTTCTCATTCTTATTAGGCCTGTAGCAACATCATCTTTAGACGTCTCTGCACCAGGGAAAACTTCATTTAAAGTTCCCATCATTGGAGCCATATTGCTGCTAAGAAATCTTGGGATTCCTCATGCAGATAAGGTTCCCTTAGTTGTCTTTGTGCTAGCAGCATGACGATGTCTCATGAAGGGCAGGTTCCCATGGCCTGATTTGTGCTAACTCTTCAAATTCTATAAGTTTAGGAAAAACTGACCTCTTTGGTTTTTTCGGTATAACTGTGGGAAAGCAGCTTTGTCAGTGCTAAATCTTTCATTATTACCAGCATCTGTACATCTGCAGGAGAGGTAAATACAATGATTTACATTGCCAAAGTCCTAGAACAACATAACAGAGTTTAATCCTTTGTGTATTTTGACAAAACACATATTTTACCACTGGGACATCTTGTTTATACTTGAAGGGCTGAGAGGTAATCAACTAATTTTGGCAATTATTTGAGTAGGAATCTTCTTGTGTGTGCATGAGCCTGTCACACAGGCATTCTCATTATAGTTTGAATACGAGCACATGAAAGCTAATGGCAATAATTAATAAAAGTACTAAAAAGGGGGAGAGATTATGGAGAGGGTGTCTTTTTCAAAAGAAAGCATTGTTCAACTTTGCCTGCTGAGCATTTCCTCGGAGGGTAGCTCAATGCTTTTTGTGTCTGACCCAGCAGTTTGAGCATCATGAGACAGGAGTGGCAGGAATTGGGCTGTGGTGCAGTTCTTAAAAGATAAAGGAGAAAACAGGCAGCCCTTGAAGAAGCCTAAGAAGTCAGAATTTGTAAGGCGTCTGAAAATTGGCATGGAGCTAAAGTGAATTACTAAGCAGAGCTAGGGACCAACATAAACTAACAAGTATAAACGTAAGCCTGAAGTTATCAGCTAAAGCCAAGCACATTTGAATGTGTGTCTGTGAGAATCTCTTGCTAAAAGCAAAGAGCGAGAGAGTGATAGAGCACTTTGATACTCTTAAAATGGTTGCAATCCATGTAATTTTGCTGTCAAATGTATTTGAAAAATAGAAAATGTATGTTGGATACATGTTCTGCAAGTAGTTATCAATGGCACTCCGGAAGTATTTTGTTTCAAATACTCCATGTGTCTTGAATTATCCTGGAATTGGCTGTCAATCTGTGCTATGGTAAAGTGTGAGGGCATTGCAGAGGTTAACTTTAGACTCTCAAAGACTGTCATTGAGGTGTTCTCAATGGAGAGCCTCTTCAAAGGGGCTTAATTCAGAGTCTGTGTTTTGCTCATGTTTTAGAGGCACTACCTCTCTCTGTGATCTACAGAATGCTCAATTTACTCCATAGTCCTTTGAACACTCCTGATTCACTGGTATATTTCAGCAAATCCTTAACTCCAGAAAGGGGGTACCTTTTACCTCTCAGTTTATGGATGCTAGCCTGATGATTGCAGATGCATAAATGAAGACTACTGAGAAGGGTTCCAGATTCTGATTATTATGATTTTAAGAAATGTCATTGCATCCTCTTGATTTGACTGAACAAAACTGCAAATTCACCAGTAAAAAACCCTAAAATATTCAGGTTTTCTTTTTGTAATCCTACCGTATGAGGGAAGATCCTAATAATTGCAGGAAGAAGCGAGCAGCTTCAGGGTCAGATAGCTCGCTACCTCTAACTGATGCTTTCCTCCAACAAAATGTAGCAGGAGAGTAAAGTGCAGGAGCTGCAGCAAATTAGGCTCAGAGGCAGCAGTTGGAGTTGCAGGATAAAAGTAAAATAATGTCCATTTTTTCTGGGAGCCTCTTTGGGGTTTGATTGTATGAATGGTGCTCTAAAAATGTAGAATGTTATCACATGCTATTAGAGAAAGAGCCAGCTCAGCATGCATTAGAGCAAGTGGCTGTGACAACTGAACTGTGTATTTAAAAAGCATACTGTTAAGGCCCCTCTTGTGTTCACTTACCTTGTATTTATGCTTATTACTGTTGGAGGCAGACAGTGAAGGAAAGGTTAGTCTTCACAGCAGATATTTTTCTGTGATACTTTTCTTCATGAATTTTTGTCGTAGCCGTACTTTGCCTCCTCACCTATTCCTTTTTTTTTATTTCTTTTTTTTTTTTCTTTTCCTGATTTTGTACCTTAATAATCTGTTGTCACCGTGAGTGTGTTGTTGAGTCTTGTAATTGAAGCAAATACACAGCTGACTCCCACACCAAACTAATAGCGTTGAGCCGTTGCGGTAACCTTGTTTTTCCACTTGGTTTTCAAATGCCACATCAACACACTGAAAAGCTCACTGTCTCTCTTGCACTTTGTTTATTTATTTGTACTTGTAGAGCGTGATGAGTGTGGCAGCGGACAGCATAACTGTGATGAGAACGCAATCTGTACTAACACTATCAGGGGACATAGCTGCACCTGCAAACCCGGCTACGTGGGGAACGGGACCATCTGCCGAGGTAAGGCTGTTCCTCTAGCAACACAGTGACAGTGGCAGACTATTAATATTTTCTGACAGTCACCCACATTCTGGTAACTTGTGATGGCTGGATTCTGTCAATAATTCACTGTAAGATTTATCATCTGGAAAATGGAGTATGCATGGAGATGATGGGAATTGATTTGTGCATAAGTTCTCCAGAAGAAAATATTTTTGGAATGCTGGGAGACAGTACTTTTCATTTACTGTTGCAGAATACTGTCATTTGAGCTACTATCATTCGGCTTTTAAGTCATGTTCATTGTTTTATAAACTGTGGATGGTATGTGCTGTCACTTTTGCCTTTTAAAAATTAATCAGATGCCTTTTGGATTAGAATAATAGTCTTTTATGCTAACATCACATGGTTGCTTCTTGACTAGTAACATTAGAATAAGGGTTTTAAGGTGTGGGGTTTTTTAAATTCTTTACCTTTGAAAAGTATGTTTTGAAGATTTCTCTGTGTTTCTGCTACGTAAGCAAGAAATATGGGTCATCAGCCATGCTTTCTGTGAATCAGTAGGTAATTTATTTAGGGTGTGTTTTTGATTTTGTTTCTGTAGAGAAAGAAGCAAATGTGTTATATAAAAAGAGAGAAGGACGTGTATTTACTAGTTGGCTGAGGGAGGGCTGTGTCACAAAGTACTGTTGAGTTGTACCTGATGTATTTATGAATTAATTTGTCTTAAAAGCTATTTTTTGTCCTGCCTGGGAGTGCCTACTTTCTGACTTTATAAACAAACTCACAGTAACAGAAAACTGATTTTTTTTTTTTTAAATTTTTTTTTCTAAATGACAACTATTGAAATTGAGGAATGTACAGGGTAAAATATCCTGTTCTTAGGAGGGCATAAGGGACTGGATCCTCATTTTCCAGAATGTTGAGAATTGGCCAAGCAACTCCTTTAAAGGAGATGAAAGATTGATGTAATTCTTGTTTCAAGCTGAAGTTCTTTACTGAGATTAACCTGTCAACTGCTGAATTAGCATCTACCATCTTATTGTTTTCCATATGCCTCTCTTTGGGTACTGTCCATCTGCACAGGAGCATCATTGTAAGTGGTTTGTAAGGATTTAAGAAGGAATATAAAAATGTTATGAAAATGGTAGGCAAGTTAAATCTTTGGCTGTCTTCACTGAAGATCAACAGGTGATACTGGGGAGAAACTCACGGTAATATGTTTTCGGTCTTTGATGGAATTGAATGTAAACTGCAGCATAGACAACTAGAGTTTCAGGGAAATCTGAGTGAACAGCCTTGTCTGACTGTGATGTTTTGTTTTTCTGAGGATAACACAACAAGACACAAACCCTTATTCGTGTTTCTTTGAGGCAGGAATGTTTGGATTAGTTCATAAACCCCATGTTTTCACACTGGTTTTCTTTGTTTGCACACCTGGATATTTCGGTTAATGTGCCAAAAACTCAAAACAAAACTCCTGCTGCATATTTATTCATCTGGTAATGTTGAAGTAATGAAACTGCACTGGAGAAATGCAATAATGTTTTTAATCTCAAAGTCCCATTGAAGTCTGAGTTGTGGATAAAATATATATTACACTTATGTTTTGGTATGCCTTGAATTGCATATGTGAATGTAGTTATAGTTGCCTTTTTGAGATAGGTGTACATGGTAATAGAGGAAATGACTGGAAAGCGTAAATTGTAAAGAAAATTGGAGATTATAGAAGGGATTTTGCGTTCTAATCATTATTAAAGTCATTATGGATAAGAATAATCTGGGACTGCATGGAACAGTTACTACTGCACATCAGCTAATAACAGAATTGTGTGCATTTTAGTAAATAATAAAACACTCAAAGTAGCGGTCTGAGTTTCTCAGCCTGTGGCTCTGTGATCACTTGAGGATTTTACAAGTTTAGACTGCTAATTTAAGAAATGTTCCAAATCCTCCCATGATAGCACCAAACCCATGACTTTTTTCTTCCCTTTTACCAAGTTTAATGGTGATATGTTCTCAGTTACTAGTTGCAGCTGTTTCCTTGCACAAATACTAGAGTTGGCACAGGGAAAGAGGTGTGAACGTGTCAAGATACCTATAAACTGCTTATCTTCTCTTGTAGTAAGTGATATGTATTGGAAAAAAATAGATATAAACCAAGGTGATAAGCTTAATGTAATACTATCTGAAGACAGGATATATATTTCTCTTCTGAAATCATCTGTATGTGCTTTATAAATGTTTACATATTATAGATGTGTGTGTACACAAAATAAATGTTCTAGCTACCACTGAAATAACATATCTCTATAGTTCAATAAAAAATTTTATTAATATTGTCCAGCAAAAGCCTAAATAGAAAAATGATAATTTTATGATGAGGGAAAAGGACTGCCTTTGTGCTGGGTTCTACAACCTGTTTTAACAATCTATTTCAGCAATGATACAAAAAATGAGAGGAATTTTCCTCTTTAACTCTTCTGGATAATACTGTGATACTCTTTCTAAAAAAACCCCAGAATATTGTTATTTGTATTATAGAAAAGAAAGCATTTATGTAGTTATAATAAATTGCAGGGTGAACTACTGGTAAATATAATGAAATTACTCTGGCAGGAATTTCTGATGTTTGCATTTTTTGTGAAAGGTGTGGAGTATGAATATTGTGATTGCTGGGGATTTAGAAATAAAAACAAAAAAACAAATATTGAAGAGGAAAGCAATTTTTTTTTTAATCTATATAATTAAACTGTCACACTTCTCGAGTAGAAGAATAAATTTTGTGTACAAGGAATTGCTTTACTGTAAATGTGGTAGACTAGACTGTAATTAAAGACTGGATTGTGTCAAACTGGATGTGGAACCTGTCATGAAGAAAGGTGGTGGAAAATGGCTCAGACCGAGGCCGAATGCACATGTGTATTAAAATAGATACTGCCATAGTTTAAATGACATAAAAACAGAAAGACAAGTGGAAATGAGCACAAGAAAATCTATATAAATACATAGTTACCAATATATGGACTTTAGAGACAAATAAGGCTTATTTCCTGTGGGTGCACTCAATTTCACTGTAAGAAGTGAGTACCTCAAAAAGACACTAACACTTTGGCAATGGATCAGAAGAGAATGAGGTTGAGGTGAGTTAAAATGATAAGGCAGGACAGTTCTGTGACATCACCATTAGTAAATTTGACAGAATACTGGACCCAGAATCATGTAGATGATATTTTAGGATTTCTTCAGAAAATGAAAAGTGAAACAGGGAGATCTTTACTGAAAGAAGCTAAAGCACTAAAGGCAGAGGACAGAGATGTAACTTGTTGAACAGAGAGAGATTCTTAATGTAGAGGTTTGTTCAGTTGCTCTTTTCTCTGAAGGTAGATGAAAAAAATCAAAAAAACTGAGTGACTTGGAGAATAGGAACTGTATGCAGGTAACAGAAGACTGATACCATACCTGTTTACTTGAATTCTGTAAGTGAATCATAGAAATCATGGGTGAGGGTGGAACGAGGGCAAATGGAACAATTTCATTAGATTTCAGGATAGGATTTAATAGTGCCGCGTAAAGGCAATTAAATAAGGGTAGCAGGTAAAGGTGATAAAAATTGGTTTTGCAACTGAATGTTCTAGTAAAAACGAAGTAAAGGTGTGGTGGGCAAATGACTACATGGCACTTTGCAACGTGCTTATCAGGATGGGTGTTATGGGAAGTCAGTTTTCAGTCGCAATGGTTAGATGAAAGAAGTCTTAGTTTCCTAGGACAACCAGGTTTATGAATAACCTGTTACCTGTAGACAGAGTTCCATGTGTAGGAGTAGAATTCTGTCATATGTAAAATGAGTAAAACCCACTGTCATGACTCTAGGTGAAGAGTCAGGAATATTGAATACAGAAATAAGCACTGTGTACTGCTGCAGTGTTTCTATGTGACATCTTGGCAGGACTTGAATCTGGGGACTAGATTTGCCTCTGCAGGGCAAATATGTTTCTCTGCTTTTTGTCTTGGTAAGTCCTAGTTCTGGTTCCACTAGGCAGCCTTGCACCATCTGCTGTGGAAATTACATGTTTAAGTGGGGTGTGCCATTTGTTAAAAAGCAAAGAGCCGCCTGCTCCATCATGTACTTTATCTTAGTGAGCTGGAAACTAGAGAATGGTGGCTGTGGGATGTACAGTCCTACGGTTTAGAAGTTTAGTATAGAGTTTGTGCCTTGTGCCATAGACTGAAGTCAAAGAAAGGAGCCAAGGTATAATGAAACATCAGCAGGTTTCCTAAAATAACAGATGATGTTTAGGATTAAGTGCCCTAAACCAAACAAACAGGATCATAGAATGGTTTGGGTTGGACCTTAAAGATCATGGACTTCCAATCCGCTTTGCCATGGGCAGGGACACCTCCCACTAGACCAGCTTCCTCAAAGCTCCATCCAGCCTGGTCTTGAACACCTCCAGCGATGGGGCATCCACGACTTCTGTGAGCAACCCAATGCAGATTTTGTAGGGGCTACAGATCTCACTTTTCAGCATGAACAGTGTACAAATTGCCATCAAGGTTTTGTTGGAATTGTTTTCTTTTGTACAAGGAGTCCTAGATGTATCCGACAACCCTTGTCCTGGTTCTTAATATTTTTTTCCAAATGTTTGTTTTAGTGTATAAATTCTGCCTGTAGACGTCCTTCTATATTATCAGAAAAATAGAAGTGGCCTTGAATATGCTTGGATGATAAAGAGGGGTGGTTCTTCTGAAACACAGACAAGATCTGTTAGCTATTTTTTCTTCCATATATCTCTGTAGTGGGGAATTAACAGAAGTTTAACACTTAAGCGCAAATATTTTTCATTGTACATCTATATTTTACTTGTTATGGTCTGTCTAACAGGTGTATTTAGGGTGCTATTAATAGCTTATTTAGTGGTTTCTACTGAGGTGTAGATTTATTAGAATGATTAAATTAGATGGATTTAGTTACAGTCATAAACCTTAAAGCAAATTGTATGTTACGACTGATGTCTGGCCAGAGAAACACCAGGTATTGTGGAATAAATATCAAACCAGTGTTTATCCTAATTAGTATTCAAGTTGTAGAATGATTTATTTCTGCCAGGGTACAGAGTATGATTTTCCCCAACTCTCTTTATATCCTTCAGCAGCATTTCACAGGAGATACTTAAGGGATTACAACTCAGTGAATGGTGGAGTCTCAAAGATGAAAGCTTTTATTCTTAAGTGGCTCAGTTCTTCTGGTGTAATCTGGAAGTCCAGATTAGTTGTATTGTAGTTCTTCGTATATATTTGCCTTGGAAGTTGTGTTTGGGAGTGTAGTTGTTACTGATGAACTTACTGGTCGCTTCATGAGTAATTTATTGGGAACCTGATATGAAAAGTAAACAGATTTTGAACAGATACTCTTCTCTTAAAGGGAAAAAGCATGGAGTCTTTATCCATATTACACTCAGAGTGTTTAATGACCACCAGAAAACATAACAGGCTTGAAAATTGCTTCTGGTTGATGGAAATCAGTAAGTTGGCCTATTTTACAGTGGTTTAATCAATACTTACAATTAGATTGATGTGTTTTTTAACAGATGACAACCTGAGAGCTTTCTGTCATTGAAGCTTTCTTCATTTCCAAACAAGTATTGTTTCAGTAGTTCTTAGTCTGAAATATATCTAATAATCTGAAAGATGTGTCCACGAAAGATGCTGTAGATCTTCCAATGTGTAGGCAGTTTTGTGACGGTGTAGTAAATAGATGACTAATGACAAAGAAATTTTGATCTGTTATGAAATTTTTCCTACTGTGAAAAATACTCAAGAGTATTTTTAGTAAGAGCTGAAGAAGGAGAAATAAATAAATCAGCGTCTGTGGTTATTTTTGTGCTGGGTTTTCTGCTTTTTTGTGTGCCCCTTTGACATCAGCAATGATAAGGTAGATTAATGCCAGCAATGCAAGACAGATGTGCTGGCATCTTGGTATTAAAGCATATCAGATCACTGTGAGGTGACTAACTGCCACTAGGGTTTATGTTTTTTGCATGTATGTGTGTCTGTTAGAGGTGGAGTTGAAAGCTTTTATGGACTACTGGAGTGCATTATGAACGACATGTAGGCCAAGACTAAAGTGGAAAGGAATAAGCACATCTTTCCCTGCAGCCTTCAATTTTTGTAGCTGTAAGGCTTTCAATGTTTGAAATGCCTTATTAGGGCTTTAATTGCTGTTTTGGTATAATATTCACAAGTCTCAGGAAGGAATATGGGAGCTTTGATTCATGCTGAGAATCTCATCTTCATTCTTCACAGTCTTGAGCTTTGTGTAGTTCCTTATATTTGAAACATAGTGAGAAAATCAATGCAAAAGCAGATAAGTGTGTCCGCTTGGCACATGTGGAAAATGCCACGGCAAGTGTTAAGATACTGGATATCAAGATAGTATGATTAAAGCCACTAAATTTATTACAGTCCTAAATCCACCATATTAATAAAAAAAATTGAAGTTTTAATGTGAGAATCTCTGCATTTTTGTTCACAATTAGATAGTTATCAAGTATGGTACATTCATTACAGTTGCTATGTCTGTTATTGGATTTTAAGTTTTATAACCTCCCTTTGTAAATGATTTGCCATATACTTTTTAGGATCCTTCAGTTCTAATGTTGTTATTGGTTTGATTTTTGGACTGTAATGGTTTAAAATAATTTTGATCAAATTAGGGGGAGTTATGATAACTTTTTCTTGCCTTTAAAACGTCATCACCTAGATTTAGTTGTGCAAGATGTTGAAATTCAGGCATAATTATTTTCGTAGTAAGGGCTAAGCTATTCATATCCACTACTATTCACTCCAATTTTAGAGCCTTTCTAAAGACACAATATTCCCTCTTGATTGGATCCTGTTTTGTGTGTGAGATTGTTCAAGATGATTTAGAATGCACATCAGTTATGGAAGTACATAATTTAAAAAGCATGATTAATGCAAGTCTTCAGAATCCAGATCCTGATCTCTTTACTGTCATGGATTGTCTCAGTGCTCTAGATTTATAGCTAATTTGCAAAGAGTGCATTACTAATTTGTGCTTGCTGAAGTGGTCTAGTCCAGAGCAAGTATTGTATCTGTATAAAAGGAAGGAAACACTGCATTTATCTGAAATATTTTAAGACTTAATCTGACAGGGTTTTCTGCTTGTATGAGTAAGTCCAAAGGGCTCAGCAGACGTACTCATGAATGTTTATGAGGGTTTCTAGGTTCCGATTCTGACCCTGAGATTCTCTTGTTGAGAATCTCTTGTCTCCTGCTGCTTTGGTTTATATTTGTTCATTTAGAATCTGCAGTTCACCCTGGGTTCATGGTTCTTTATAGCATGTACAAAAAAAAGAGTTACAAGGTGATGACTAGTTAACAGATACGTATGCTCCCCACAATCTCCTGGGCAGTAAAAGTGGGTTGTATAGGACCATGGGACTATTTCAATATTTATTGTTTTTTCTTTAAAAAGAGTAGTTAATAAAGGCAAAAATGAGAAGGTTTTGTTTGATATATCTCCACCATCCATTGTATTTATTTTCTACACTCTGTTCAAGATCATCACAATCACTAACTCCTGGTTGCAGCTGCTGTATCACCTCCCAGATTTCTGTTGCAGAACCCCTTCAGGAGCCCAGTCCAGGGTCTCCTGAAGTCAAGAAGCAGCTTTCTAACGCTATGGTTCATTCAAGTTACCCAAATTAGTACTTTTTTATTTCTTCCTGTAGTATTAAAAATTAAAATTTGATTAAAAAATATCAATTATTGAGCCCACAAACACACCCTTTGTTCGAAGAATTTGCCCTTGTTTGCTATGCTCAACTGCTTTATTGGCAGTAGAGCAACAGACATCATGGTCAGCCATTTTGCCTGCACTACTGCTTTTAACTTGTAATCCTTATGATATATGAAACCCACCCAGTCTGTTTAGATCTGTGACTCTCCTGGCCTGCCCTGGGAGCTTGCCATGCAATTATTTGGAACAAAGTGCTTATTTTCTCCTGATGGGTGGCACAAAGCAGTTCAGAAAGAGCTTCTTGGAATGGAGCACTGCACAAAGCCCGTGGCAGCGTGGGCTTGACTCTGTGCTGCAATAGGAGCAAAACAGCAACAGCAGCAGAGAGAGCTCTCTTGTGAAATCAGTTACGGTGTGCAACCATTTCAGGATTAATGTATATGGAACAGGCACAATGAAAGGCAAGAGGACACCAAAACCATGAAATTCTATTTCCTGCAGAGCATAACCAAACAATACGGAAAACTGAATATAAATACCTCTCCCAAAGGTAAAATTTGAGTATTGCAGTTACTGGTTTTGGCAACAGGAGTACTGCACTGTCAACCCAATGCAGGAAGGAAATACTTCACACAGTGTGACGGCTCTGGAGTATCCTTGCTCTCAGAGTGGTGAGGAGGCTAGACAGATCGAAAAAGCTGCTGCACATCAGAAGAAAATCCCAACCAGTGGGTGCACAGGCCTTGGTTTGAAGAAAGTAATGGGGAATCCCTGGGAACTGTCACCAGATCCTTGGCTTCTTCTTTCCCTTGACATTCATTATGGCCTGTAGTTGGAGAGAGGATGCTGGACTATAGTAGGCACTTTGGAATGACCTAGTTAATTGATTTTTATATTCTTCTAGCTGAGATTATTATTAGAACAATCCCTTTTGGGTAAGGATAATATGAGCCATTTATTTATGTGGGGGGTTTTGTGTTTTTTTTTTTTTTTCCTAATTTTTACAAAGGGGATCATAAAGATATTCGTGGGGGGATTGTGGGGCTGTTCTTTACCATAGCCGTGGAATAGACTCCAGTCAGAAAACTTTCAACCTCTTGTTCCTATGAATTTCCCACGTTGCAATAAACCAGAGCAAAAACATTAAGTGATTTGTCAAATGTGACACATGTAATCAGTACCTGATCCAGCATTCAGATTCTCTTCCCATACCGATAGGCCTGTTCCTAAGCCATTGGGCTGTGATTTCTCCATAGAAACTATCAAAAGTACTTTAAAATTACCTAAGGAATTTTAGAAAAATCAATACCTTTTGGCTTTGGAAAACCAGAAGAAATGTTAAGAGTCCAAAATCAGGCACTATTTAAAATTTAGGTCACTTATTCAATCTTAAGTCACTTGCAACCACTGCTGAAATACAGTCCTTACTGATAAAATCATGGGTGTTGTGGGGATTTTTCGATCCCCCTACCTCATTCAGTGCAGAGCGTAGTCACATAAATAGGTGAAGGAGATGAAGTCTTGACAGTAGATACTCAGTGTTTATTATTTTTGTTGTTCATTGTGTGACCCTGTTACTACTACCTGCTGCCCCAGTATCTGTACTGAATTTAGGATGTTACCAGATCCTTTGGAAACCAATCTATGGTCTTATCAAATGATGTCAATGGAGTAAACATGTACCATAGCTGTCTTTTACGTTGCCTCTCCAGTATCAATGTAGTGTGGCGGTTTAGTTGTCCAGGTTTTCAGGAAGGGCCTGTAAGTGCTCTTTTATGTTTTTCCATGACTTGAGGAAGATGATGTTACTCTTTGTGGTCTTGCCTTCAAAGGAGGATGTGGGAAAAGAGGTTCATTTCCAGGTTTCCTAGTTGACTTGCCTCTCTGCAGCTCCTGCAGTTCTCATTATCTTCCCGTTCCCTCTGTTCCCCAGCTGCATATTTCCTCTGTGGCTTTGTCCTCTCTTGCCTTGGTCTGGACTGTCTGCCATTGTGAAAACTGCTGAATGCCGAAAGAATATCAAGAGAGTGTGATTAAACAACTGCAATCTGAGATAGCTCAGAGACACGGCAAAAGGCATATCCTTCAAATCTTCGTGTCAGAATGGGGACCCAGGGACATGGAAGAACTGCAAAATACCCCCTCTGCCCCCCAAAAAACAAAAACAACCCCACAACCCCCCCCCTACCTGTTACTTACTTTTGACAAACAGATGGATTTTTTGCAACAATGCCACTTCTAGTAGATACATTTTTCTTGTGCTGGGTAACAAATGATTTACTGGACCACATTACTGAAAATAATATTTTATAGTAAGGAAAACCTGGATTGCCCTGCATGTAGGTATTGCTTACTTGGTTTGCATGAGTTACATTAGTTGGCTTGTTAGTTTTGGAGGTTGCATTTATTTGTTGAGCACTGGAAATGGCAAATCTGGAAGCCACGTGGGATGTTTGATGGAGCAATTTGCATATTTTTATCTGGAAAGATTCTCCAGTTCAACTGTTTCACAGTGGTGCTGGTGTTTTAGCCTCTGCAACATGCTAAAAAGTTGAGGCACCCCTGTGAGTGTAAAGAGTTCTTATCTAAAGTGTTGAACAATAAAAATAATAAATGGGGCTATGCTAAGCGAGCATATGCTAAGCATAAGACTAATGGCAAGCTGAAACAGTATACTGTGAATGGTACCTGAAAGAAATGTTGCAGTGAAAAAGAACCTATTCCAGAACCTACTAAAAAAAACAAATAGTGCTTTGAAGATTGTGTCATCAAAATGAATTATAAGGTGAATTCAGTACACGAACTACAAGAAGAATGTGAATTAAAATAGCTTAGGACACATTAAGTGCAGAGGGAATTAGAAGTTAAAGTAAACCAAGTAGAGGTGGGAATTGAAGGGGTCCCACTTTTCAACATGTTTTAAAATTCAGTCATCCAGGAGAACAAATGAACAGCTTGTATGTCATAAAAAGTAAGAGTTTTTATTTAGGTATTCTTGAAAGGCCAGAGCTACGACCTAAGTTGTTATTCTGCCAATGAAGGCTCAAGCATTTTAGTGTGTCACCTTGATGGAGTTTGCAGTTCTTTTTCAGTTATGTGCCTAAAGACAGGAATTGTCAGGCTGGATTTTTGAAGCTAAACTTCAAAACTGGCTATTTATTTGAAGGCTAAATGATGCACAGGCCCACCAAGCATGGCTTGAAATTTTAAAACTATGTAAAATTCACAAATGTATCTTTGTTGCTAAGAAAAGCAAGCTATACACATCCATACCTTTGTGCATGTCCATCTTGCCCATCTTCTTTTGTAGCCTGTTAATTATGTTGTAGCCTCAAGGGTATAAGTATATGCCTCCCATGGATTATGGGATGCATTTGCTGCCACTGATGAAGAGACTGGGTGACTGTTCTGAACTGTCACTCGTACTATTAATATGTATCCACCCGTTCCCTTGAGCGTGTGATTTCCCAGTGTCTTATGGCCTTGCCAGTGAGCTGCTGTGAGTGAAATGCCCTGGGATGGAATCAAATGGCAGTTGGGTGTGGAGCTACTAGAACACTTGCAGAGTTTAAGTAGGCAATATCCATTCCCCTGCATTAATTATAATGGTTTACGAATGCTCATTAATATGCCACTTTTATTACTGAGACACATGGTTGTACTGCTTTCCTGACACCTATTATTTCCTCCCTCTGAACAGAACAAAGGAAACAATAGTCGTCTGACATTGCCATGACATACGCTATTTCCCAATAAAAGATTGAGGTAATCAAATCAGTCCTGCATGCACAGCACAGTATTCCCCAAGCCTTCAGAGAGACACAAGTGAGAAAATTCTTAATGTGGTAATTTTAGACCTGACTGAGCAAGGTATGTGCCTAACTAAAAGTAAGTGATTGATTCCAATGAGACTTCTTACATAATTAGGCATTTAGGTTTTTTTACTTCCATGCTGAATATGCTTTGCTGTGTTTATATCACACAGGTTAGAATAAACACAGACAGTAAGCATTCAGTTTTGCTGTGGGTATAAGGGGTAGGTTGAATTCATTGTATCTGAAGAAAGGATAACTGAATAGCCAGATCCACCTATAGATTATCTCTGAAACCTCAACAAATAGAGTGGACTTAGAAGAAGATTTAGAAACCAATTTTCAGTGACATTACAGAGAAATAGTCAGAGCCAAAATAAAAGTGAGTGGGGATCTGTAAGTAGTTGCTAATGGTTATTGCCAAGTAATTTTGAGTGCTCCATTATTTATTCATTCTTTCACTGCTGTGAAAGCACTGGAGTTCAGAAATAGCTCAGATGTTTAGGCTTGATCCGCTGAATATTTTTACCCATTGCATGAAATGTTCATCAGGTGAAAGAAAAGGAAACAAAAAAGCACCCGGAGTAGGGGACAGGTAATACACTTCCTGTCTTATGGCTGCTTGCTGTAACCACTAACTCAGAGAGTTATGCACCTTTGTGCTTGCTTTTCTGCTCCCATGTTTCCCACGTGTTCAATTGCAGATGAAAAGGATAAAGACTTTTTTTTTTTTGTTTGATTGTTTTCAGAAAGAAGCAGAGCTCTGGGATTAATTTCTTCTAGAATAAGGGAGACTAAGTCCTTCCCCAACTACTGGGCAAGTGCTTCAGCAGCAGATAGTTATACGTCATCATTGGTGATAATGTGTACCTCTCGCCTTGATTTGCATGGACTTGGGTGCCTTCAAGCCAGAAGCTCTTTGTGAAAGTCAGTGTTTTTTTTGGGATTCCCTGGCAGGCATGAGGACAGTGAGACTGAGAGTTCCACACAAACTGAGGCAGCTTATTTTCCATTTATTCCAGCTGAAAGCACCGCCTCTAACACCTGGCTATAAACAAGTCTATGGGGCCAGATGGGATCCACCCAAGAGTACTGAGGGAGCTGGTGGAAATGCTCATGGAGCCACTTTTCATCGTTTACGAGCAAACTGGGGAGGTCCCAGCAGATTGGCATCTAACAGTTGTGAAATGTGATGCCCGTCCACAAGAAGGGCCAGAAGGATGACTGGGAGAACTAGATGCCTGTCAGTCTGATCTTGGTGCCTGGGAAAGTCATGGAACAGATCATCCCGAGTGCCATCATGCAGTGCATGAAGGGCACCCAGGTGATCAGGCCCAGCCAGCATGAAATGCAGGTCCTGCTTGACAAACCTGATCTC
This sequence comes from Thinocorus orbignyianus, assembly GCA_013400375.1. Taxonomy (NCBI): domain Eukaryota; kingdom Metazoa; phylum Chordata; class Aves; order Ciconiiformes; family Thinocoridae; genus Thinocorus; species Thinocorus orbignyianus. The sequence goes on from VXBW01006761.1 coordinate 334,588, forward strand.
CTCCTCTGACAATGAATGACTTGATGTTGAGGGAAAGGAGGTTGTGAAGAGGCAGGGGATCAGTCTCTTCTCCCAAGTCACAGGCAACAGAACAAGAGGAAACAGCCTCAAGTTGCACCAGGGAAATTCAGATTGGATTTTAGGAAACATTTTTACATTGAAAAGGTTATTAAGCTTTGGAATGGGCTGCCCAGGGAAGTGGTTGAGGTACCATCCCTGGAGGTATTCAAAAGACAAGTTGACATAACGCTTAGAGATTTTGTTTAGCAATGTTTTTTAATATTTATGTTGATGGTTGGACTAGATGATCTATCTGAAAGGTCCCTTCCAACCTAGACAATTCTGTCAAAGATTTATGCAGTGTCTTAAGGTTTCTGTGCAAAACACAGGTGTCTGTCAGAGTTCAAAGAGCGTATGGACCACTCTCTTAGTTGCTTAGTTTAATTTTAGGAGGTCCTGCAACGGGCAGGAAGTTGGACTCGATAATCCTTATGGGGCCTCTTCCAACTTGAGATATTCTATGATCTCTAATGACTCCATGAGTAGACTGGAGGGGAGAGTCGAGGAAGAGTGCTGAAGGGCATTTTTAGATGTCATTACCTAAATTCTGTCTACATTGTGTTTGAGGCAGGCGAGTGCTTTGTTTTGTCTTTAATTATGTGTTTTCCCTTTATGTATTGCTTATATTACTGTTCCTGTTGGTCTGGATGCCTACTGGGAGAGTTATACCTGGTGATACAGTAAATTAAGTCTAATACATAAAAATCAGATGCATGAAAACAAGTTTAATTAGCTGTCACTGATAAAGGTAGACATCAGAAGTTTGTAAGCAGTGGTTTTTTGTGCTGAGTACTTAACACTGAAGATTGCATGTTAAACAGAAGTATGATATACATCTTGAAATATAGTTTCAGGTACTTTTATGATGTATTTCTAAGCTCTGAACTGTGATTTTTTTTTTTTTATTTTTTTTTTGAGTAGACTTAAAAATCTCTTATATTGCTGTGTTCCAGCAGTCAGTGAGAAATATGCTGGCCTTCACTACAAATGAACTGTGCTGTAGAATGTGGCTGAGCTTAATGTTAGCAAACCAGCATACCCTGACATACTGTATTTGCATCTGAATATACTTATTTAATTGTTATTTAAACCTTAATGTTCTTTCTGATGCTGCAACTATGATAAACTGTGTAAACTGTCCCCTAGGTCATACCAGACAGGTCTAGGTCGGTGTGCTAGACACATGTTAATGAGATGATACATAAAGGGACAGATAGTCTGTTCTTACCTTGAAAATTACATTTGACAGATAATATTTCAAAAATGCTGCAAGAGCTCAAGCTGTTACTTCTCATGAAATTGCACAGGTATTGTGATAAAAAGTGTTTTCATTAAGAATTTTTTGTGCCAGTTAAAGACTGCACGCACTCTTCTGACACTTAACCACTATTTATTTGCAGCATGCTGCAGTGCTGAAATGCTCCGCAGGACTGATTGCCCTGAACTGTCATAGGTTGCATTCATGTGTCTCATATTGGAGACGTCAACGTACAGCAAAAGCAACACTTATCTCCACTTAGCTGAGCTGCTTAAGCACTTCTCTCATCCACTGACTGACTCCGCTGCACAAGGATGAAAATACTTCTGATTTAAAGAAAACTATTTTAACCCTATAGCTGGTAACACACTTAGTTTTATAAAACATGGAGGATGCTGAAGTTGGTGCCTGTGTGTGCAGTTACTCATGTTGACAGTGACATTTGTTCGTGAGGACCATTGAACACACAGTCAGAGGCTTTAACACGACATTTTTAGCAAGTGTGGTGATAAATGGCTGTAGCTGTGGAAATGTCAGAAAAGTAAGTGATCCTTCCAGAAAGGAGCAAAGTAGAAACTTTGATGCAATGATATTTGAATTCCACTTACGCTTAGCAAAGGGAGAAGGCTGAGAGCATGTCCACGTTGTGCTGTGGTGCCCGGAGCATGCCGAGGGTGCTGGGTGCAGGAAACCAGGGACTTGCTGAGTCCTGTGCATGGTGAGCTGTGCCCAGCTGTGCCCAGCTGTACCCAGCTGTGCTGACTCAGCAGCACCCACAGTGCCAAATGCAGCAGCTGCTTCACTGCCTCCAGTGCTGTAGCTTGCTGCTTGCTTGGTGCTACCTCTGGTATCTTTGGAGCATTGTGTGAGGCCCTTTTGTTTTTTTTTCCTTTTCATTTAGTAATTTGAAGTCAATTAAATATTTTCTGTCACCCAGTATTATTTTATGTAATTAAGATGCTAATATAGTTACCAGAGTTATTGTTGAACCCAGCCTACCCAACTTTTCATGAAATCCCCCAGTTAAATAATAACCTTATTCAGTCATGTTAGGTATTTCTCATTAAACTGTAATAATTTGAAAAGTCTTCCAGTAAGTCAGGTGAGACTGTCTCATGAATGTATGATAATTGTATTGGCGATAGATCACATGAAAATATCTTCTGTTAGCAGGGTTATTTGCATTTCACTTGTGATGTTGACTAGCTGACACGAAATATCTTCTTTTTATTGCCTTATTTCAAGGAAGTGAGTACTGGGTGTAAAATGACATGAAGACACATAGATCTTGTAAGTTTGAACCAACACAAAACCTAATGTGATTTTTGTTTGTTTGTTTGTTTGTTTGTTTGTTTGTTTTCCAAGCCCAGAATCAGTGCAGACATTTCAAAGGTTCAAATCTGATCCTCAGCAGTGGCAGATCTTATTTATTAATTTCACCATGTAGTTGTGAATAATGCTGAAAGAAGCATTTGTGCAACACCGTTGCAATATTCTTGTTATGTTTGAGCTGTGACAGCTGTGTTGCCAAAATACGGTTTTATTTCAAGTCTGCTTATTCAAAGAGGTATGTTAGAAGACAGAATTTGTATTGTTAAATGAAATTTAGGAAATTCAAGTACATTTTGGTGCAAAACAATAATAATTTGTTGAGCTGGTCAATTGCTTTTAAAGAAATGAGAACTATATATCCTGCAGATCGAAAAGAAAGTAGATTCTAGCTGCTTTTGACATAAAACTGTTTTTATTGTGTAGTTAAATACATACTGTGGTCAGTTCTTAAGATGTGGAGCAGCTTTTGTGGCTTCTGTCACTTGAATAGCTTCTACTTTCTCTATATGTATAATAATAAGTCACAAGATGATCTATGAGGAAGCCTACAAGGACCAATACTGCAATGTTGTTGCACTGAGTTATGTGTGATTGTGACAGCGATTACTTGGATTTTGGGACAAGGGAAAAGCATGATTTATTACTGTTGTCTTTTTTGACTGATGTGTTTGCTACATCAATAACATATTCTATGCAATTTCTGTGTTAGAACAGATTTCTGAAACTGATACCAGCTTTTGTGATGGTGTTTACAAAATCATAGAATCGTTTGGGCTGGAAAACACCCTTAAGATCAGCAGGTCCAACCGTCAGTGGCTGCAGTGATCAGCTGAGGGTGATGCTAAACCTGGTTTGTTGTTGAATGCAGGCTGGATGGATGGGTTGCCTTTGCTTTCATCAGCCTTTTTCATGTAATCACTTAAAATCCAGGTTGTGTGAGTTCTGCGCTGCTGTGGTGTATTCCAGAGTTGTGTGATCCCTACGTGCCTTTGGGTAATGTGATCAATCTTGGATTGATAAATATATAGGGGGAGGGAGAATCGGGCAAGTTCAGTAGGTCTGTGAGATGGATACAGAAACCTCATCCACTCTCTGCTTACTGCTCATCAAGTCAATCTGATCCATTAGGTCCCCTGCAGGAGCCCCAGCTGATCTGGTTGTTCAGTGCTGCTATACACGGAGCAAATGGAGACTGTATTTTGTACTCATTATTGTCAGTGTCTTAGAACACCAGTTAATAAGGACATGGAAACGACTCTGTTGCTAATGGCTGTCACTGCCCACAGCCATTGCTGCAGCCTGTGGGCTGGTGAGAAGCAGAACACAGGATAATCCAAGGAACCAACGTAACACAATTGTCTGATTCCCTTCTTGTCTCATATTTTCCTTTCTGATTTTAATGACACAGTCAGTAGACAGTCTATAGCCCTTGGAGTTATTTTGGATTGTCCTCGAATATTGGATTTTTTTTTTTATTATTATTATTTTTTCCTATCATTTCTTTCTGGCTTCCAAATTGCTGCCATCATTGCCCAGGAGCCTCTGCTGAAAAGGGCAGGACCTGTGGACTGTCCTGAGGGTGTTCATAGAACAACCAGCAAACTGAGTTGTAGAGCAAAGACTTTAGGTTTGATCTTCCACAGAATGAAGTGTATTAACTGTTTCAGTGCATTTATTTTCCACTAGATTCAGTAAAAGAGTATATTAAGGTCACTGTTTTCTCCCGAGTCTTGCAGCTGGCAACATAAAGTGTTGCTTCACCACAAGGATAGCGTTTCTTTTGCTGTCATGTGATGCTTGGGGTTAGGCTTGCTTTTTAGCTGGTTGGGTAGGATACCTCTGTGTATTGGGTTTATTGATTTTTGAAAAATACATGCTGTGAAATTAAATGAATAGTTAAATGCTAAACTGTTAGAAAGAAATGCCTCTTCAGTGTCTTTTTCTCTTGATAAATTCTAACCTAATACTTCCAATTTTAAATTCAGTGTACCACCACAGAGCAAATACACAATTCATTTTGAATATCTTTTTCTTTGCTAGTTGATTTGATCTGATTGACGGTCCTAAAGGCAGAAGTCCTCAACTGGGTTAATACATAGCGTAACACTGACAGTGAGAAGGAAAACTGTCATTCCCCTGGCAAGGAGCGAGGTATAAACTCCAGGATGCCTAGTCTTTGGTGACCAGCAACAAAATTGTAAAATATGGTCAATTTTTTTAATTAGATTTGGTTACTGGGCCACCACTAAAAGGATTGCTTGATTTTTACATTTTTTTCCAGTGTTAGGATCTTTATTGTCCTATCCATTCCAATATGAGGAAAACCTTTTTAGGGTGAGGGTGCCAGAGTCCTGGAACAGGCTGCCCAGGGAGGTTGTGGAGTCCCCTTCTCTGGAGACCTTCAAGACCTGCCTGGATGCCATCCTGAGTAACGTGCTCTGGGCAATCCTGCTTTAGCGGGGGAGTTGGACTGAATGATCTCTGGGGCTCCCTTCTGACTCTGACAATTCCATGGTCTGCCTGAACCTTTATGTCTTTCTCATGCATCTTAATCTTTGGTACTTCATCTCCTGTTTCCTTTTCCCAAGTGAAAAGCTTGTGAATGTTCTGGTCAGAAACTTGCATTTCAGAGTTCTTTGCCACAAAACATTGGTCACAGAACGTCAATTTTACAGGTTTCAAGAAAGACATTTGTCTCTTACACTGGTTATTTCTTTTCCAACATTAGAAGCATCTCTAATTGCAAACTTTAAATCAGGGTAAAAGTGTGGCTAGCTTGTACAGTGAGAAAATGTTTAATTTCCAATTAAGTATTGGGGCAGCAATACCTTGGGGGCAGAAAGGCAAGGGGAGGGAGGAATTAGTCAGTGGTATTTGCTGACTGGGTAATTATTAGTGATAGGAGATACTGAAACTTAATTAGAGTTTCTGATCTGGAACACTGTATTAGGTTTAATTATGTCTGGAAGGTCTAGTATTTTATACTTTTCCTTTTAATTAAAATGTATGGATTTAAGAAGCAAAACTTCTAAATCTTATACTCTGGGCAAACCAAGAGCAAGAAGAAACGATGTTGTCTATGTTATGCCATATTAAAAAAATAACAGTGGCAGAAGCTGAGGAAGGTGCAAAAAGGGACTTAAATATCTGACCTTTAAAAAAGGAATTGTAATAGTGCACAAAGTCAAGCTTCTTGGCAGAACTCCACTTGATACCTATGTGATCTGATATGTAGCAGTTCATCCTGTTCTGTGTCGTCATGGGGTCACACTGTCCTGTTGATTTTTCCATCTTTGATGTGAAACATAAACATTGAAGATCCAATGCAGGAGAGCATTTAGAATCATGGAAATGTGATCCCTGAGTGTCCTGGGGAAATTCCAGTTGCTGTTCAGTGTTGATGAGCTCCAGACATCTGTATCTCAGCAGTGGATGAAACAATTCTTCTGCTGGATTTTTACAGCATGATTTAGGAGTGTTACTGAGTAAGGTGCTATGTGAGATAAAGCGTACAATTTAAAGCATGCAAATTAAAAACAAAAAGGATGAAGTAATATAGGCAAACACTTTGATGAAAGCGCTACTAAAGTTACTCTAATAACTATATTCAGTTACTGAGAGTAATAAAAATGATACTCAGTACAGTATGAACTTGTCATCAACCTCTGAGTTACTTCCTACATTTTAATCTGTCCTGAAAGGGAGTGATCCACCAGCAAGACATAGCTGACGGTGGTGATAGATTCAGACCATTTCAGCAATCCTCTCGGTCTTGACAGCTCTACTCACTCATCTCTGGTGCTGAGACTGCTGGGATGTATCTCCCTGGGGTTTGTTTTGTATCTCAGCAGATTTTTTCTCTCAAGTGATGTTTTTGTTTTATGTTGTGAGAGACCGTGTTTATTCCTCCTTGGAGTCTGGATGGAAATGGCACAAATATAGTAACTCCTCACATAAGCTAAGTTCAGCTTGTTTTTTTTCTGCTTCTGACCTTCAAGTGGCAGAAGGTCTGTATTTCACTCAGGTTGGGATTTTAAGTTGAATGTAGGTGCTAATACATCTTTCATTCAGCAAAAGGATCCAGAAACGGGGCATGAGGTGGGGTGTAAGCATTTTAACTGCATTAATAGACTTTGCGGAGTTGAACAGAAAACTGAAGTGTGGAGGAGGAGAGCAAATACAGGCTGTAAGCAGGTTGTGAGGGATGACTGATGTGCTCTCAGGGTTTGAGGGTCTTTCTTCAGTTGCAGGGAATGTGGGAGAGTGCCTTGCACTGCTGGGGGAAACTGGTAAGCCCAAATGCCCTGGTCTATTCCAGGGACCTCTGTGCTGCTACTGAAATCTCTGTGTGATTATTTTCATTACATCACTCTCTTTGAGGTCATGTAATGCCATTCTTAATTCCAAGTACCTAGGAGTGGTCTAATATATTCTGTAGAGGCAATATGCTGATAAAACCTGTGTTGAATTAAAAGCCAGTGTCTTATAGGAACATATGGGAAGAGAATAAATGCCTGAGAACACGAGTAGATCCTCCTGGGTGGGTGGAAGTGTATTGGTAATTTTGTTGAGAGTCTCCCTGGGTTTGGTGTAGCCATGGCCAGTCAGCTTGTGCATGCCTGGAGAGCAGGGTAGGCACATGCAAACAAAAGGTGGTTGTTTGGAAGTGCAGGAATTGTATTGTAGATGACTTTAAAAAATAAGTGGAGGCAAGATTAGTAAACTCTGGGTTTTAGTGATAATGACATAAATGGGAACTTTAGGACCTTGTTGCTTCCTGTGTTGTTTTGGTTTAAATTGTACAGTTGAATATCATAATACAGCGAATAGCAGTCCAGAAGCTTGGGGGGGGGAAAGGGACAGAAACCTGTATGAATTTGTGATAATTACATGTTTACACAGTGCAATGTTTTCTGCATCCTCATGCTGTACCAGTCCCATAAAGAGCAAAGTCTTGGGAATCGCAGAAATTGTAACTATAAAGAAGACTTTTAATGAGGCTTGCGATTGTTGAAAATACCGGTATGGATCTGGCCTTTGGTATAGGTTCCTTCTTGTCCTCTTTACCAGTGCCAAATGCCTTCATGTTCTGTGTTTCTGGCAATTGCAAATGGGGAGTAATTTGTTACTGCTTTGTTACATAGCAAAATTTGTCTCAAACACACAAAAACTCATAGAAGACCTTACAAATGGTTGTGACAGCACCACCCGCTGTAGTACAACAGATGTTTCTTTTCTGAAAACTCAATCATAGTATCCTACAGTGGCCTAAATGGGTTGCAGCAAGGTTAAAACTTCGTCCTCTGTAATGTCCATAATTCACAATATTATTGTATCAGTGGGGAAATGATTCCCATTTGTAGCATCTGAGTCTTGGACGCGTTTACAGATCTCCGCCCTATCTCTTTTTACTATCGGAAAGTCAGTTGCTGATAAAAAAATACCTAATCTGAAGATGTTGCTAATGGGTTAATTAGTACAATGAACAAAAAGATAAGTCTAGTAGTCACACTTGTAGTGCAGGAATGTTATCAGTTTTATATTAGTGGGGGTTGACAGTGGTGGTTGGTTTTTTTTTTCTTCATTAGAAGCACTGCTCAGTCTGCTGGAACTTTCAAGTCAAACTACCCCTTTTCTCTCCTCTTTTTGCAACATCCGTTTTGATTAGGTATCCATTATTGCAGTTTTACATGTTAGTAGGCATGTTTATTGGAGATTATAAAATCCAAAGAATTGAGAATTTATTAAATTTCCCTATGAAGAGATTTTTGCTTTGAAATTTGCTGGAGTAACGCCGCATACTAATACACGTGAATTGGAAAGATTGATATTTGAAAGACTGCAGCATTTTTTTGTTGGTGGTAAACTTTATGTGGAATGAAAAAGAATAGTAGGCTTCTGTTGTCTATCTGCAACATGCCAGTAATCTTAAAAAGCAATCTCTGCAGACAAATGATGCTACGGGAGGAAAACTTTGCACTCAGTAGGCTTCCTCATTACTGCAACTTCTGCATGAAGTAAAAAGTACAGAGAAATTTGTTATGAAAGCTCGAGTGCTCCTAAACTTTGAGGCATGGACTTACAACATGAAAGTGTGTCACCTTGTTTCAGAGATATCTTTATGGCTGCCCTATATAAAATCTCTTTATGTTTCATGTTGGAAAAGCACACATACTCGGTGTCTGCTACTCATATTTTAGCAGCCTGGTTCCCAGAAGATTTTACAGATATCTTGATTTCTGACATTTGTTACCCTGTGGACATATGGTTTTGGGTAAAGTTCTTCATTGTGGTTGTTGAAATGATCATTGAGCAAAGTCTTTTGAGGTCTCTGAAATGATTGATCCTTGTAGGTCTAAGTAGTCTCTAAACAGTTTCCTGGGAATGCTGATACTTCTGTACACCAAAATATAGAGTACTTCTTTCAGGAGTGTTGAACAGCCTCTATGGGCCCTGTTCAAGTCTTTGAAATTCAGGATGGGCATTTGCTCTGAATTTGTGAGGGTGGATCTAGGTCTGTTGCAGGGTGTTACTTGATTAGAGGCCAGTACTGAGAACAGGGTGTGAAAGCTAGTAGATAGCATAGTAGGTTGCCATTCAAAATACGGGAAATGCCTCATTAATCTTAACAATTAATGTATTAACGATGACTTATGGAAGTTTTGTGAAGACTTTCACCCTGAGTTGTCCTCCAGGAAGAATTATATGACCTTGTGGATTAGAGTAATCATCCACTTTAAATTCTGTAATGGACTAAGAACTCTTAGAAGCTGATTACAGGGAAATTTTCTGTACACCTGGGGCTTCTCATTTTGAAGTAACATAGAAAGCAAGTGGTATTGGTCTATTGCTTGATCAGGAGGTGAAAGCAAACTACTACTGTGATGCAGCAGAGAGAAAGGTGTGGAATTTTTACTAGAAGCAAAGTTGCTTTAATATTGCACAAGAAATCATGTTAGACCTCATTGGAGATATTGTGTGTAGTTCAGTCAGGTCTGTTCCAAAAAGATGGTTGTAAATTGGGAATGTTTTCAGCAATTACTGCAAGGGTATATGCAGGAATGCATAATCCATCTGATAAAAATGGATTAAAGAGAATTGCTTTTTTTTAACCTAGCAGAATGAAGCATGTGAAGAGTTATTGTACAAATGTACATGTACAAATTCACTAGGAGATGAATATCAAGGAAGAAGAAGAAAATTTTTAAAGGACACAATTTTTGTAAGGGTAAATGATACAGAATTTTAAAGAATCAATTCAGCTTGGAAATTAGAAGAAAGTTTCTGAGCACTCAAGGAGTAAAGATGCCAGAATTTTGTAAATGACTCATTCCACATACAGTTATTTCATTGACAGATCTGAAGGAAGAATAGCCCTGGGAAAGGGCAGAGGTAGGGTTCAAGGTTTTGGTAATTTCTTACACTGCTGCAGTTGCAGCTGGAGCAGCATTTCTGAACGGAACTTCACGTGCTCTGCTTCACTGTTAGTTGTCTGTCGATGAATGAGAGGGGGTGTGATCATCATTAAAAATCACCATGGTGATGTTTATGAAAAATGTTTATGGGTAAAGTCTTAGTGGTTTACTACTTCTGTGTGCACCTGGAGGAAGGGTGGGACGTTTTCTGTATGAGAGATGATACGCTGGAATCCTGAGCCAAACAGCTTGTCTGTGGCCCATGCCCTGGCACCACAGAAGGAATGAAATCAACTGCAGTGCCATCTTGCTTGTTGGTGTCCTTGCTTGGTGGCAGTAGTTGGGGTGGTTTGGGGATGTGAACAATCCCTGACCTTGTTCATAGACACCATAACTGGATTCAGCCCAGCACATGTAAGTTCTCCATGACTCATACATGGTATTTTTTACTTTATGACAAATAAGGTGGTGGGGTGATTGATCTGCCAGGTTAAGATAATGCCAAGTATCTATCAGGCCATGAACATGATTCCAAAACACAGGGAAGAAACGGTTTTCTGACAGTGATAAGTTATGATGTATTTATTAGGTCAAAGTCTTTTTCACTAATGAGGAGATGCAAAATGGCAAGCGCTTTGCTTTTCAGGGGAACTGTGCTGTTTCAAGGTATTAAAAAGATGTAATAAAGACATGGTTTGCATTTCAATGGAAAGGAACGAAAAGAAAATCTCTATGTATGTTTAATAATTGGATTATTGAGTAAGAATGCTAACGTAACAGTTAAAGGCATTGAACCAAAAACATAAATGAAGCTATTTAGGGGAATCAGTAAATGAAGAGATGAGAACATTTCTATCTTATTTCAGGCAGAAACTAGAGGTTTAGAGACACAGAAGGTTTTGTGTTGTGGCATGGATAACTGGGTGTGAATGAGGTAATGTAAGGATGCATGTAGCAGAACTCTGACACTCCTCAGAATACGTTCCATGTGTTAATGTGATCCATGTGGCAGTAGTTGTGGTTTAAGATGATAGTTTATCCTACTGTTTTACATGGCTGTTATTGTTTGTGTATCTGTGGTACATACATGGATATGTAAGGAAATACATGAAAAAGCAAGTGGAAAAAAAAGCACAACAAGAAAAAAAAAACCACAAACAAAACGCACCAAGAAATTGCTTACCCTGTTCTTTCATTGAAAGAAAACTCTCAAGGAAACAAGCCTGACTTCATTCACTGCTGAAGTGCAGCTGTTAGAAGCCACGTCATATGCAACAGTCTTTTTAAAGAGAGAAATGAGGAAAAAGTGGCCCAACTGAGGCCAAGCTTAAAAAGCCAACCAGGCAAAACATCCCCCCACGTCCATCCTGTTCTCATCTGAAAAAAACAACCCCTGAGTTTATAGATTAAATTGATGCTTGTCCATGGATATATTTATTCTGAACTATGTGATAGGAAGCTAAAACCAGAAATCAGTCAGTGACCTGACTTGAATGAGGAAAAAGGAAATTAATGGGATAAAAGTTACTGAAAAAATTTCACATCTCACAAGCACATATGCAAATGTTTAGAAATCAATACAGCTCAAGCCAGAGCAGTAAATAAAGATGAACACTGCATTCAGCTCTTGTACCATTTAAGCATCTGGTCTGCTACAGTTAATGCCAAATTTAGCTCATGTAAAATAGATGTAAATGAATGTCTGTTACAAAAGAGACTGAAAAGTGAATATCTGCTAAATGGAATGTTGCTGTGGCGGACTGACAAAAAAAGAGATTTTGTAATTATTGTACAAAACTCCCAAAAGCCAACAGCATTTTTTGCAGCTGCAGTCGGGTTAGCAATCAGGATTCCAGGGTATCTTTGGAAGAAATGCAGTCAGTGTTTCATGAAAATGAATTTCTCTTAGATATTGCTTAGCCAGTCTCTATTTATTATATTTCGTCTAATTCCAGTCAGCATTCTAAATATGCAATTTCTCTTCCAGAGCTAAGAGCAAGTTAACACGGAAAAGAAAGCTTTTCCTTTCTGCTTTGTACAATGTTAAGTCAGCTCTAACATGGATCTGGACAGAAGGATTGCAAGCACTTGAGTGCATGGTCCCTCTCAAACAGATGGGCAGGCAAGCAGCAGAAAAAGGCCAGGATGCAAAAGGCAGTTGGCTAGTGCCTATAGAGACTGTAGAAATTCTTCCTGTCCTCTCCTCTCCTTCCTCACCACCACCAATCCTGCAAAGAGGTCACAAGTTTGGAACAGAAACAGTCATACTTCCTCCCTGTAGTTTCTCCTTTGACCATGAGGAAAATCTTACTTTAAGTCTCAAGTCTGGACTTCAGGAGATGACACAAATCCCTTTTGCAGTATTACTGGCAGTATTTGATGACAGAAATAGTTTCTGTGGGTTAATTGTATTTTTGATGTTCCAGTATTTACAAGTTGAAGGGTTTCCAACAGTAGCCATTGGAGTCTTCCTCTTGTGTCTTGGTGGTGAGCTCCTGGGAAGTTGGCCAAGTCTTGTAATTTGTTATACAGCATCAGAACAGTTTTTTCTCTCTCACTTTTCTGGCTGTCTACCACTAACCAAATGTAATAATTTCAAAGGAATAATTATTTCTGCTATCAAAAATACTGTTGTGCATGGGGTTTGAGAGTTTTTTCTTCCTCCCTGGTTTTCATATTTTCTTAGTGGGAGCTTGATATTTAGATGGTCCTTTGCAAGCATAATATTTCTCACCATGGCTCCTGAGGAGGAATAGGAACTTGGCCTATTGTCACAGCCAGGGAATTATGAATTACAATGTAAAAGGAATATTTAGCTTGAGTAAACTGAACAACAAAACGTGGTGTTTGAAAGCTAAGTTGCAGTACCTTGCTTTTCCAATTTGAATCACTGGTCAGAGTTTAAGTACTTCCACTATTAGAGGCACTAGAATTCTCAGAAATCCAGGAGTTCACTTCTTTGGGAGTGTATCATAATGGTATCCTATGATATTTGCCCCTAGTCCAAATGTCTGTTGTTGCAGCACTAAGTGAACAAGATGGTGTAGATCCTGGTGTGAGAGCACCTGTACATGAGGAATCACATATGGGAAACAGCAAATCCTGGGGATTGTCTCTACACATGCAGCTACTTAAAATTCTAAGTGTCATTTTCTCAAGATCTCATCATTGTATCTCATCTCAAGATACAAATGTAACCGAGGCTGTTAGGTTGATGTGTTAGGTTGATGGTTGGATTGTATGATCTGAAATATCCCTTCCAACGTAGGCAATTCTAAGATTCTATCAATTCTATGATTCTAAGGCTAGACAAACTATAGAAGTGGAATGTAGTAGTTCTTCAGACACCTATTCAGTTAAGGGCACCCTGCAAAAATATTAAATACTTAGTGTTTATACTCTCCTTCATTACGTTTCCATTCCATGGCAGTAAAATGAAGCTTTATGTCCAGCTGACTGTTTCTGAAGCTTTCTGTGCTACTTTGTTAAAGAAAATATAACTGTCGAAAAGACATCAAAGCAGCAAATGTGTAGGGCTCTTTGAAAAAATCATTATTCCATTTTTGAAATCCTTCTTTGGTATGCTTGTTGATCAGTTTAGTCAAAACCAAGACTGAAAACTTCTGCTGGGGAGATGATGCCTGTCCAGAGATATTGCTGGATATTTTGTTGTTGGAGAGAAACTGAGGCATTTTGTCAGTGCTCTGGCTACTTTGCTGTTAGTTATCTCATTTTCATAGCAGCTGGTAATGTCAACAGAAACGCCAGTAAGATGATGTGCTCTAAATTTGTTGACATTTATTTGGTTTAGAATACCCCAGAGGTGGCCTTTCAGCCTCTTGTCAGCTCCTGCATCTTCCAGGTTGGGAATCATCACTACAGCCAGGCTTCTAGTTCCTGCTTTTCCTGACGGTCTATGATTGACTTATGTGGGCAGCAGCTGTGTCCTGAAGAAAAGGAAATCCTGCTCTAAATGAGGACAGTTCCTATTAGAAGGACTTACCTATTGAAGTAAGGTCAGAGTGGAAGTAGCAGAAGAGGTTCTGAGCACAGATGGTAGACCAGACTAGCTAGCAACTAGTTGAGGTGTGATTTGTGACTCCTTTCCTACTTTTAGAAGGTTGTATCAGAATACTAGCCCAGATCTCTAACAGTTTGTACTCTGCTTTACTGTCCCTGAGCCTTACATTCAATTTCTTTGACATTCATCTTGTTCTAAGTTTTTCTTGTTTGTTTCAGTATATTAGAGGCCGTTTTATATTATCCAGTGCTAAGAGAATTTGCTTTTATTTAATTCTTCCAAGGCTTATGTATTTTGACAGTGTGAATGGAACTTCTGAACAGTCACAGGTGTGCTCTGTGCATTTTTCACCTGTCCATAGGATTGCCTGTGGATAAATTGCTTCATGTAGAAGATGACCTCATGGTAGTGGACAGGTATGTCCATCATACCATGGTTGGGTTGAATGCTGTGACAGACAGGCAACACTTGTCTAAGCAAAACCTTGAAAGTCCTTAACAAGTAGGTTTCTGTGCAAACCTTTTTTTTCTCACCTCAAATGATTCTTCTCTAATAGTTTGGGATTTTTTTTTTTTCCTCAGCTCTTCTAGGAGAGAATAAGCTGGAACGTAGATTCCTTTAGATAATATTTAGCCTTTCTTCTTTCAAAGTAAATATTTTGCTGTGCATATCTCACTTGAAACTTAATTTAGAGTAAATTTTGGCCATATACGTGTACTATCAAAGCTGCAGTAGGCTTGGGGAAAAGGTATTATACATAGCAGAAATATATAATGTTGGCTTTATTATGAGACTGTACCATTCCGATTGCCACCCCTTACATCTGTGACCATCATTATCTGTGCAAAAGGCCAAGCTGTAACTAACCACTACTGTATCTGTGCTGGGGATGTGCCAGTGGCATAAATGGGGAAGACAGCAGCATGCAATAGCCTTCTGGACTTGAAAGCATTATGCCTTAGACTGCTCTGCCAGCTCAGATGCTTATTTGGGAGAGCAGTCATTGGAATTTCAGTCACTGGAGCTGATATTTCTTAGTCTCAACAGACCTGCGGAATGTTATTTTTCAGATGTTTAGTGGCAGCTGCACTGACAGTTTAGGAAGTTCATGTATTTCTTTGGTACAAAAATACCTTGAAGAACTGTAACCGCTACATCAATTTGTAAGTGCTAGTAGTAGTGGGACAGTATCTTTACCCTTAATTTTACAAGTCATAGTCTATGTGTCTGAGAATTATAATGCTGGACTGAGTCAGGACCAGTGTTTTAGATCCATTCTGGTCCCTTTTAGTCGTAATACATAATCTGTTTTCAGATATGTTTTATTCTTATGTGCATCATGTGCATAATGACACAGAGATAATTAGCCAAAGATAATTACTTTTTCTTTTAATTTCTGTACAGTTTTAGGTGTTGCAGGTTAGTTCTTCCCTGCTTGGGATTCTTCTGCCTTCCAAAGCCAGCATGTACTTCTCTTTGATTTTCAAAATTTAAATTATTAAAAGGCGTGATCAGAGCTAGTATAGCCAACAGTACTTAGTTTACCTGGAGGTCAGTTGTCAATCACACGTGAAGCATCTAAAGGTGCTCCCTTTTTGATGTGTGTGTTTTCAGTTTCTCACTTCTTCCACAGTTTCACAGGTCCCAACTTTTTTTGTTTCATTTGCTTTCTTCTTCCCCTGCTCCTTCTTGAAACTTCTGGGAAAGAGAAATACAATACATTCTTGCACAGAGTTTGAGCAAAAGTCTAAGTTTCCTGCTGGAAATTCTCATGCCTCTTGAAGCCCAGCTGGCATTCCTTATCTTCAGAAATAGCTCAAGAGATTGTATTCAAAATGCTATTCAAAGGGCCCCCTCTGCCATCTCTCACTTGGGTCTGGGGTGCTTTGTCCTCTCACATCTCATTTAGTGTGTGCTTACTAAGAAGAGCTTGATTCAGCCCCATCCGTTGTGACACCTGCTGATGGGGCCTTTTCAGCAACAGAGAAGAAAGGTGGAATCAGCACCAGCCAAGGATTTCCACAATCCATTTATATAAAGAAAAAAATCTTTCTAATGAGGATTGATTCCTTCTTGTTCCTTTAGGCGCATTCTTCCTATTGTGTGCAGTAACTCTCTCTGAAAGATGGGTCAGCAAACTTCCATTTTTCAGGGTTTAGATTGAATTTGCAGCTCAGTATTGCAGCTCTCTTGCTCTCAGGATATTAGCATTACTTTGCCACAGTTATAGTTTTTATATGGATTGGCAGCAGCTTTTACAGGCAGGCTGAACTTCACAGAAACCAAACTTAAAATGCACAGAATGAGAAAAATGCCTCTCTTGTAAGGCTCCTGCTGAGCTGATAACAGTCTACAGGAAGACATATATTTAAACAGAAATAAACACGCCTTAGGATGCTTGGATCCTATTTTCAGCTTTATTAAGCTATTTTCAGCTTTATTAAGAATGCAGCGGTTAATTTTTCCAGCATTTCCAGCCCCATTAATTTAGTTTACACTGCATTTGGATCAATTAGTACACTTGATGATAATGCACTATTTGCCTCTGCCTATTTAAAACAAGAGAAATAACAGGATGGATTTTCAGTGTAATAAAGAATCTGGAGCTCCTCCAAAGACTCGGGTTAGTCCAAATGGCCAATCTCAGAGGCTGGCCAAGTGGAAACAAAAATTCCATGTTGGGTATCTGTCCAGTGTGGATCTATTTTTTCATTCCAGTGACTTCTCAAACCAATTCTTCTATGAACATCTTGGCTTCAGGATTACCGCCTCCCTGCTCCCCCGCAACACATCTATTCTCATGAAGACTGTACTTAACAGGAATACACACAAGTTAATAGAGGTAGAGCCATAGAATGTTCAGAAAAAAAGAAACAAATAAAAAGGACTGTTTCAAAACTGCAAGGACATGGAAATGCTTCCTGATGTGATGGCAGTGCTGTTAGAAACTGGTTGAGATCACATTCAGCTTTCCTTTTGTCAATAAGCATCTTTACGTTTTCTTCTTGGAAATTAAAACACCCAGGGATTAGGACAGGAGGGAAGGCTCTCCCAACCTGAGCTGCCTGATCTTACTCAGTCCACAATCCATGCTAATATGTTAAATTTCAGCTTCACTGGATCTCTGTGACTTACTGGATGTCATAAAAGGGGGTTAAAGTTGTTCTAGATCTGTATGTTTCATTTTTGTTTTAGAGAAATGCTTGCTATAAAAAACAAATGGAAGACATTAATTTTATAACAGTTTTCAAATACAATAGGGTGTGTCTAGAGTTTCAGATCCTAATACCAACTCTTCCTGCCCTCTGCTTGGGAGTGTTGGCAGCACCAAATTGTAGTTATTAATGTAAAACAATGCTTGCTGCAGTTTTATTTGGGATATATACATTACTGAAGTACCAAGGTGCAATGTGTGGATTTTATCTGCCAGAGAATATGACTCAGCTTGGAGAAACTACCTCTATTTATCTCGCTGCAAAATTATTTTGGAGGTTGTTGTATTTTGTTATTGCACTGTGATCTTTTGCTTTTTCATGAGTGAATAGTATCATATTTTTCCTGGATGTTTTGAGTGTTTATTGTTCCCATGGGATACCTTGTTTATTTGTCTTGCTTCTGGTCTGTCACAACATTTCTGGTTTGACATAGATTACTTACAAGTTTGCACATGGCGAGCCTTGTAATCTCATTTGCTTCATATGCAGCTCAGAGAAACATTCCCATTTCATTGAAGTACCTTCTCAGTGGCACAATACAGATAAAGGTAGAGATAAGTCACTGTAAAAATTGTATTGTGATGCTGGATTTGTTGATTTATTCAACAATAACAAGATACAAAGCAATAGGTGAACGACCTAGCCTGAATTCCCTTGAATATCTCCCTGATATGGAAGTATTTTATTCCTTTATGCTTCTTTTGGAAACAACAAAAATCAATTCTCCCTTAAGTATCTTTGTTCAGCTTCTTAATGTCTTAAATGTGTATTTAAATGCCTTGATACTGGTCAATTAAGTAAATGTGATTGTGGATCCTTAAAAAGTAGAGCTTTTTAATGGAAATAGTGAAACCCCAGTATTATTTGTATCTGATGCTCCACTGTAAGAAAGGCACTGTTTGTATCTTACCCTGTAGTTTTTGATGTTCTGCCAACCCCCTAGAGTTTGCGAATTACTGTGCTGGCTTACGTGTTGTACAGACCACAATTTAAAAGGTTTATTTTAGATAGATGTAATAGTCTGTAGCAGCACACTACAGGCGTGGCAGTTTGAGGAATCTTGTCCTGTTGCTGACGCTAACTATTCTGAGGATAAATAGATACCTTCAGACTGTGGGTTGCCTTCCAGAAGAGAGGAACCACAAACTCATCAGGCAGTAGGTTTCTCTCTTAAAGGTCCAACACTGCTGTCCATTACTCCCTTTAACCTTCCTTGTGCCTGTACAGTCCCCCGAACTCTGGCTTCGTAATGATGTGCCAGCTCCTGAAATCTCAATGCGTCAGCTGAAGTGCACACAGGAATGATACTAATTTTAACTAGAAGCTTCCTTTCTGCCCAGTGTATATTTTTATTTAAAGTTTTCTGTTTACATAACAACAGGACACCAGTACTCTGATACTATCCAGCAGCAGTAGTATTTGTTTGCTATTAATGACTGATTATATACACTGTAAGAGTTTTCTTTCCTTTTGCTATGCAGTATTATTCATAGTGTAGAACAAACCTAGTAATTTCACTGAGAATTTTTTTTTTTTTTTTGAAGAAAAAGAAAGCAGTAACAACAGAACAATGGAAAGTTTCACAGAGATGTTCAGAGAGCATCTTTTCCCTACGGTTTGACTTGTTTTGTCAGTGTATGTTAGAGATGACCGCTTGATTCCCGCTCAGTGAAACCATACTTTTTTCTTTTTTTTCGAAAAGGTCAAACCTTATTTGACTCAAAAAGTGTCTTTAAACAGAAATTACGTCTGTACTCAACCAGTCATGTGAGATCATTCCGAGCTTAAGATTTCAGGACACTTATTTTTGTTTTCGAATGAAATGGAGATTTTTAAATGGCGATGAGATTTCAAAAGGTTTCTTTACTCTGCTGGGCTCTTAGTATGAGTGAGGCGGTAGAATATATAAGTACTTGTGATGCTGCTGTTTTGATTGTATTTTCTACCTGGCATTTTTAGGTATGTTTTTATCTTCGCACATATGTAATTTAAAACAAAAATGTCTTCAAAATTAAGAAAACTGTTGTGTCTGATGTGTCTCCAGGCTACACATCTGTTATCTCACTCTTGGCTTGAGTAGTATGCTTTGGTGTTGAGTGAATTGTTGTTTACAATTATGCTTTGGATACACTGATTTCCAGTGAGATATATGAAGACTAGGTACTACATGAGAGAATGTACTGCAGTGTATTATGTTTGTGAATCCTAGTGTGGCTTTGCTATATTTCTCATACCCGATGAGTGACCTTTTTAATATGGACCTGAGTACCAAAATATTGCACCATTACATTGGAGAGTGCATTCTCTGCCAGTGTCATTTGCACTGGATAGATAAAATAAACGTGACCCGAGTAAGTTTTTTTCTAGTCCAGATTCTGATTGCTCACACCATTGAAATATTTGAAGATGCCTTTACGTCAGTGCATAAAACTAAGAATTTTTTTCGTCTTCACATATTTCCTCTACAGATACCTGTTCATGCTTGAACCCCAGTATAATAAGCAATTCTCACAGAAATCACTCTCACTATTTGTGACTTGTTTCAAAGAACGCATGCTTTGTGGGGCTCATTTCATTGTTGTTTCAAGATGATGCTTGTAGACGCAAAGAATATGTTTTCTGAAACTGTTTTTAGAACAAAGATTTTAGTGGAACCTATTGAAGCTCCATTGGAAGGGCATGATGTGAGGGGGCTAAGCTTTTTTTTCCTGTTGCATCAAGCTGGGAGCTCATCATCTGCCAGAGCTGCTGTTATCAGATTGAAAAATCCCTAAGTCTGGTGGATATTGAGAACAGAAATATGTGTGTGCAGTGAGTAACTGTTTTCAAAACTGCTTCACTGTGCTTATAGCAGGCAGTTGGAAAAGCTAAGAATTAAATGAATCTTTACCTTCTTTCATGCCGCAATTTATATAGAATGATGTTACATGACTGACTTTGTCTTCTTCCAGATCATTTCTTAGATGTTATTGTTAGGTTGATACCTGCCAGGGACCACACAGTGGTACGCAGTGCTACACAGTGGACTTGGGAAGGAAGCTAACCTTTGTAAGCCAAAGAATGAATTTAATTTTGTAGAAAATGTTTTAATATTGCAATTTATTTATTTTTTTTAGTAATTTGTTATCTCCAAACACTTGTAGTACTTCTGTGCTTTAGGATACGTAGCTGGGACTTTTGGGGGGCGTAGCCACCGAATGTTTGTAATGCACATGTTCAAGTCTGATAAGAGTAGGGAAAGTTATTTGTTGTTATTCAGGGCAGCATGGTGTTATGAGCAAGCAGAAGCGTGCACTACAAAAACAAATACCATAGTTTTGCTACTTCCCCACACAGCATTTAGTGGGTATGAAGGAGTTTAGTCATGATACCAGGGAACTGATATAGCTGTTAAGAGAAATGCATTCTGTGCACCATGAAATTAAATGTTGTATTGCCAGGCAATAAAGCAAGGATTCCTGTAGTCAATTTTTGTAAACTAAACATTGTAAAATAGTATTGTAAGAAGGCAGTACTGGAAATGTGTTTTGAAAACATATTCCATTAGGAACACACACTTCACGTGATAGAAGATTAGGGCTGCCATTTATGGTGCTTTATTTTTTCTACATGAAAAATATACTTCATACTGCTAGCAGACTTAAGCATAAGAAGGATATTTCACATTTATGTTGAACCTTATTCTAAATGAATCCAAAGTACTCCAATCTATACAACATATCCTCTGTGGGGCTACTGAAGTGCAATGAACAGGTTCTGAGGCAAACAAATGCTATCTGGAAGAAGATTTTGGCAAGACGTGCCAAGCTTTAAGCACTACTCTTTAGAAAAGTTCCAGCACCCTCAAGGCACACTCAAGCCACTTGTAGAGATTATTCATTTCTTTGATGTCTTAAGTAGATGATACTGTGATGGGGCCCATACAGCAAATAGAGAGCACATAGGTGCAGAATCATTGACGTGAGATTTGTGACCAAGGTGACGTTGTTCTGTGAGAAGCAACTGAGAATCTGTGTTACATCTTCCTTTACCATTCCTCAATGTGTTCCTACCCAGTGAGCTCTCTGTAGAAAAATAGCAGAGAGGGGGAACGTGTGACAGAAACTTAAGTCAATGTTGTGCATATTTCCTAGATATTAGCTAAAATATTTATGTCATTGTGTGTGTACATAAGCCACAAGTCAGCAGTACGATCTTATAAATTGTGACAGTGATGCTCTCCTTAGAGTCTTGTAGCTTAAGAATTTAGGGGCTAAATTCTTAGTCACTGTGTAAATTGATATAGATTTACTAATTGACACAAGCAGAGAGTGTGGCCCCTTGGGTTTCTGAATGCTCTTGGCTCAGTCAAAGATTATACACACAAAAGATTATATATGCTTTTCTGCTCTTACTTGCTAAATGTGTTCTTTATTAAATTATATTTCTGTAGTTAACTCTGTTCTGAAAAAGTGCCTGGCAGGTTCAGGTTCTTAATGCATCTGCCTCGCTGGGGGGTTGTAAGGCTTAATTGTTCATAATCTGTAAAAGCTTGAGATGAAAGGATTTGTGTAGAAGCAGCGTATTATGATGATTATAAGGCTGATGGTGATGCATATCACACCTGCTGTCACACCAGCTTGAGCAAAAGCAATCTCTGATTTTACAATGAAATTTCTGTGTGTTGTGGTTTAACTTCAGCCAGCAAGTAGGACCATGCAACTCTTCGCTCACCTGCCTCGTCCTGCTGCCTAGAAGGGTAGGGACAAGAGGGAGAAAAGGAAAAGAAAAAGGAAAAGAGCCAACAACTTGTGGGTTGAGATAATGCAAGACCCACACATTCAACCCAAGCAAAACAAGGAAAATTCATTCACTGCTTCAGACAGCTCTTCAGCCAACTCCAGGAAAGCAGGGCTCCATCACACATTATGGTTACTTGGGAAGACAAATGCCATAGCTCCAAATGTCCCCCCCTTTTCCTGCTCCTTCCTCTGGCTTTAAATACTGAGCATGACATTATATGAAAGTATATATATACTTTTGGTCAGTTGGGATCAGCTGGTCCCAACTGTGTTTCCTTCTGGGACCCCCAGCCTGCTCCTTGGCAGGGCGGTGTGGAAAAGGCCCCAACTGCTTGGCAACAACCAAAAGCATTAGTGCACTATCAGCACTATTCCCATCTCAAACCCAAAACATAGCACTATGCCAGCTGCTAGCAAGAGTCAACCCTGTCCCAGCCAAAACGATTATACTGGAACACTGAAAAAAATACCACTTTTCAGTGCTTCTTTTTTCCCTTCTGAAAAATCTGGTGGCACACTGAGATAAATCAAAATATTTAAGTTTATTCTGTTTTCTTCTGGATGAGCCTTGGACTTCAGAGTAAAGCTTAGTTGATCATTTTAGCTAAATCCAGATGGTGAGATGAGTAAGTCTGTTAAATTATTGCTAGAAATCTACCCTTTTTTTTTTTTTCTGATTTAAAATGTAGATAAGCACTGAGATTAATTGTGTACTGTTAATAGTTATTTGCATTTTCTTTTTAATGGAAGGAATGCAAAGGTCAGAAGTATAGAAGAGTGCAAAAGTTATCCAGACATAGAAGATTCTATTATTTAATGTGGTATGTTTTAGCAGTGCATTTGGCTCTCTCTTTTCCTGTCTCCAACCCCCCCTGTATTGTTTCCTTCGTTACTCTTTCTTTCCCCTTATATAAACTTGATTTGAATGAGACAGAGTGCCCTGGGGACATTACTGTTGGGATACAGGGCTTTTCATCTCTTGATTGCCTTCCTGGCAGCATCTTCAGTGAATTCAAACCTTTATCTGTTAGAGACTGCGAGGTAACCTAGATTCTGTAAATTGAGATTAACTCTTAATTCTCTTACTTAGGGGGAAACCTCTGTATCTAACATGGCATCTTTCTTGACAAAGAGTGAAGGCTGGATGGGTGTTGCTGATGAGCTTTGAAAGCTTCACTTACTGAAGTCCTTCCTTTTGTGTGGTCAGAGGACTGATCTCTGGAACTAACAATTCCCTCCCTTCTAGTGCTGGTGAATAGAATGCAATTGTACTTGGAAGAAGGCTTTTTATTTTAGGTTGAGTATCTTGGCAGAACGAGTGAGATTTAAAAGGTGTGATGCAAAACCCTTTTAGAAAATGTTTTTAGAAATACCATTATAGTTGTTCCTTTCAGTGTGCCAGAAATATAAGATTAAGTCAATAATAACACCTAAATTTTAGTGTGCTTGTTAAAAGATAACACTACTTAAGGTCTCTTAGTATAAAATCTGTGTCTTTACACATTTGTGACCCAGACCAGAAAAACTCGTTGTCAATTTTTTTCATGTGTTCTTCTCCCTCCCAGTAATGCATCTTAAGATAACTAAATGCTTTCAGGAATGCCTTGATTTACTCTTGCATATTTTGTGCAGCTATCAAATCGTGTATCTGTTTTCAGTTTGAATTATTATGCTTGCATTAAAGTACCAGCAAGTTTCAAAAAAATGCTGTTGAATGTACCACTGTAAAAGCTATGATTGCACTTACTCGCTTCCAGCCACAGTTAAAAATGCTTTCTTAAATTTTCTTTAACATTTCAAAAGGTAGTGTTTCTCATATAGAGAATTACTATGATATAATATTTTATTAACATTTTAGGCATTTTTCTTACAGCTTAGTCAACATTCTGGTGTTTTTAATGACATATGATAATTTGAGGATGCTGGGTGGTGTTCATTAAGCAATATAGAGTAAATCTTTCACACTAAGACAGAATGTTTCTTACAGGTAAATAGACTGGTGTTTTATTGGTGAAGGTACCTATCAGTGTTACAGGGTAAAGCAAGAAGTGTGGATTTAAAGACTGCAGACATGGTCAATTAGGGTAGAATCCAGCTTAGCTTGTACTGAACTTGTCTGGAATGCATTTGTATAGGCTGGAAGACCATAGAGAGAACTGTAAAACACACACAGCTAGAAAACTATTTGAATATTGTCTGAATATTCCCTATACTGCACTGAGGTCAAACAGAGCTAAGATTGCATCCTCTGTCTGTTGAATGCAGAATTTTTTTTCCTGTGAGTTCAAGGGGATTTGAATCAAGGTCCTTCTAACTTTGTGGTAGTAGATAAGGCAAACAAAAATGCTTCTATTGTGATTCTGGAACATGTTTCTTTATTCTTAAATTAAGATTGATTAGGCATAACTGATTTCTAAAGGTACTGTGAACCACATTATAGCAGTCAATGTGGAAGCAGGTCAGAAGTTTGACATCCTCTCTGTCTTGCTTTGTAATGATTGCAGTGTTCTTCTGTCTGATTTGATAGCTCCACTGAACTTTAAAATAAAATATATAAAATTTTAACTTATGTGTTATATTTTAAAATATTTTATACCCATTTGTTAAAAAAAAAGTGAGTGTAGTAAGCACACAGGTGTGGTGCAAAGAAAAACTCCAATAATACAATATGTCATGTTGTTTCTCAAAGTAAATTTCAGTTTGGTTTTACCATTTTAACAGTGGAATTGAATTTTGAAAGACGGTGTTCAGTTGGTTTGTGGAAAAAATATTCTGCCCTATTTTACCATGCTTGATATTAGTTTACTAGACAGCTGCAGTTGGCTTAAAACGGTGCACTAAAAATATTGAAGAGTCTAGCCTTAAGGAAGCAGGGCAGTAAAATGGCAACAAAAATATTTATTTAGCACAGAATCATCTGGGGATGCAAGAGATGCTTTCAAAAGTTTAATATATCATGGGGCAAATTTTCTTATATTACTTTTGCCTCTTACTGCTTCTATTGATCTTAGTCGTATATGTTCTAGGAAATTCTCACATACCTGTCCTCAGAGCCATAAAATACCCTTGACATCGATAAGTGTTTCGTATATGTCTTTTTACCAGTAAAGGAGAATGAAAAGATTCTGTCCATTCAGTATGCTTTCTGAATTAATTTAATTAATTTAATAAAATATAGCTTGTCATTAGAAAAGATTTTAGGTGAAAATATATTAATCAAGGTGGATATTTTACACATTCAAAAGTAGGTTCCCTTATTGGGGTAATACAAAGGAAATTATCATTATTTATCACCGTGATTCATTGTTCTAATTTTAAGGAGTTGATGTTTCGTGTTTCAAAAAAAAAAATCCAGCCAAACAGCACTTGATCTCACCCTGACAGCATCCAGATGAACGGCCTGCTTCTTGTGTACAAATGGCTGCAACTCCGTCGCATATCAATCAAGCAAAACACCGAACACCAAGAGAATTTAACATCATATAGCGGCAAAGAAAGGGCCCAATGCCTTCTGAGGGAGATGCTCAGTTCACCTTAGTATTAATTTTGCAAGTGCTGTGTAACATAACACTGAGTATTTGAAATGGTTCACTTCTACATCAGCTAAAATTGCCTAGTGACAAACTCTACAATGTTAGTTCACCACTTTGATAAACACTATAAAGTATGCAAATATATACACAGGCATACAAACTCTCACACAGTACGTATGTATACCTGTATCCAGTATCTGTGACATCATTTTTCTTTCTGATATAGTCATTATCATTTATAATCTTTCCAGGTACTTTTCTGTTTTGCCCTGTATCCTTTTGTACTCTCACTGTGCATTGTCCCCCGAGGTGAATGAATTCCATCATGCTTTTCTGAGTGCTTTGAAAAACCACCGTGTTCAAATCTTAATTCTGAGTTCATTGATCTTTGTTCAGACTTAGTGCTAAGTAGTAGTTCTGTACTACCAGGATTTGGACCTTTGACTATGCTAGGCAGCTTTTACGCTAATTATGTTTGTAAAGTACCTCTTGTGTGCAAAATATTTAGAAATATAAATTAGTAATCATAACTTTACAATCAACTGTTAGAAGACCCAAGATTTATAGGCTCTTCCTGAATGGAACTAATCCACATACAAACCATATGTAAAATCTGAAGCATAAATTAGGTTGGAAGACACGCACAAAGGTGATGAATTGCCCAGCTAAGGATTTGCCTTCTGGTCTCAGATGTGTTCACATCCTGATGGCCAGACTGACCCGCACTCCCCTTCCTGCTCCAATATGTGAGATGAAAATTTTCTAGGATAGTTCTTTTGCCCAAAGTTCATTCCTACAATTTTTATCCTCTGACTCCAGCTGACCATAAAAGGACTCCAGTGGCATTTGGCAGACTTTGTGTTAAGTCAGTCGTACCCTGTATCCAATGGATGTAGTTCACTGAACCAAGACAAGTTTTGTACTTTTACAGATGATAGTGTCACACTTGAGTACAGAGAAAAAGAGCAGAACCTCTGCTGCTCCCTTATTTTGTTTGTGTCTTCTCCTTACTTTCTCAGCTATCCTCTAAACCCACCTCAGCAACTGGTATCATCTGATTATTCTGATATTCGGCTTACATAGCTGGATTGTTATCAACTGCAACCTTCTGTCTACTTGGCTGAGTAAGTTCAATCAGCTAATGAAATTTTGGTCTTTCCATCAATTGG
Organism: Thinocorus orbignyianus; assembly: GCA_013400375.1. Lineage (NCBI taxonomy): Eukaryota > Metazoa > Chordata > Aves > Ciconiiformes > Thinocoridae > Thinocorus > Thinocorus orbignyianus. The sequence continues at coordinate 361,372 of VXBW01006761.1, forward strand.
TTATCAAATTGCTTGTACAGTTTGGCTAGTGTACTGCTTTTCCAAAGCTACACATTTTTGTTTACCTAGGCAGTCTGTGCCTGACCTTGTCCTTGCCTTTCCTGGATGTCCCTTTTTTCACCTGACATGCTGATTAAAAGGTGCATTTAATAAATATATCTCAGTATATGAAATTTTATAAAATATGAATGCGACAGTATTGACATTGTAGTGTTTTAGCACAGCTTTATAGAAAGTTTAATTCTTGTGTATATGAAGAAAAATATTTCATGTATCTCTGATTTATTTGGTAAGCTGACTTGTGTCTTTTCATAGTCAAGTGACTTTCCATTAAATTCGTAGGATAATGGGTTTTTATTGTGGTTTTTTTTTTGTGTTTTTCTTTTAATAAAAATGTTTACACATTTATAAGTATTTTATCTTATTATAATTATGATGTTGCACTTGAAAGTAAGAGGTATTTACTCAATGTGAGTGTTCCACACTGCAGTACCTGCTGTCCTTATAGTAGCACAGTGAACTATTGGACTTTGCTACCGTACAAAAAATTAGAATAACTGGGAAATTCTTTCCACTCCATAAGATAGGAGGCTGGAACCCAAACTGTCCAACTTTCCCTGAGTCCTCCAAGCAGAGAGGCTAAAAAGAGACTACAGTTTTAATTAACAAACTGTACAAAATATTTGAAGCTACTATTGGCATGCCTCCCTCCCACAGGCTGTCTTGCACATTCTGCCCAGATCTAAGGAACAACAAAGAAACTTACAAAAATGTCAAACAGATTCCACACCTTGCACTTGAAGAGGCTCTAGCTTCGCCAACTTCTTTTCCTTCTTGGGGATGTCCATCTTAGCCTCTTCAGGAGGGGTGATAACTCTATTTAAGTGGTCAGGGGAAATACGCTATACTCTGCAAATACATAAGCAGTGAGTCTGCATCTTGTGCGTGTCCAGAAGCATGGTGAAAAGTTTGTGGGTACTTTCATGCTGCTCTTTGTGGAGCTCTACAGTGAGACTCCATGGTCCCTCCAATGTTATCACAAAAATGACATAACCAGCAGATATTTAAATTTGGCTGTTCCTGTTCTCTACAGATCTGTCATCAAGAAGGACATGCTTCAAAAATAAAACTCCTCCTCTACAGAGAAATTATGTCTATGTAGAAAAGGCCTTCATCATATAAAGTTGCTTATTTTGGAGGAGGAAATCTGTTAGCATCACAGAGATCAGTTTACTTTGGCAGAAGCCCCCTGAAATCAATAGATTCTTTTTCTTTTACACATGGAATACTGAATAAGACTCTTAATGATGGAGATTTACCTTTGTAGACTTGACCATAATGGCATCTTCACTTAATTTTCCTGATAAAACCTTTATTGCAAATTCAGTAACCATTCTCATTTTAACAAGCTTGTCAGGCTGTGACCAATTTCAGAGGAAGGATCTATTAATGGGAATATATTAGCAAAATACCATCCAGCCACAATCTATCTTTGTTGTGTTAACTTTGTCTGAGTTAGGAGGGAGTCTGCAGTCAAGGTTTATAACTGTTAGTTCTGTGGGTGTTGTGTCATGTGCTCCCCCAACAGAGTTTTGATTTTGAAGGGTCTAAACCACATTGGAAGTTTTGGATCCCACAACCCATAAGGTGTATAGCAAAGCATAAACACCAAAGCAGGTAGTTTCGTGACAGCATGAACCCTACAGCTGATTTACTATTCAGTCACTGAGGTGTTCTCTGTGGGGTCCTCTTGTCCATAAGGCATAGGTACAGAAGTGAGGTAAAGATTTCCCTTAATTGAGCTCTTCTGCTAGGGATGTAGAGGAAAAATCTCATTGTTGTAAATGAATGAGTTTTGATAAAATGTTCTAAAAGGCTTCAGCCCGAGGCAGAACTATTAGAGAAAATAGTTCAAATAAGTGAAGGTTTGTAAAATTGCTAGCAATTGAAACTGAGTTCCGATTATTAGCAATATTGAGCAATCTTAAAATTCAGAGTAGTGCTGTCGGTACTGCATATAATACTGTTAGCTCTTTTTCTAGCAGGAAAGGAAAGTAGCCTTTAGACAAACATTTTGATTTCATAACTGTATTCTGTGATTTGTGGTTTTGATGTTTCCGCTTCCTGCAAGCCTACAATGAAGAAATTAGAGGGTTTATAGAAGAACCATCTGGGGGACAGCAGGAGAATTCTGGCAGTCTTCCTTGGGATTTTCTTTTCTTGCATTAAAAATAAAAGAATGAGCCACCTCCCCCAAATCCACCAAAGCTGTAGGAACAGTGACAAGCACACTTAGTCTGTATTGCAAAGGATCTTTCAGCTTCTCCCAAAAATTGAAAAGGAGATTTGAATTCTTACCTTCTGTGGTCATTGCACAGTTTCTTCCCCAACTCTGTCCTCCCTCTGACATCTGTATAACAAATTAGTGCCTGGGTAACTCCTCCTGTGCTGGGCAGTAGAGGAAGAAGTCCTTTCTTACAGGAACCTGTAGAGATACTGGGATTTTAAGTTGCTAAAATGTGATACTTAAAGGGTAGAGGAATTTCAAAATGCTTGACAAGTAAGTGTCAGCACGTTTGGATATGCGTAGAGGAGGTGTGTTTTGCTAGGGCTATGTGGAAAGGAATCAAAATTGAGAGAGAGAGAGAGTTTTGACCCATGGCAGACATCCCAGCCTTTCTCTCCCAGTTGTGGATAGTGTGCTTGGCTTTGCCTGTAGCTGTCAAGACCTGGCTGCTGCATCTGGCATTAACACAGTTTTTTGCACTAATGGGATAATCTTTTACATGACCAGCTCTGTCTCATAACTCTTTTTCTGTTAGTAATCTTAAAAGAGAACAGAAGACAACACCACCTTAATGTGCAGATCTAGGAATGGGATTTATTTTAAGAAGCACACGTTTCACGTTAGTAAGTTGACGGTGCCTGTTGTGGTGGCAAAGAATGTGAGAGCTCTGGCTGAAGCTCTCTTACCCACCTATCCCCATCAGCTCTAATGACTTTCAACAGACGTGCATGACTGCTATAGACAAATAATTTATATTTTTTTTAGGCCCTTTTTGACTTTTATTTTACAACCCCTATGAAGCTCATCCCCAGTGTAATGTGGCACATATTATCAATGAACTATTCACTTTTTTTGCCAATATTATTATTTCTTGTGCCCTTTCTATCTGCTCTGCCACAAATTCGAATTCTTTTGCTGTCATGCAGAAATGTATTACTACTCCACAAAAGTCTCTGCTTGTTTCAAACCAGAAAAAACGTGGATAGAAACTTTAACTTGCACCTTCTCTGGGAATGCTGAGACTAGCACTGAGCAAATATTCTTTCAAGAGCTACGGAGGGAATCTTTTGTGTTTCATCATTTTCTACATATGTTTTCCAGCTGTATTTTATGCTAGTACTTTCAGCTTTCTGTACAGTTATGGTTCTCTACAAATATTTACATGCAAAAGAAGAACAAAATGTTACTCTTAATCATAGTTCTCTTTTTTGTGAATAGTACTGGTTTCAATGTAGATATATTTCAGAAGATTTCCACATGAAGCAGGACGTTTTACTGGGCGAGAACTATGCTTTCTCCACGCCATTGCCTTGCACCAGTAACAGGAGCACTTAAAATGTTCTACTACCATCTTCTCTAAACCAATTCAGTGTTCTCCCCAGGTTATTCTCCACAGAACTGCATGTTATGCTACAAATTATGTATTTAGAGTAAGACAGAACCATATATCAATTCAGTCAAGAGACAATACGGTGTGGTTTTTTGCTTATAAGAGGTTAACAATTGCAAAAGGTGCTTTTTAACGCTCAGTACTTTATTCGCTTTATGTTTCTTTTTAGTGCATTTGAAAATAAATCTTAAACATTTCTTCTGTTATCTAGCGCTTCAAGCCTTTTCATAGCAGTTGTAACATCAGTTTGCCAACGCTCCATCTGTGATTTTAGCTGGCAGGAAACACTTTGCAATTCTGTTATTAGCTTAGATGCAGAGAGCTGCTGTTTAAATATTAATTGTAACTTCCCTCATAAGTGCAGTGAAACCCACTGAGTAACTTGTGAAGTTCAATGAATATCTAGCAGAGTATGTTGTGGGTAAGGTCTGCTCGCAATCTTAGCAAAGGTTTTACTTGAGTTAACAGTGTGCAATAGATCACCTCCTGATATGTGCCGTTTCCTTTCTTCCTCTTACCTCAGCTCCCTTCCTTGTACACACACAGCAAAAAGAAAGAAAGAAAAAAAATAATGTTAAACTACAAACATACTTGCACAGTTAGTATACTGCCTGCTAAGCCAAAGTGAGAGGACCACTATACAGAGCTTACAGGAAAAGAAAGGACATCCGTCATTTGTTTCAAATCCTAGTTTATTGGACAAATGCACTTCTAAAGTACTTACGAGTTGCTCTGTCGAGAATCACACCTCAGAAGAGGCTTTATTTTGTGGTTGAGCCCTTTTCCTCTGTTTTTAGTCATGAGCCTCACCCTATTTAATTTCTAAATTCCACAAAATGTACTTTACTCTTAAAAAAAATGGGAAAATATCATGTGTTTACAGACGTTTTAATAAAACTTATTTGATAGAAGTGAGAAATAAAGTAGTTAACGCTGTCTGACCAGACTATTTTCTGTGGATCACCAGAGTATTGTAATTGTTATATTCAAATAATTGAAAGATCAACCCCATTAAATTGTATGTTGTATTTTTCCCCTCTCTTCTTCTTCCAGATGGTTATTAATCTTTTATCGGTGAGGTGTTTTGCCTGCGGTGTAATCTGAGATTTTTTTTCCTCATGTCATTTAAGTGGGTTGCTTCTCTTTGTGTTTGCAGGTGGACTGAATTTTAATATGTCAAATTCTGTTAATTGCTTAGAATTTAGATGATTTTCATGGTTTCTTGAAAATGTATAACTTTTAAAACAATTTAAGCATTACATGTGTATTCCTCTTATTTTTCAGCATTCTGTGAAGAGGGATGTAGATATGGTGGAACTTGTGTAGCCCCTAACAAATGTGTCTGCCCTTCTGGATTTACAGGAAATCATTGTGAGAAAGGTAAAGCTTTACTGAAACACCTTCTTTGGTAATAAGAAATATGACATGCTATATTAAGAAATAATTGCTTTTCATTCATTTCATTCTGCATGATATTTTCTCTTCATTGAAGATATGACTGTTCCATAGCTGCACTTTCCTAATGGAAAGCTAGTCTTAAACATGGAAAGTTTTAGACGATCAGGGTTGTATCTGCTTTTGCTTCCATTGGACACTTTTAGTTAATTAGAGGAGAGGGCATATGAAAAATATTTACTTCACCTATTTCATGTGGTGTAAATTCAAGGTCACCTGCTTTTTCTGAATTTTGTGCAAATTAAACCAGAATTTGGGTACTTACTTTTCAGTTAAAGTTCTTAAGATTTTTTTTTTTTGTTTCTAAGTTGCTGAAGACACCAAATCTCATGGAATCAGTGATTATTAAATATATCTTACTAGGGATTATTTGATCTGGCCTTTCCCAGATTTTCTTTGCATTTCAGTATTTGCTTCTGATAGCTTTGTAGGCCCACCTTTCTGTTTGTTTCACAAAGATCTGGTTCCTTTTCTACATTAAATGAGCAGGAAGGGATCTTACAGAATTCCATGTAGGATTCTTACTGGATTCTTTATACAGCAGATTTGGGACTTCAGTTTGATCAGTATTTATTGAGGTTCTATTTCACTTGAATAACAAAATGATAGAGTTTTTTTTTGCATTGTGTGTTTGTTCATAAACCTTTTTTTCCTTGCCTTTACTGGTGGAAATAAAATGGGTTGTTAGTGCAGATTGCGTGATGCTAATATGGACAAGATTAAAATTGATGAGCTTTTGTTAAGGAAGAAAAAAAAGAAACCCAAGAAATAACTGTTAAAAACTGATAAATTAAATCACTGTAACCGCTTGTTACCCAGAGATTATTCAATAATTCGTGTGTAGCAATGTCTGTTTAATACATGGCTGTTCTGCTATCATACGATTTAAGCGCAACTGTCAACAAATCTGCTTTGAATAGCTTCTGAAAACTGCTAAAGCTTTTCTATGGAGCTACTCAAATCACTGCATGCTGGAATCTCATAGTTTCTATTTGCCAGCTCTGTTTCTAATTATTTAGGAAAGAACTAGGATGTTAGATTTTCACATAGAATAAATTTGAGCACTGCATTATTTTTTTTGCCTGTAGCCTTTGTGTTATTTGTTTTAAATAGAAAAAACCTCTCAAGTCTCCTGACATTCAGCAGTAAGTACTGGCATTATGCATGGGAAAGTAATACATGAAGTACATGTCTTAGAGCCCCACCTACCATAGCTTCCCCATCCTCTAATTCTGCTAGTTACCGTCTCCCATATATAGTTTGCACATTCCTTTCCAAAATTTTTGTAATTCAGAGGAAACAGTTTTATCAGAGAGTTGCAGGAGAACAGAGATGTGTTCTATGCATGTGAAAATACAGTACTGCAAAACTAGTGCCTTACAAGGTGTATTCCAGAGTCTTGAGGGAACCGACTGATGTAGTTGCCAAGCCACTCTGTCATGTTTGAAAAGTGGCAGTCAGGTGAAATCCCCACTGACTCGAAAAAGGGCAACATTGCACCCATATAAAAAAGGGCAGAAGAGAGTACCCTGGAACTACCACCCTGTCAGCCTTACCTCTGTGCCTGGGGAGATCATGGAATAGATCCTCCTAGAAGCTATGCTAAGATTCATGGGGGACAGGGAGGTGATTCAAGACAGCCAGCATGGCTTCACCAAGGGAGAGTCCTGCCTGACAAACCCAGTGGCCTTCTGTGACGCAGTGACTACATCAGCAGACAAGGGAAGAGCTATGGATATCATTTCTCTGGACTTTGGTAAGGCCTTTGACACAGTCCTCCACCACATCATTCTCTCTAAATGGGAGAGATGTGGATTTGACAGGTGGACTATTTGATGGATGAGGAATTGGTTTCATCCAGAGGGTAGCGGTCAAGGACTCAATGTCCTAACAAAGACTGATGACAAGTAGTGTCCCTCAGGGTGTCTGTATTAGGACCAGTGATGTTTAGTATCTTCATTAACGACATAGTGGGATTGAGTGCACCCTCAGAAATTTTGTGGATGACTCTAAGCTAAGTGGTGTGGTTGACACACCTGAGGAACAGGATGCTATCCAGAGGGACCTGGACAAGCTTGAGAAGTGGGCCCATGTAAACCTCATGAGGTTCAACAAGGACAAGTGCAGGGTCCTGTACTTGGATTGGGGCAACTCCTGGTATTAATGCAGGCTGGGGGATGAAGGGATTGAGAGCAGCTCTGCTGAGAAGGATCTGACAGATGAAAAGCTGGACATGAGCCAACAGTGTACCTCACAGCCCAGAAGGCCAACCATGTCCTGGGCTGCATCAAAAGAAGTGTAGCCAGCAGACTGGCTAGAAGGAAGAAATATTTTATATTGAGGGTGCTGAGAAGCTGGCCCAGATTGCCCAGAGAGGTGGTAGATGCCCTGTCCCTGGAAACATTCAAGGTCAGGTTGAATGGGGCTCTAAGCAAACTGATCTAGCTGAAGATGTCTCTGCCCATGGCAGAGGTAGTAGACTAGGTGACCTTTAAAGGTCCCTTCCAACTGAAACCATTCTATGATTCTGTGATTGCCCAAAGGTGCTCTGTCTACTGAGGAGCCAGTGGCTTTAGACCAGTTTTCAGCTCAACTGCCCATGTTTCTTTCACCCGTGAATCTTAAAACTGTCTTTTTTTCTTATAGCTGTATAGGGACTTTCATAACTAGAACACAGTCTTTAAACTGCTGGAGTGATAGTTTAAAATTGATAAATGGATGACATAACTTGTTGAGTACTGTGTTTTTCATGTCTTTTGTATTGTTTTGATCTAAAATATGAGTTAGCACAGCAAGTAAAGGAAACATGGCAGGCATGGTACTGTCATTATATCAAGAAATTTAGAGGTAGATGTCAGAACAGCTAGCCTTTGCATATAAAATCTATACAATTTCAACCAGGAGGAAATTTATTTTTTCTTTGGAGATGTATAGGATTTATCAGTGTGCCACAAGTCAAGCTAATGATGGTTACTTTGAGAAATCTGATGTGCAGGCTGGTTTGAAAATGATTAAGGCTTTGCATATGAGAAATCGTCACTTTTTTTTGTGTGTTAGAGGGTTTGAAAACTTCAGCAGATATACCTTATGTTGTACATGTGTTTCAGTGGCTAAGTGCATATTGAATCTATATGAGAACAGCTTCAGCCATCTGAGGGTGCATGCCCTGGAAAAAATAAATGTTCAGAATAGAGAGGTGATGAACCACCTTTGAAGCAGACTTCCCTTTGCTTACCTGCTTACTCCCCAAAGACGTAGTGCTGTCAGGAAGAACGGGCAGTTCAGTGAAGACCTTCCTCATAGCACCACTGCAGTTTGCTGCAGTGGTTTTACAAGGCATCTAAAGTATTCAAATCCCACGTTTGTTTGGATTTTTTCCCTGCTGTCTGTAATGTTAGAAACAAGCTCTGTGTTATATTTAACATATGGTAGCACTCCCTCAACCATTATTACATAGATCAAAGACAGTGGAATGGTGGGACATCACTTTAAATCAAAGCTTAAATGTTCCTGGTAAAACCTTGTCTGGTTGAAACTCATGGTGAACTGATGCATATCAGAAGTAAAATGATGTGATTTGGTAATGTATTCTATTCGCCATGGTGCATTTAAAAATGTCCTTCAAACTGACAACACAGCATTTCCTTATACATTATTTGTGAGCTGAAAGGACTCGTCACTGGCTAAAAACAGTGACCCAAATTGGTTTCGACATCATGTAAAGGGGAAAATGAATCAGAAATTAGAAATGCTGTTGAAAAGCAGGTGCGTTTACTTCTGAATATGAATCGTATGTTACTCATCACTTCTGACTGCATGGTTGAAATTACGTTAATTAAAAATTCAGAAATTTTGAGAGGGGTAGGATTTATGTTGGTAATTTACTCAGGTGAAATTAAAATACACATTTAAGGCTTATGTACAAATACTTAATTCAACATGCTGCTAAGAAGAATTAGCCCTCGCCAGTTGTTTTGCCTGAAATGAGGAATCATCGTAATGGCTGTGGGGCTGCCTTTTCTTTTTGAAGGTGAACTGCAAATTGATATCCAGAGATGCTGTCAAGTAATTCCTCCTTCCATCCATTCTTTATAATGCTGTTTCTTTAAGTGTGTACTTTGATGCTCCTTACAGAATCTTTGTGTTTTTCTATTTAGGATCTAATTCTATCTTCTCATCAATTTTTTTTTTTTTGGTTTGTTTGTTTTGTGTTTAGCTAACCAAGGCTGAAATCAATGATCTCTGTGATCATTACCATTTGTGATCGTAATTAACACAGTTGTGATATCTGTGCTGGAAAGTTTTATGTGAGATTTTTTGCTGACACTGCTGTATGGTTCCAGCACGTACGTGCCTGACATCTGAGCTGGAGATATGCATCCTTTGACTGTGTGTAGTGCTGTTGGCCTAAGACCAGGTGCATCCGTGGCAGGGATCCATGTTAAAGGCTTCTGAGAGACATTTTGTTGTGCAGAGAGGAATGCAGATGCAGTACACAGAAGTTGTTGGCAGCATGGACTCAAATGCCCTAATTTTCTATCCAGTTGATTTTTTTCTCCATCTCATATTTTTGCAACGTTAAAAAACCCAAACCCTATCATTCTTTGAGCTGCTTTTCTCTCTCTGTGGAGGAGCCGCAGGTCGGTGGAGGTTTAGTGCTAATGATGTAGACAGGGTTCGCTGTTATTCTGTGTTTATGGAATGTTTGTCACTGCTGTCACTGATGGAGTGGTGAGGATGAGATAGACAGGACAATCTACAATAACAAAGGCAAGAGTAAACAGATGATTGCACCTAGAAATTGCAGGCATTCTTTGAACATCTCCCTTCATGTGGCAGAGTCCTGTGCATGGGCCATACCAGTTCTGCACCAGTACTGGCAAAATTTTAGTTAAGGGAGTTAGTTACAGTGTCTGTCTGTACTAATTACAGCTTTAGGCAATCAGCAGGAAACAGCAGGAGGATTTGAAGCAGTGGGTTCCAGGCTAGGGACTATATATACGTATGTATGTATATATATACACATATACACACACACACACACACATATATATATATATATATATATATAAAAATATAGTTTGTTTGTTTTCCCCCGATATTCTTTGTAAAGTTGCAGGGAGGTTTTTTGCAGTGGTGGGCCATCACCCCCAAAAGAGATTCAAAAAAATTGCACCACGTCTTTGCTTCCCTGGCTCATGAAATCTACTGTCTGAGCCAGTACCACAGTGAATGGGAAATAGGATTCTGGTAGATTAGGAGGACATTGTGTAGGCTGGAGCTCAGAGAGGTAAATATTTTTGTGGTAGCTACATGTGTATTTCTTAGAGAATGCTAGAATGCTGTCAAAGAATTACCTGCTGATTATAAACAGTCAGAAGCAAGGGTAAGTGAAGCATTAGGATGTGACAATTACTGGTGCTATTCTTTCTGTTGTTTTGGACTGCGTACAAAAGATTGTCTGATATTGGGGTGAGAGGTCATTTTTCAGTATGTACCGTGGCAGACAAATGTGCTTTGAATCCAAATAATTATATTGAAAGTGTGACTCTCCAATCATAGATTTCACAGGTGTGCAATGAAATGCACATATACTTATATTTTGAAATTGGATATGTCATGTATACACCATGAAAATGAAGAGGCTTATAGCTGATTTGTTTCATAGAAGTTAGCAGTATCTGGAGTTGTTGTCTAAGAAGTTCATTACTTATTTGTGTACTCATCTTTTAAATTGCATCTTCTGGAATATATTGTATTCTGTAGTCCTTCAGTTAAATCTTCCTAGAGTCTGTATTCATTTGGACCCTAGAGACAGAGGAAAAAAAAAGGAGAAGCAAGAATCGTATTTCCATGTGCTATTTCTTTTATTCCCGAGCTGGATCAATTTTTGGGTGTATAGCTATCAAAGATATTTCAGTTGTGAAATGTGGTTTTTAAAAAATAAGCAAACAAAATCCAAAGCAAAACAGAGGAAGAGATCTTTCAGTGAGTACGGTAAGCTAAATATCAAAACTCCCTACCTTTCTCTATCTAAGGTCTTTTGTGAAGTATGAAGCAAGGTTTATTTTGGGAAACAAACCAGCTGTGCAGCTGTGGGCAGAAGGCTTTGCATGAGATTCTTTCTAAAGCCTCTCATTTCAAGGTGAGGCAAAGCCAGTATAGTGCAAGATAGGACGGGTGTAGTGAAGATGCTTATTACAGAAAACGATGATTGTGGCTGATATGACATTCCTGAGGGTGTGACAGATCCAGAGAAGGCAGATGCTCCAGGTGGCTGAGGTTACGCTGCTCCATTTGCTGCCCAGCTGTTTACAGCATTTGCCCCAGCAGTGCTTATCATCAAATGGCAAGGGGTGATATCTTAATGCGATAGAAGAAATAAAGCTGTCGTTTATAAAGATATTGGGGAATAGATCAAAGAATATCTGCTAGAAAAATCTGATTAAGACTGTCTCTGAGGATCAAGGGGACATCTGTCTGCAAATCAACAAATAACTCTCAGTGGAAGAAAAAAGTTGTTCTGTCTCACATTGCCAAGCCAAAGAGAAATGCAATCACCCACACTAAGAATGCTGTTCATTCCCCCCAGCTGACTATAGCATGAAGAACCTGGATTAGTTTTTGTTGTTCTTATGCTGCTCCATATACTGTAAAAGTTCATTTTTAAAAGGTGGGGAAAAAACTAAGCAGACACTGGGTCTGGGTTTTGTTGTTTGGTTATTTTTTTTCCTTTTGCCAGGGATATTTTTATGTTGCTGTATAGTTCATTTGTGTGTTCAGGTGTCTGGGTCTATATATTTTTGTTTGTTTGTAATGAAAGGAATATCTGCTATGTGATTTTTTTTTTATGTTAACTGAGATGATACCTTGACATTCCAGGTAACTAATGGTTCTAATATGCTAATGTTCTGTTACTTGTGTGACTTGTGGTCATGAAATCTCTTTCATAGTTTTCTGACTCTGTGGGGGACGTAGTTTTGGGGGTTTTTTTTAAGAGACAAAATATTGTTTGGGATTTTTTTTTGTTTGGTCCCCAAAGCTCTCACTTAGAAATCAGGTAGTATTATATTGCATATCCTAGCTGGGACTATACTCACTATTCTAGATTCCTTCAATTTGAATTTCACCACTCAAAGTCTATTTTATTCACCCTGACCAATGTCTCTATGCCAGCTGGACACATCAGGTCTTGCTGAAGGATGCAATTTTATCTATACAAGAGAAATAGAAGATCTAGCTAGCTGACATTTGATTTGCATTTAGATTAATGCAAAACGTTATAATCAAGAGGTAATTTCTGTTGATCAAACTTTAGAATGCATGTAACATCCAAACCCAGTTTCTAAAGCCCTTATTCTCTTACCTTGAGCAAGAAACATAGCTTTAGATAATGTTTTGGCATACCATCTTTCTTTGTGTTCCTGTTCCTGCTCTGGATGGTCTTGGATTAATATTTTGTGAAGATCCACTATAGAATGTATTATAGAGCTTACAAAAATAACTGCTATGTTTTATTATTCATTAGTTACCTTAGTCGTGAAATGAAAATACATGTGAAGTTTAAAGAAATGAATGGGTGTGATTTCATTAAGTCATTGGCTTTGCATCTTCCTTTTGTAATGTAGCAATAGGTTTGACACCTTCACTGTCTTTCTTGCTGGAAAGTAGGCAAAGAAAAATCTAAAAAGAAAGTGACAGTAAGTGCTTTAGAAGGGAAAGAAAAGAGTGGGGAAATTTAGGAGGAGATTGATGGGTCACCTAGACCTCCTGTGATAAAGAGGCAATTAGCAGAGGGAGAGACTCCAAACAAAATTATGCCATCTCCTTTAGATTCAGGTACCTTGCCAAAGTGTTGGAGAGTAACCTGTGCTCAGTCTCTTAAAAGTTTGTTAGCGATTATCTTGAAATGAAAGATGAGTGGTCCTTATAGCAGTATGGGGTGAACTGATTGAATTTATATTAAAAATTTACTTTTTGATGCGGTGAGGACTAATAAGCATAGCTTTCATAGAACCGTTTAAAAGAAACATGGCTCTTGAGTGCATCAAAATTTAGTGATTCAGTGAAGTTCTACATGAGAAGCATCTACTGCCACAGTTGAGTTGAACTTCCCAAAGGCCCTTCACAGAATATGGGTCCATAAACTCTATGAAGTTCAAGATGAAGAAGTATAAGAGCACCATTCAGATGAATGCCGACCAGTTGGAATGCCTCTGGAAACGTCCTTACCTCAAACATGTTCTGTGAGGCCCCATGTGTCCCCATCACCATGTTACTAGCTGTATGTGGCAACCAGTGGAGCCAGCCAGCTGTTGTCTGGCTTGGAGTAACTTCCAGATTAAATTAAAGAGAATGTGAGTGAGAGTCCTTTTGATTCCCTAGTGCTGGGTTGGCTGCATGTTCTGCTCCTTAGGGAGCCTCTTGGCAAAGATAATGCTCCTGGAGTCTCATCCTGCACTTCTGGGGCACTGTCACATGGTGGCATACCTATGTGAAAGAGAACTTCTCTTTTGGTGCTAAGGGGTACGTGGCAAAAGGATATGGTGCATTTTCTCAGGCACAATGTAGCTATGCGAATGGAGGGATGGTTGTAGGGTTTGTTCCCATAATGTGCCTGGAAGATGCAAAGCACGGTGCAGGGGGTGAAGACAGTATTCGCAGGGAAAAAGGAGATGTCTGTCTTTCTGAGGTGAGAGAAGAGAATGCTGTGAGCTATATAGGCTATTCTAGCTAAACAGGTAAAAATTGTTAGGGCGTCTCTTTCCCCCCTACTTTGTACTTGGAAATCACTGGTAGAAAGGAAGGTTTTACTTATTCCTGTTTTCTTTGTTTCAGCTGCTGCTGCACACAGAGTGTTAGATGTTTATTCATCCATAAGTTCTAATTATGTACTACAGGAGGAACATCATGTTTAGAATGACACAGGTAAACTAAGCACTAAGAAATCTCTACGCTCTAAATATAAAGGCCCTGTATTCCCTCTGGACTTCCTACAGCCTTTGGCCTACATGGCTGAATTTTGTGCAAAAACATTGCTCAAACTGAGGTGTTGCAATTTGTTCCCTGCTGGAGACTGTGTTGCTTTGGCCTTTTCTTGAAATGCTCTGTCCCTGACTAAGTGTTCATCTAGTTACTTCTCCCACACCTTCTGTGTGGTCATATCTCCTCCAATTTCCTCATGGATTCTGAGGATCCAGTCAGTGGGTTTTCAATTATTTTTTTTCAAGTGGTAGACTCACCACTTGAATTATACTAAAGAAAGCTGAGAACTACAAAGTACTCAAAAATGTGAGTAAATATTTATATTTGAGCAAATAGATATATTAACATAGTAAGGAAATTTCCATTTTGCAACTAAGAAGTTTCCGTATATGAAGCATTTCTTGTGATGTGAACTTTATAGAAAAGACAGTTGCTTTAAAATACCTACTTCACGGTGACTTATCTACAAACCACATCTCTCTCATTCTGTGGTTAATTTAAAAAAAACCCAATAAGTCTACTTTGAGTGCAGTGCAGTAATGCTAATTTTGTAACCTAGTTTGTCAGGACATTCTGATGCCTTTTTTTGGTCTTCCAAGCAGATGCCTACATCAGTGAAAAAAAGAATATTCCAAAAGGAGAAATACCAGAATAGGTAGTGAACTAACTAAATATTAAATGAAAACTACATCAGTCTGTCCAACTACAGGCAGTATTTAGGGGACATTATGAAGTTTAATGAGCTCTTTGCCGCCTACCATTTTCTTGTTTAATAGCTGGCCCTGGACTGGAGAATCAACCATGAATATTTAAATTTGCTGATAAGCTAGAAATATGACTCAAGATGTGCAGAGCAGGCTCAGAGAGGTACTTACACTTTTAAAGACAGAAATCCTCTTGGTTTCAGTGGGAATTTCACCTGAGTGGAAGCCTTAGGATCTGGTACAATTGAATTAGGTGAAATGAAAAATAAATGGCTCCAGTGAAATAAAAGAGCATTTAGAGTGGGGTTTGATGTGGAACAAGCTGTGTTAGTTGCAGTTACCAATGATAGATATGCTGTCTTTAACTCATTAATCTATGGTACAAGTCTAACTAGCTAATCTAGGAGTAAGAGCCTATTCAGACTGGGTAGAGAATTTAGTCTCTCTAGAAAATTTGTACTACTGAGAATTTTACTACATAGAGTCCTGTTTCTGCTGAAGTTTAATACAGTGAATGTTAATGTATTTCATGAGTGATCTCATTGAAATTAATCAAGGTGTAGAGAGAAAATGTGCCTCAGTCATCAGAACTATCATCAGAAAACAATTTCTTTTGAAAAATAATGTGACAAATGGAGGGAATGGATCAAAAAAACAAGCTGAAGTTGTAGAGGTTATTGTGTAATTCTGACAAAAAGTCAGTTTTCCTGCATTTTTTTCCCTTTTAATTTAAGACTTGGTTTTTATCATGAAAAATTATGTTATGAGAAGAACACTTTAAGATGATGGAAATAACGCGACAGGAAGAACAAGGATGGGTAGCCAGCAAGATCTTTTCCCATGTTGATAGGAATTCGTCACCAGAAAGGCAATAGGTACCTTTACTTGCTTTCATTGGGCTGAGAGGAAGAGATCATGGCCCTATTCATATAATGTCTGGAAGGCAAATGAAATGGCATAAACAACTTGTTCTCTTACGTGACTTAGGAAGACTGCAGCTTATATGTAATAAGGATAACTAATCCAATTATTCTGCTTTAGGACTCAGGGTGAAAATGTGAGTTAACCCCTTGTTGAACAGAGTATCATCCTTTCTTTTTTAACTGAGGTAGCCTCTATAACACCTACAATTTTTGTTGAATTTCAGTCCTTTTGAGTATCTCTTTTTGTAAGACGAATACCCATGTTTTTCAAAAGATTGGCCTAGGAAGAGTGCAAAATTGTGGTGGTGGTATTCAGCACTACAGTGCAAACAGGGAAGGGACCCCACTGGACCTCCTACTTGTTAATAGAGAAAGTCTTGTGGGGGATGTAAATCACAGAATCACAAAATTGTCACAGTTAGAAAGGACCTCTGAGATCACCGAGTCCCACCGTGCACACACAAAAATCCCCTACAGTCTTGGCCAACAGACCATGCCTCTAGAGCATTCCCTGAAGTGCCACATCTACACATTTCTTACCAGGGAATACCTCCAGGGATAGTGACTCAACCACGTTTCTGGGCAGGCCATTCCAGTGCCTGACCACTCTTTCAGTAAAGTAATTCTTTCTAATATCTCAGCATACCCTGCCGCAACTTCAGACCATTTCCCCTGGTCCTGTCATTATTCACTTAGGAGAAGAGACCAACACCTTCCTTTCAGGTAGCTGTAGAGGGCAATGAGGTCTCCCCCGGGCCTCCTCTTCTCCAAACTAAACATGCCTAGTTCCCTCAACCTTCCCTCATCTGACTCGTTCTCTAGACCCATCACCAGCTTGGTGGCTCTCCTCTGGATATGCTCCAGCAATGTCCTTCTTGTAGTGAGGGGCCCACAACTGAACACAGTACTTTAGGTTAGCAGGGTCAAGTTGGAGGCCTGTAATCACTTGGTGTCCCCCAAGAGTAAATACTCGGTCCAGTCTTGTTCAACATATTCATAAATGACCTGGATGAGGGGACCAAGTGTAACCTCAGCAGTTCAATGATAATACCAAACCAGGAGGGCTGAATGACACTCCAGAGGGCTGTGCTGCCATTCAGCATGACCTGGACAGGCTGAAGAGATGGGCAGAGAAGGAAGAACCTAATGAGGTTCAACAAGGGCAAGTGTAGGGCCCTGCACCCGGGGAGGAAGAATGCCAGGCATAGCATAGGTTACGGGTGGACCTGCTGGACAGCACTTTTGAGGAGCATGATCTAGGGGTCCTAGTAGATAGTCAAGTGTCCATGAGCCAGCAATGTGCCCTTGTCACAAAGATGGCCAATGGAATCCTAGGCAGCAGAGGGAAGAGTGTGGCCAGTAGCTCAAGGGAGGTCATTCTCCCCCTCTACTCTGCACTGGTGAAGCCACAACTGGAATACTGCATCCAGTTCTGGGCTCCCCAGTTCAAGAGAAACAGGGAACTACTGGAGAGAGTCCAGCGTAGGGCAACAAAGATGATTAAGGGATTGGAGCATCTCCCTTATGAAAAAAGGCTGAGAGAGCTGGGACTCCTTAGCCTGGAGAAGAGAAGGCTGAGAGGAGACCTTATTAATGCTTACAAGTATCTGAAGTGTGGGTTGAAGGAGGATGGAGCTGGACTCTTTTCAGTGGTTCCCAGTGACAGGACGAAGGGTAATGGACACAAGCTGGAACATAGGAAGTTCCATTCAAATATGAGAAAAAAACTTCTTTCTGGTGAGGGTGACAGAGCACTGGAACAGGCTGCCCAAGGAGGTTATGGAAAATACCCTTCTCTGGAGACCTTCAAGATCTTCCTGGATGCCATCCAAAGTAATATGCTCTAGGCAATCCTGCTTTAGCAGGGGAGTTGGATTAGACCATCTCTAGAGGTCCCTTCCAACTCTGACAATTCCTTGATTCTGTGAAAAGCCTACAACAGGAGGAGGTGGCTCTTTGCAGACTGCTGAATTGAAATCAGTGTGTGGACTCAAGAAAACAAGTTTTCCTTTAGGACTGTACTCTTGTATGTACAGACAATAAATTCAATGGGTAGTTTTGCTGATATGGAACCTTACAAACTTTCTTTTCCCCTTCCAAAGCTTTTTCTGTGTCAGGTGAAATGGTTTTATTGTCCATAGCCTGTTGATAGTGATGTGTCTGTTCTGCTGCTGAAAGTACGTGATGTAGCCAAAACTTCCTTTCACCGTGGACTTTTTTCTGAATAATCCGGCATATCATGCCTGATGAAATACCAAAAAATTAATAATACCTGTTGAGTAATGTTGGCATTAAAGCCTGTTCCAGGTTCAGAGCTCACTAACCCACTGTGTAGATTTCTGTTGCTTTTGTTAGGCTTTTGTTCATGTCTGTATTCCCTAGAGGAAGCATATGTAAAATGTTAAAGCAATACTGTGCTGAATGTAAGGTACATATGAAGCATAAAAGTAACTTGGATTCTTCTGACTGAATGTTTTCTTTGCTAGTTCCCTTATGATTGAAGTAGCTTTAAAATAACAGTCATACTCAAACTCAAGGAACAACTATACATCAAAGTTATTTTCAAACTTTTTATAATGTTATGATAAAAATCTGTTCAGTCCTTCACATTTGCAGAAAGAGAGAGTTTTTCTTAAATACATCAATCAATTTTTGCTCTTAAAAAGAGAACCTCTGATTTAGCAATCCTGGCAGTTCAATAGCTGGAGTTTTCTACCACTTAAGCTATGTAACATCTGAATTATTTCTTTCAACATGTAATATCTACTAAGGAGATCAGTCATTTCAGAGACAAACTAAAATTGTGGAGGTTTTAGTGCAAGTGTGAAATCCCCTTTCTTACTTGATTTTTTTTTTTCTGAAGAGACATTCTCTGTAGCTGGCAATCTAATCTTTAGAATGGTCTGCATTTATCTTTTGAATGAGACATGAAATGAAAGCCTTAAACACTTCTGGTCATTAAAGATCCAGTTGAACCAGTATCCTATTTCAGCTCAGGTAATTACATTCTGCCTTCTTTACCAATGTCAGTCAGGAAAATTACCCATTTGAAAATGCTCTCTGGCTAAGCATGGAGTGGCACCAGTGCCTTAGCTTCACACATATGGCTCCATTTCTGAGGCAGGTTACAGATCCTTACAGCTTTTGATGGCAGTTATATGGTTTTAAATGTGAGGGACTCTTAGGTGGAGTACAAGCGTTGTAGGTGTGTGAGAGTGAGCTTAACTCATCTGCTGTCCTCATTGCACTGCCTTGGAAGTAGTGATTATCTGTGATCTGGATGGCAGAGTTCCAGGGCCAGTTACAGGTTCTTGCACACCTACTGCATCTTCTTCTTGTAAGCTGGTAGCAGCGAGGCTCTTTGAGCTGAGAAAAGCAGAGGGGCACTCGAACTCTGATTAGAAACCCATGTATCATCCTTGCATGTGCTGAAGCAACCCAGCACCTTTATAACAGCGTACTAATTTATTGCCAACTTGTGCTGTAGGTACTCCTCACTTTAAGAGAGAGTAAATAGATTGTTCTCATTTCCAAGATAGTAGTTTAACAAGTAGCCACATGGGTCTGTCCTTCCTTTTGTAGGACTGACCTTGAAAATCAGTGAAAGTTTTCAGGCTCAGAGGTGAAATAGCTTTGTCTCCTTGAGAAGCAGTTTGGTTCTTCTATTGAGTGTTACGAAAATATCAAAACTGGACTGCTGTTGCAGTCAGAAGGTATGTACATGTGTTTTACTTGCTTATGTGACTGCTGATGAAGACTGAATTCCATTGAAGCAATGTTTTGTGAAGATTCTGCTATATTCCCATTTGATGTTTTGGAGCACAAATGGTGCTACAGTATGGGAGAGATGTTTAGCTATCAGTAATGGTTTATGTAATGAAAAAATTCTCTCTGGCAATTCGTTACGATTATGTTTCTTAGAAAGAGACTGAGTGGTTTCTCTGCGTTTGATTTTGTTGTGTTTTTCTCTTCACCATAGACTGAGTAAAAAATGTCCCATGAGCTGTCAGTCCCTGCAGAAGCTTTTAAGTTTAGTAGTGTGACAGGACAGTTTCTTGTCCCTTTCTACAACAACTGCTCTGGCCACCTCTTGTGACAGCCCTAGCTCTAGAAAGCCTGTCAGTCTGTCCAAAATTAATTCAAAACAGGGTAAAAAAATCCCCTGTCCATACCACAAGGGATTTTTGGTTTGTGTCTGTTACAACCCAGACAGATAGTGAATCCTAAAGTTACTGGAAGCAGCTTTTTAGGATTGGACTTTTGTTGCCTGGTAAAGCCTATCTTTCTGTCCTCCACCTGTAATTATTTTGTTTCCTAACTTTGAAATGTCCAACACAGAACTTTTCAATTATTTCTGTTAACTGTGTGGAGAAAGAAGAGATTTAATTCATGCCTCAGAAATTTTATTCCATTTTCTCATCTGAAATCTCGTTTCTCCTCCAACTTTTATAGAGTTCACAGCTGATGCAATTTGCAAGATGTATGTGCTGATAGCAATAACAACCCCCTCAGTGGTTCCATTAATCATTTATAGGCTAGGGAGTCAGATACAGTGTGATAATGCCTAACTATTCCTAAATCTTCCCTTCTGAGATAACTGAGTCATATGTTTCTTTTTGAAAAGATTTATTTTTTTTTATTCTATTTCCCCTTCCCCCATCTTATCTCAGCATGCTTTGTTAGGTGTATTCATTACTGAATAAGATGGAACTAAGTTACATGTGTAGAAGAATGATAGTGGGTCTCTCGGGATACAGAATCTGATCAATAAAGACCACAATTTCCATCTCACTGATTTAACTGTGGAGGATTTTTTCAGACCCTCCCATGATATACATGTTTACATGTATATTGTTCACAAATGTAAAAAGAATTACACCTCCCACTACAGCAGGTTGCTCAAAGCCCCATAAATCCATCATTACATCTTCCTGCTACAATCAGCAAAATGAAATTGGTCACTTACCAGTCCATTTACTGACTGGTTTCAGCTGTGAACTTGATTCACCACAAAAATGAATTGCAGTATCTCCTTTGGAGGAAATTCTTCCAGGAAGAAAGAACATCCAAAACGGGAAAGGTAATACTGTTGACATGGCTACACTGTTGACTCTTGTGGAAAAATGGAAGACATCTCACTTCATTCCATTTAATGTGATTTTCCGTGAATGTTGAATTCAGTCTAGCTGAAGAAGCTTATATATAGCATATTCATGATTCTAGGTAATTGTGTTTCACTCTACTGTATATTAAACACCAGTCTTAAAGGGCATAGACTGTTTTTCTAAGCCAATTTGAGAAATAAAATTAGAAAAGAATTAAGGGAAGAATTTTGTGTCAATCAAAGCTAAAAATGACAAATTTCATAAACTACCTTCATGAGCAACAACAGATTTCATTTTTCCACTGAAGGATAGAGAGTATTTTTAAGACGTGAAGAAAAGGGTCCAACCAAATCAGGAAGTAACTCCTTAATTATTTTTTTTTCTTTTCCCTATTAGAATGTATCACTTTTGAGTACAGAACAAGTATGATACCAAAGGGCTGACCATAGTGTATCTGAGCCATAATGAAAAACTCAAAATACTTTGTGAAAGCTATAAAGCCTTATGAGCTTACTGGTTTCCACAACCTTTTGGTTTATACCATAAGTTGTACTGAAACAGACTGCGAATCTCAACCTATTGTATTTGGTGAAAAATGATTTTATAAAACCTCAGTTCATCTAACAGAATCATAAAAGACTTTATCAGTCTTTACCCCACTGATTTGTCTTACATTATGAGTTATTTTGATTTCAGTTGTCTAGTAATTTCAACTGTCTAGTACAGCTCAGTGTAAGAGCAGGTCGCTCAAAATGCCAACCAAGGATATCCACTGGCTAGAACTGGGAGGCACTGACTACTTTATTTCATGTCTCTGAAGATTTTGGCTGGATGAATTTTAATCTTCACAAGAAAAAAAGCTTGTATTAGTGGACAGTGTTGTAAAGTGTTTAAGGTGGAGATGTAAAGAGAGAATGAATGCCCTCTAATGTTGGCGTTCTGACCTATCAGATCCTGTGCACACAGAAACTGGTGTGCTTAGTGAGGAATGTAAGCACAGAAGCAAAACCTAAGAATGGGGGATCTAATTGCAGTCTTTCTGTCTTCTGCATATCTTATATTTTGGCACATTATGTGAATATTTGCACTGTTTGGAAATGCAGCCACAAGTAAGGTGGCAAAAACTTCCATAGCACAGAGCATCTTTTCTCTAGGTTATATAGAAAAGCCTAGTGTCTTTAAATGTGTTTGGACTGTTACTAGGTTATTTTTACAGCATAAAAGGAAGATATAAGAAGGAGAAAAAAAATCTTTGATGTCTCTGAAAGTTAACTGAGGAGTCAGTGTAGAATGTATTTTATAAAATTCATTGTATGACTGTATAGTCTGTTTATAATCCCATATAAACAGAAAAAAAAATACATTGGGAAGTTGTATATTTCAAGCAGACTTCAGCAGTAGATTCCAATTTTGGGCAGGTCAGCCATAAAGGTGGAACTTGATTGTCATGTCGTTAATTTAAAACAGCATCTTTTTTGGGTTTTTTTGTACCATAGCACTAACATTAGGGACCAATTTATAGATGTGGAGATTATTTAATCTTTGGAAACAATTGCTAATGAATTTGTCATATAAAAGGGGTGGAGATTATAATTGTTTATCCATCTTAATAATTAGCTATTTTATGAAATTCCCTCAGGCTGATCTCCTAAGAAACCAGGCACACACACTGTAAGGCAAGGGATAAACAAAGATCTGGTATAGAGTCATGACAAGTCTTGGGTTCCCTTCCATAAGTAAAGATCCAGAGAAATTGGTGAGGTCATATTGAAGCACACAGCTGTATTAAGACACCCAGACAAATGATTGTCTCTTTAGGTTATTAAAAGCCAAGGTAAAGCCTCCTTAAAAGACAAGTTTATACCGAAAAGGCGAATTGATTACTCTGTTATTAGGGGCTGACTTGGCTGTACATGTTCCTCCTGCTTTCTGAAAGTAACTCCTTTAGTTGCACCTATATATTTTGCAGATATGTTATATATGTATAATACAGCTTGTATTTGACTAAAGTAATCTGCCTTTTAAGAACTCCTGAGAGAGGAGTGTAAAAATTGTAAATGTAGGCAGATAATCACCGTGTTCATGAATTCTCACTTATTTTCTTCCACGTCCTTCTCAAAAATACCCAATGTTGTTGTGAGCATTCTGTTACTTGCAGAAAATAATTTGAAAGTGAGATATTCTAATCTAAATTCAGTGTAAATAGAAATACTGCTAAAATATGCTTTCAAGACCAATGTAGTATTATATGTATGCTGTGGGATGTAGGTCATTGCTTGTTTTCAGAAAACAAAGATTTCTGTGTCTAAGTTGTACATCACAAGTTCTAAACCATAATTTTTAATTTTTGTATATGTTTGCTCTATGGAGATCAGTAGAGGCAAAATACTACATAGTTAACCACTTTGGATGTAGTGGGTTTTTTGTGTTTTCTAAAAATCTGTGCTGAAACAACATATTCTAGATAAGGCTGGTGCCTAGCCTTCTTTTATAGTAGTGAGGAAGCAGAATAAAAATCATATTTTCATTATTCTAGTTGTGGATTTTATCTGTACAACCTTTGTGCGCATATATACATTTAGAGTGGCTTAGGTGGGAGAGGATGCCTGACAAAGGACATAAGAGCTGCACCATCAGGTGAAAATAAGTCAGGAAAAGAGAACTCAAAGCATTTTTCATCTGGTCATTCTGTGTGCATTGGTGTCAGAGGCAGCACCATTAGTTGCAGCACCAGTGTCATGATTTTTCTAAGACCTGTGGCTTTTTCCCAAAATGTTGTTTCTCTGACAGCTCCTCCATGGCTGTGAAGTCAGCTCCACAAGAAAACAATGTGCTGATAAGGTGCAAAACAGTTTATAGTTATCTATGTAACCTTCTCTCTGTGATTTATTATTTTATCCAGATGTGTATAATGAGAATATAAAATGTCTTTAGATGATTGTATGAATGGCTAAATATGTGTGTTGGCTAAGCTCACATTAGGAAGGACTGTGAATTCCTGTTCTTTCGAACCAAGGAAGGTGTCTGCAATGCTTGAAGAATAGTAACTGAGTGGTAAAAAGAATTCTAGGTGCTCTTGAATTGTGATGATTTTATTTAATATTTTTTTTTACATTTGCCTCTTTAGTTAGATGGATTACATGGTCATGTGGGTGGATAATGTAGCATAGATAATTCTATCCTTGTGATGCTTCATAGATCAAGCTTTTGATTTCGTTGTTCGTTTGCTATGAGCAGTGATACTGAGAGCATTACAGCATTTAGATGTGAGGTTTTTTAAAATGACAAAGCAAAATTGGCTTCAGACTGTAAACATGTATTGTAATTGTGTAAAAATTATCAAGTGAATAATATTGTGAAAATATTCTGGATTTAAAAAACACTAACAACCCATATATTGGACTTCTTACTGTAATTTAGAATTCAGGATGAAACCCAGCTTATTAATATTTAAAAGGAATGTCTTGTCTCTAAAAATCAATGAGTAGATGTAATTATTTGTTTTAGCAAAGAGGTTTAAAAATGAGAAATTGTCTACTGGTGTGGAACTGTCCTAATGCTGCCGGCTATGAATATATTATAGAGCTATATCTTTATAGAAAACATTTCTGCCCTGTCATCTTCATTTAATACAGTCATTTTCTGCTTTATTCATTTCACCTGGGTTAAATTTTGTTTACACTGTAATACAATTTAAGTTATTGAATATGATTCTCATAGGTCTCTCACTGAGAGATAGATATAGCACTAGCCTGCAACTTGCCTTTGTTTTTGGTGTCTTTATTGCTGATGTCTGCTTACATCAGAAGTATATAAATAATGAAGCTGGCAAGAATTTAATATCACGGAAAATCATCTCAAAACAAAAGTCAGTAATTTTGTGCGTGTATATTTTTTGTGAGACTTTTTAGGCCCTTATGTTATACTACCTATATTACTTGTTTGCACTAAACCCAACAGAGGAATATGTTGCTCTGCAATGAATGCTCAAGGTGTGAAAATGTAAAGATGTGTATTTCCTTTGATTAGTCTTTTCATTAACTTCAAGCTGTTTTGGCAGATTTTCTTACTTAACTTAATTTGCTCTTTACATATATTAGTATTAAATCAGGCTTTCAAATGCTATATATTGTTTCTAATATTAAAATATATTCTATAATTGACTTCCAAGGCTTTTGAAAATAATGCATTTTTTCCACAAAAACATAACGTAGTCTTGTGACCCAACATTTTCATGAGAGGAAATCCCCCGCTTTATTTTACATCTCCTACTTGAGAGAATGCAGCCAGTTGCCTATGTTTATTTTTCTATTATTCTTCAGTATTCTGGAAACTTTTTTTTTACAGTTTTGAGTAGATCTGAAGTTTCTTATAGCAGAGAACCCATATAAGTGGTTAGGACTCAACAAGATGCAGACAAGTGGCAGGTAAATATCCTATACGTGGTTCTTACTACTTGAGCCACCAGAATTCCTTGATGGTTTTTCATGCCACATATTGTACTGGTGATTTTTGTCCACTGGGGACAAAGGCTGGCTGTAACTTGCTCAAACACTGCATAACATGACCTGTCTGAAGCAAGGCTTGAATATATGTCTCTGTTGTAAAGGAGAGGGATTTTAAATTGCCGTTCCACAGACAGGGTGGAGTGAGCTGTTGGATTATGAACATGATGATTTGTAATTTCTCTCCATAAGAAAACTTTTGTGATGATCTTCTGTCCTCTTGTTTCCACCACACTGGTAGGGAAGTGTCTTCACTGGTTGTTCAATTAGTCTGATATAACAGGTAGTTGAGTGATACTGTGTTAAGGGCAGCAAAATTCAGGCATGTTCATTGGGGCCCACTGTTATTTGGTCTAGGTTTTGTGTGTGTGTGAGAGATACAACAGAGATAAATAGAGAGAAGCCTCCTCATACAGAGTGGCAATGAGACTATTAGAGTGTTTGCTTGAAATTGAGACTGTTGCCCATATTTCACCAACAGTGCGTACTGCTTTTCACCTATTTTATTCTGTAAAAGATAGATGTGAGTATCTGTTCTTAACTTACAATAGGATGTCTTGAAGAAGAAAGTTTAGGAGATGTATTAGTGGTTTGACTGCTGGAAGTCTGAGGACAAGCTCTTTGAAACTATCCTCATGTTTTCAGTTCTTTGAAACCAGATCCGTCACCTCCATGAGTGCTATGGAAGCTACTCCTCTAAAATCGGAATTCGTATGCTACAAAATCCTTGCAATTCCACTCGATGTTTCTTTTCCTGGCTTCCAATTAAACTCACTCAACTTCATACCTTTAGCTGCTGAATGCTGAAAGATGGATTATACAAACCTCTTTGATACAATCTCTAAACTGTATTTGTTCTTTCTTCATTGCCTTCTCCTTCTTTCCTCTGTGAGTATAAGATGAAAAATGGTCCCATGACTGAAAAGAGACTGTGCCTTTTGCTTTGTCAACAAAGGTCTCAACTCCTATCCCTATTTCTTCCTACTGCAAACTTCGTGTTAGATTGTGGAGGTCTTATCTGGAAATAGAGCATCTCATAAATCTGATGGCAGTTAGCTTCTTAGTGAGAATTTTGAAGTTTATGCTACTGAAGGTTGTGAATTTTGTAGTTGTTGTTGTTTGAATTAGTTATTTTTACTGAAAGGAGGTTGTTAGTACAGTTAGACATCACTCTTCCTGCTACTGACAAAGGCACAGTCTTTATTGCAGCTCACTCTTCTGCAGGCTGTTGTCTTGGTGCGAAAAGACTGATTTGGCCATAAAGCAAAGAGGAGAGATGCTTTCTCCAGGTTGAGAAGAGAGGGTTGAATATGTTGACATGTAACTGATAAAAGAAGGCAGCCTCATCTGTTTTAAGCACTCTGTGATTGACAACTTTCAACTGTAGTGGAGCCTGCTTGGGTCTGGATTAAGAATGTTGCGATGAAAACTCTTAGTTACTGATGTTTTTGCTTGATTGCATGTATGCTTAATTTCTGGTGAACCAGGGAATTTGAGTTATTTTTGATTCTTTTACCTGTCTCCCCTGCCCTGGCTGTTGTTGTTAATCTCTGCAGCTAAACAGTGGATTTCTTTGGCATTTGACTCATCATACAGAATCAACATAGGAGAAAGGGAAAAAAGGGAGGGAGAACTTCACTTAAAAATTTTTAACTTTAACAGACAGCTGAACTAGAGGCTTAGGTTGTTTCAAATCCCTATAATGCTCAGGAAATGCTATGTGCACTTCCACAAATACTAATTAGATATGATCCTCCATTTGTTTGTGTGTGTCTGTCCTTTAAGTGCAGGAACTAGTTCTGTCTGTGGAAGGGTGGGAAGAAGCTGCTTTGTGAAGACAGCGTTTTGTGCTCTGTGACTAAAATAAATTATGGCTCTTTTGGGCTTGTGGTACAGATTATTTTGGTCGCTCACAGATCTCCTGCTGCTCAAACACACTGGGTAACAAATGCAGTTCTTCTAGTTTTCCCAAAGCTTGTTTTGATCCTCTGCTGAAAACAAGATTATTGTCTGTTTCCCTGGCCACCCCAGGTTGTCTGTTGATCTTTCTTCATCTGGCCTGAGACCATGTAACAGAGAAATAATGAAAAGGATGGCCGTATCAAGGAGATTAGTAGGTCTTGAGTTTTAGAAAGCAGTCTCCTCCTTGCTGATTAGCATTCCGGATGAATTCCTTTCTTCCAAAGAAAAGAAGGCTGTATTTTGCCACACCAAATTACTGTATCCATGTCAGTTTTAAATCATATATATATGAAGGAGAATAATCTCAGATTTAAGGAAGGTTTAAACTTGAATCAGTATGTATAAAAAAAAAATCCATAAGCTTATGTATGTGTCCTATAAGACTATGGTTATTTGGTCCTTCTAGTCAGGGATATACAACAGGACTACTGGCTATGCTAATCAAGAACCATCCGTAGTCTCCTGAATATCAGATTGTTTCTTCTGCTGCTTTGAATTTTACTGTTTTGGATGATAAAATGTTATGATTCAGTTATTACTATTGTATTTGTTCACAGCTGATATGGATAGAGTTGTTTTTGTGTAGTTTTCTCATCCAGAATTGATAGGGTGATTTGACCTTTTCTCTGAAACGCTGTATTTTTCTAGTTTTGGGAAATATTTCAGGCTAGTGAAGTCTAAACAAACCACTTCAGCACCAGGAGAACTAAAGAAATGGTGTAAAATGTGCTGCATTACATGAGGTGTGCAGTTTTACATTCTGTATCTTCTTTACATCTGAGCCACAAATTGGAAGGAAAGGTAACTGGTATCAGCTCAATATGGACGAGCTGCTGAAGCAATAACCAAGAGGGTCATGTGTGGAGTGGGCAGATTGGTAACAGCTCAGGTTCAAACCTCATCTACTCCAGTGACAGAGAACTGGCACAAACCCTCCCTTAGAAAATCACAGTCAACGTAGGAAGTTTAGCTGAATGATAGAATATTAAGTATACTAATAATAGTAGAGTCTTGGCAAGTACATTTTGTCACTGGTTAGCATGTTAGGTGCATATTTTTAACTTGAAAATTCTACAGAAACGTCACTTTGTGCAGAATGCACAACCACCGACTAGCTAAAGTTTTGTTCCAAAGACTACCCTGTTTCTGCTTCCAAGTGCTGTTCAGGCTGTGTGTGCGCAAGCAGTCTCTGCATGAGTTTGGCAGAAATTCGGTCCCAGAGCAAGTGGTGGAGAAGGGCAGAGCTGCTTTCTGGATAGGTCACAAAGTTTTCAGATTCCATGGGTCTGACATGACCGAAGGCTTGGAAATAGGGTGCTATTAGACAACATTTTCCTTTCTTTAATTACAAGAATCTGGGTCAGTTCTGATTTTCTGTGTACTTCAAACCTAGCTGCATTGAACTATGTGTTGATGCATTTTAGACGTCAAGATGAGCAAGATCAGATGTGCTGCTTCTTTAACATTACTGTTAAAATCTCCACAAGGTACTCTACACCCGATTTTGCTTTTCCAAAATCTAATGTGACCAGTTACCCATGGATACAATTAACGGAAGCTAACCTTCACAGTCCCTTGGTCTTGCTAGAGCTCTGGGGAAAATCAGGGTTTTTTTTTACTGTCATTTAGGGCTATGTATGGGCTGGAGAAAAATGTAGTTCTGTTGACAAAATGAGCATGGAGAGATGTGATAGAACTCCAGCTATTAGTTCATACAAAATCATTGTTCGTTCACATAAAAATATTTTCTTAAAAAATGCCTTGTAATTAAAAGGCACTTACTGTTTTCTGATTCAAAACAGGAGTCCCCACCTTGTTCGTTTTGACAAGGTTTAATGAGTTATTAGTCTTATTTCTGAAAGAGCACTGATGAATAACCTTCACAGGAGATTAGGTAACATCGTACAAGTACAAGGTGAAGAAAGAACCATATCCTCTGTAATAAAAGAAGAAAATATATTGGGTTTTGAGATACCACCTTCTCATATATGAACTACTGCTAAGTTTTTGCCAGAAATTTTGATGGTTAGAACAATGTAGTGTTTCTTCTTTTATAGGAGTGGCTCAACTGGCCGGTTACGCTTCAGGGTAGTTTTACACTGAATTCTATTTCTGCCTGTTGTTGTAAGGCCGGCCCAGCTGGGAGGCTGGAAAGTTTGGAAACAACCCCAAGAGGGTTGAGTGCAGAGGACCAGTCTGAGGGTTGGCTGGGCTTGGTGCGGCTCTGGAGAGATGGGAATAGTCCTTGTATTCCCCGTGGCAGCCAGCCTTTGTGGAGATGCACCACTACCTCTCTGAGATGGAAGGACTTTTGCATTCATCTCCTGGCACAACTCAGAAGAGGCAAATAATAGCAGAGAAAGCAATAAGAGTCATTTCCTAAACCTCGTCTCAGCAATGGCCACCCTCTTCAGACAGCCGAACACTGCTTGGCAGGACATGTTACAGCTTAAATGATTTGACTGGGAAATGAGATGAGAAAGGGCATAAACTCGGGCTTAACACCACCTTTCCAGTACCACTCCAATCTGAAAACCAAGTTGCCTTCTAGCAGTCGAGAAATGTGTGGTGTTGAGGTGGGTGGATGTGTTCTGTATCTTTTTCCACTCTGTGCCTCCGTGTTGGCTAGGTTTGTAGTTAAACGCCCCTCTTTTCAGTTTTGATTCATCTCTCATTGCTGCTCATGTAAAAGAGCTTCTGTTTCTCTCCACCTACAATATTGCCTTGCTAGCTGAAGTCCAAAGTATTTTGGGAAAGTCATAAAAGATGAATTTTGCTTGTGTTATTTTAATTAGGAATCAGATGTTGTCTAGGAGTTAACAGACACCATTCTAGACAATAACAGAGCTGTCAGTTTCTTCAGTGCAAATGTCACGGTGATATCCTTCAATATCTTGTAATGTAATTTATGTGTTCCATTTTATGTGTGTATGGTTTGTGGCACTTGGCATCTAACACTCTTGAATCAATATTTACCAAATAAAGAATGCAGATAACTGCCTTAAAATATGATCAAGTATATTGCCGACTTTGAGGGAAATAATCTGATTTTATTCTGACTTAAACTGGTTTTATAGTACTGTAACTTTTGGTGAGTTAGTTGGCAGTAATGAATTATAGCAGAGTAAATTTTCTTGGAATCTGTGAGCTCATTTTTTTTATAGTTCCATTGGTGTTTCTCCTTGACACGATGTGTAATACTTTATCTGTGAACCTGGCTGAACAGAAATATCATCCTCTGCTCAGGAAGTTGTTAGAACTTGGTTCTAGGGAGCTGGCAAGCTCTAGTTCTCTGAAGTAAAACTCTTTAATGGGAAGGTTCTTCAGCAAAATCCCAGACACTTTGTGGGCTGTGAGACAGTAGGGGAAAACCAAGGTAAAAAGCTGAAATAGAAAAGAATCCTGCCCAGTTGGATCTGGTGGGCTAGCAACAGAAGCAAGTTACTGAGTTTTTTGTCAGGAGGAATAGAATTAGGAGGGCTTTTACAAATACCAAACTGTGCTTAAATCCATAGGACAATGCATAACTCTTCATATCT
Source organism: Thinocorus orbignyianus (assembly GCA_013400375.1). NCBI lineage: Eukaryota > Metazoa > Chordata > Aves > Ciconiiformes > Thinocoridae > Thinocorus > Thinocorus orbignyianus. The sequence continues at coordinate 392,227 of VXBW01006761.1, forward strand.
ATTAATTTTAAACACAATATATGGGACATTTGTTGCCTCCTCTTCTTCAGTACCAAGATCTGAACTTAGAGGTCTGTGTTGCCTCCTCCTCCTTCCTGAGTTAGCTGCACTTAGCAGACTGAAGTAATGAAAACGACATAAGGAAATGGATATTTTCTTGCTTCCTGGTACTGAGTTTGCTGAAGTCAGCAACTGAATAAAGAAAACTTGAGACAAAAGAATGGCTTAGGGCCAAGTATGCCAGTCAGAAGACAAAATTAGACTCAGAAAAAATAAGCTTGGAAGGGACCTTAAACAAGTCTTGTTGCCCTGTTACAAGATGAGCTGCCCTTTTTCTTTGCGCATCTATGTAACGTGTTGATAAAAAAAATCTTCATGGATGGAGATTACAGAGCTGCCTTAGTCTGTTCATGTGCTTCTCTGTCTTCACTAGTATTTTCTTAGTGTCTTAAATCTATTTTGTTACCATTTAAGCATGCTACTTCAGTCCTTTTTAGAATTAAGTCCTACTTTCATCTTCCCCCCCCCAGTACTCCCTTAAAGTTAGGTTTTCTAGACCTCTTGTTATTCTGTTATCCTCTCCTCTAGATCTTCAGTTGGTCTTTATCTGCCATTGAGCTTGTTGCCTGCTCTTTAGTGAACGTACTATAGCAGCTAAGACCCTACCGGGAGTACTGAACAAAGGTGGTGTTGGCTTTGATTTCACTTTGGTACAGCATCCTCAAGTCATGATCTGCTCCAGGACTTGCTCTGCTGCATAGTTCCCCTTGTGAGGTTGTTCAGGGAAGAGGAGTTGGGCCAGCAGCAGTGTTCATGGTAGAACAGCCTGAGCCCAATGACTCACCTTTATGTCATCTCTTTTAATTTCCTGAAAATTGGCCTGCATTATTTAGCCATTTTCTGCTAAGTAAATCAAAACATTTCTATGTGACACAGCTGATGAGGAGCACTCTTAATGAGTGTTAGAAGGTTATCATTTGAAATCCTGAGCCTTTAACTTCCACGTATTTCAATAATCAGAGGAATCTGTGTTTGGTTAAATGAACTGTTTAGATTTTCCAGCAGAATTATCTTTATTCTCTGTGCACACATATGTAGCTTAATTAGCAACACACCAAGATTTCACGTATAGCTCTTTCAGGTATAAATGTCTTGATATATTTTTCTGTCTTGTAAGCTTACGAGCAACATTGAAACACGCTGTAAATATTTCCACTTTTAAATGTAAAACGGCTTTTACAAACCCCTGAAAACATTACAATAATGCTAAAAAATAGATGAAGCATTATTTGACCTGAAGCATGATTGTTTCACTTTCCAGTGTTGCAAGCAAATAAAAAGCCTAGTTATTTTGACCTGCTCTACTTAAAATGTTAATTGTGTAATATAAAGTTTACAGATCTTCTGCCATTGCTAATCTCAATCTTCATTTCTCTTCTTAATTGCACATTTGAACAAGAAATCGTAATGTTTTTAAATTAGCTCTTACGATCTATTGGGCCTAATGTGAAGGAGAAGATAGTTATTTGTAAACTAAGTGCTTTATATCTAAACAGATCTGGCTGATTCCCAGGAACATTGTAGGAGAAGTTGCAAACATAACAAACATTTTTGAAAATTTCCTATCAAATAATCAATAGCTGTACTTTATCCAGTCCTTTTCCTGTCTCAAAGAAGCCCATGTTTTGTATTCAAAGGGTTGTTAGGCTACTCTAGGAATAAATGAGTGTTCTTACTGTGTGATGGCTAGCTCTTGACAGCTAACAACAAAATTATACTGGAAATTAGGCAAGTTCTGTTTACACAGAGAAGGGAAAGTGCATCACAAGGTTTCCCTGTGGTATCTGGTATAATGAAGAATAAACAGTACTGTCCTCGTTAGAATATTATCATATATTAACAATTATTATTAATTAAATAATAAAGTCTCTAGCATTTTATGCGGTATAACAGGCTTTCAGATGATCTGACTTAACTCCTACTTCCCATGGGTGACTGTGTCACATAATCCTCTTTATGGATTTGTCAGACCTGTGCTAAAATTAGATATTTCTTTAAAAAAATTATTAAAAAGTAAATATCTTACTACTCAGCCCGCAAAGGTGTTCCAGACAGTGCTGCTCCCGTAGCTAGGAACCTTCCACTGATTTCCAACCTGGACTTATTCCTGACATTCAATTCTCACTTGCATTGGTGTTCTACTGCTTGTCATTCTCTGTCTTAAATAAAAAAATACATATATTTTTTTATGATTTGCTTCTAATGAATGCAAACAAAGGAATAATAGATCTCCTCCTGGCTTTGAATGTGCCAATAAAATAAATGAGGAACACTAAATAAAATAGTTTCATAAAATAGATTATTGATTCATGTGATTGTCCTAGTGGCTCTGTTTGATTTGGGTTTTGCTGTTTTTTTTGGGTTTTTTTAAAACAAATTTGAAAAAAAATTGTATTAAGCATCACTATGCCTTATTTTATGGCGTTAATAATTTTGTGTTTCTGTTGTAAATGCTTCCATTGATGAATTCTTGATAGCTTTTGCTTTTTTCAACAGAGCTAAACCTCCTTATCCTATGATCCTCTGATTGATTAGTATGGTCTTTATTCTCCCCAGTCATTTCTTACTGATAATTGTCCACCTTTTAGCAGAAATGCTTGTTACAAGGCTCTCAAGCAGTCTCACAAGGCACTTTATATCATTACTTTTCATTCCATTTCTGTTAGGCAAGTCCTTATGGCCTTTACCTTCTTTCAGAATGAAATTCCAGTATTCTCTGGCATGAGCAGTGCTTTCCAAAGCTGTACCAGTCATACCAACTGAAGTTGTGTCCCCTTTTCTATGTATTTGCTGAATATATGAGACAAACCCCACGTTTGAAGAAATTACCTTTTTCTGTTCTTTTTTATTTTTTTAATCAGCAGACTTCCAGGAACTTTAAGGATAAAGTTATTCCATTTTTATTGGTGAGTGTACTGAAATGGCAGGGTTGGAAAAGCCTAGGTCTCCAAATGAAGCAGTGACAAAGTAAAGTTAGATGACCTGCTGTAAAGTCCCCTCATTGAATTCTGTAATTAGATGCCTGTCAACATGCCTATTTTCACAGGTAAAAATGACCTGCATGCTTCAAGTTGTATTTCTGTATGTTTCCAATTTAGCTATCATTTCAGGGATGTCCAGCCCTGCACTTAATTTAAGCCAAAGCTATTATAATGAAAATTCCAAAATAAGCTTTGAGATGCAACGCACTGACCCGGAGTGCTCCAAGAATCCAGCCCTGGAATTGGGCTCTTGGTAAAACACACCCTGGACTCAACAGTTTGATCAGAGCTTTTCTGTTTGTGGGTATACATGGCTTGCAGAGGAGCTAATGATATTTTTAGCTTCAACTTTTTGATTTAGGCTGACTCCCTGTTCTTGAGGCATTGCACTTCTCTCTCTCCTCCCATGTAGGCATCTGCAGGAGGGTCCCTTGTAGGGTCTCCTGATGTTGATGTTCCACATTGCAGAAACCAATAAAGATTCTTTTCCCAAGTTTATAAACCTGGACATAGCTTCCTAGGAGAGTGGTTGGGTGACTCTGCTGACCTCCAGTAGCAGTAACTGTTTAATCCAGAGTTGGTTACATGTCTACATGTCCGTGTTTCTCTCCCTGCTCTTCTCTCCTTGTCTCTCACGTGCTGCCTTAGGATTGAGTAGATGGATTAACTTGTTGCTGTTGGAACCTCAGGAGCGAAGCATGGAACAGTTGTTAAAGTTTTGTAATTAGGCTCATTTCAGGATAAAAATGTCTTCTTTATGAGAAGTACTAATACATGGAAATATATCTTTATAATGATAGGCTATGGTGGGGCTGATCTGAAATGTTATCATAATTTCACACGTACTTTCTCTAACCTCACCATGTGTTCTCATTTTCTGTTTTCTTTCTCTGACCATGTTGCTTCTGTCTCTTTGCTTGTCAAAAGATTAAAGGGAGAAAATGTTGTTCCCTAAAGTTCTTTCATTATTCACAGAAAGTGTCACACAGTTTAATTATAATGCAAATAGGAAATTATTTATATCTAGAAAAGACAGGACATTTCATTTAGTACCAAATAGCAGGAATGAAAATTACTGTATTTTCTATCTATGAAATTGTCCAGTCTTTGCTCAATTGCAAATTTTGTTCAGGCTGCTTAATATAGTTTAAAGTTCTGTATTAAATATTAAGTGAGATCCAAACTGTCACATTCGTGAAGTGTTGCAGCATGCAGGGATGTAATTTAATGTCTTCCGTCAGGAAATAAATTCATAGACTATAGATTTTAGTCCTGACTAAGCCACTAACTTAAGTGACTGGAGGTGCTTCCCTCATTTCTCCAGGCTCATTTTTCTCTGTCTATAGAGTATATATCATGACAAGTACCTATAACATGTTGGGTGAATGGCTGAACTTAAGTTGTTGATGCAATGAAGAAGTTGGAATTTGCTTTTAGAGAAAATACTAATGTGTCAAAACCTAAGTTTTGGTATGATTTGAAGTATTTTGTCCTGTGAATCTAAAATAATTTTTTGAAAGTTTTCAGGAGGGAAGACATTAAAATTTTACATCTTGCTTTTCTTGTTGGCTTTTCATGACTGCTAGAGATACTAGTACATATATTAGTGTTCAGCCATTTAATTATAGTACAAATTGGAGAAAAAATAACAAGTTGCAACTTCCCAAATTCTCTTTAAAAAAACCAAAAACATTTAAAATACTGTATACTGGCTCTGGGATGGCCTGCTGTGTCATGAAGTAATAAAAGCAAGAAAAATATAGAAGTTTAAAATCCTCATAAAATAAAAATTCAAAAGGCAGTGATGGGATATACAATTTATTAAAGTTTTTTTGATATAAGAGAAAACAGCCTTTGACAATCAATACTACAGAATATGGATCAGATATTTTCTGATACTCTTCAGATACATTTTCAATAGGCTATTGAAATAGACAACTGTTATGCTGTCCTCTTGCTAATGCACATCAGTTAATTGTCCCAAATTATCATTATAGTAACTGGTAGGCAATTATAAATCAACGAAGACCACAAGCTTTAGAGGTAAGCTATGCTGTTGTAGAGAAAGAGACAGAATAATAACGTTATGCTGTTCAAGAGGCAGAATTTTCTGATCTACAAGACTGAAAAGGACTTTTAAAATCAAAAGAAAATGTTATGCTAAACAGAGTAGTGTAGAAAAAAAAGACAGTGCTGAATAATAAGGAAAATTAATATGAATCTGAGCAATCCGACTGGTTAATTGCACATGAAAGTCTTTCCAGTTTTCTTGGAAATGACAAAAACTGTTTCAAGTTAAAAGGAGCAACTGGCAGCTCTGATCTGTGTTTCTCAGCAGTTTCAGAGCTGGGTCCTCTGTAGAGCCAAAACTATAATGTGATCTACTCTCCCTCGCTTATAGTCATTGTACTGGAACTACAAAGCAGTAATAAAAAATTGGGAGGGTTATTATAACATTGGATTTATTTTTAATTAAAATTTCAAGACTGTTAATGGGCTGCCTGGAACTGACTTTCTAATATTTTGCACACAAGAAAAGTGAGATTGCAAAGACATTTGATTGAACATATTTGGTTATTGTTCTCCCCAAAGGTGCAAGACTGACTCGCGTTCAGGAGAACGTTTCAATTTCCCTTCCTAAATCCTGCTGAAGTCCAATCCGTGTGCTGTCCCCAAGTGTTGATGGGAAGGCTGATTGCCTCCCAGAGCTGGATATGGGAAGGAGTGTGGCGCTTCAGGAGGGATGTGTGCTCTTCCCTTACAGATACAGGAGCTGCTCTCTGTGCTGGGGAATCGAGGCCCTGCCAAGGCAGCAGGTCTCTGCTGTCCAGTGAAGTGATTTGGGATCCATGCTTTTTTAGTAAGCTTTTATAAGTACGTATTTTGGAATAAGATCAGATATGATTTGATGTTAACCTGTTGGAGACACTTTTACTAAGGACAGAAGATAGTACTGGGGAGTTCTTTTGGTGGACATATCTGGGGACAGGTTCCAGGCCAATTCTTTATATACTTTTCCTTGTCTTCATTGATGTTTGGCTCAGGAAGTGCGTGTGCCTTGACTGTAATTTAATCAGAGGGTACCTGAGTGATAATCTTTAACCCTGTCATTGTTCCCTTGAGCGGCATTCTCTGGTGGACACACCAATACCCTTCCACAGGAAACGTCTAGATTTCAAAAGGCTGCTTTAGTGTTCATTTCCATCTTGCTTAATAACATGTCAGTAACAGTGATGTAACGATGTGGGTTACTTCCAGTGACATATCATAATGTGAAATTACAGTTTGGGTAATCTGTTTCTAAAATACTATGGGTAGCTACTAGGTAATGACTGAAGTGATTTACACACACACACACACAGATGTACGTCAAAGCATTTCTTATTAGTGATGCACTGAAATAGTTTGACACTTCAGTTTGAGTACAATGCAGCCAGGAGATGCTTTGATCTACGTGTCAAGCCACTCCTTTGCAGCAAACAGGACACACTTTGATGTAGTAAAAAAAAAGATGGAAATTTCATTCACAGCTAAGTTTAGCATCCTAGCATTTTTTTTTTTAATTTATTTTTTATGACATGAAGTATTTGGAATGGAGCACTTAATCTATGATATTTTATCTCCTTCCTGAAAGTGCAGACTATGAAGCTCAAGCATGTCCCTGTATATGCATCTCAGGATGGGAGCTGCAGTAGGGCACACACAGTACCTTTGCAGTCGTTATGCCAAAGTGAAAGCACAGCAGGATTGAGATAGGAAGCTAAACTTCTTTTCACTGCAGTATGATCTCCATGATATTGACACAACCAAAGGCCTGGGGTCTTGAAAAATTCCTCTCTGGAAAGTTACACTTCACAAAATAAATCTAATGTCTGTGGTCAAGGACACTTCCTCTTTGTCCTTGCCTGCATAACTTTATGCCATGAAATATCTGCTGTAGATAGCTCCAGGGCTGGCAGTGATTGGTAAAGGGATTTCTTTGTATGCTGTTGTCCTGGTTCTGCTGGGGATAGGGTTAATTCTCCCCAGGATCTGGCAGGGATACAGGTATTCCATCCTATGTGGACCCTCCCTAGTCTACAACCGGGAACTGATCCGGGGGGGGACACTGCGGGAAGTTGAGGAAAAGGGTGGGAAATCGCCCCTTGGGAGTGGGCTGGAGTGTCCAGGGTCTGCTTGGCGACCAGTGGTACCATAACCTTGTTTGTAAATTCCTATATCCGTGTTATTGGCATTGTTTTCTTGTTCCCTTTGTTGTCCTGTTAAACTGCCTTTGTCTCAACCCACAAGTTTTGCCTTTTTCTTCTGATTCTCCTGTCAGGGTTGAGAGAGTGGCTGCATGGTTCTTTGCCGTCTGAGGCCAAGCCATGACAACTGCCTACTGCTTTTAATGCAGAAATCTTTTTTTTTCTTTTTTTTTTCTTTTTTTAAGATTTTTGAATTAATAGTCATGGTTAACCTGAAAAATAAATACATAAAAATGCAGTTCTTAGGAAGTCCAATTCTTACCTCATGTCCTTGCTATAATTCTAACAAGTTTTTAAAATGAGATGCTTTTGACTCTGTGTTCTGGTTTCCAGCAGGGACAGGGTTGATTCTCCCCTGTCTCTATCCAGCACAGCTATTCCACCCGATGTGTGCCAGGCCCAGGGGCAGCAGGGAGCTGGCCGGGGAGGGGAGGGGCCACAACCGGAAGTGGGCGTGGCGACGCCATGGCATAGGCGTGTATATGGACCGGCGGCGCCGGGGTACATCTCAGCAGCGACGGTGGCCGTCGGGGCGGCGCGGGGCGCGGTCGGTATGTGCTGGTGTTTGTCTCCTCCATCTGTGTTACTGTTTCCCTGCAATACCTGTTGTTCTGGTAAGCAGTTTTTATCTCAACCCCCGAGTCTGCCTTTTCTTTCTCATCCTCTCCCCGCCGCTGGGGGGCGGCAGAGCCAGCGGACTGCCACGTGGCGCTTTTGTTGCTGCCGAGGCTAAACCATGACAGGTGAAGAATCAAATGGAATACACATCTCTCGATTTGCCTGTTCTCTGTTCTATTTCAAAATAAGTATATCAGTGAAAACCTTGTTTTGAAAAGACAGATATTTTGTGTTCTGTTTTGATGGTCCCAAATTCCTTGACAACTGCATGCTTCACTAGTATTTAGTGTTCATCTGTTTTTAGAGTGATTGTTGACCTGTCATTTTCAGGCAGTAAGCTTTTTTTTTTACCAACTCAAATTATTTAAATCTCATATGCTATGCAATATTAGGTACTTTCATGTGGCCCTAAGAATAATTTGGACTGTCTGTTACCATTTGTTGGCTTAGGTCGTATTTCCTACTGTGGAAGAGCTTCCGCTACTATTTTTTCATGCTTGTATCCTCTATGTGTTTGTGGCTACACCGTCACTGCTATTGTCTTTGTTCATGACTTGAGTCACAGTCACTGTACTACCTGAAGCATCTTACCTAACCCAGTCTTTGATCTGAATCTAGCGTGTATGATGAAGATTGTAGTCTTTGTAAAGATTGTATAGCCCTTGTGTGAGAAGGAACACATCCAGTGCAGCTAGGGAAAGAAAAATATCTAAAGGGACAGTACAAGTGCTTTGCTCTCGGTTTGTTTGGTGGGGATAAAGGCATTTGGGTTGGGTGTCTTCCCCCTTAAAACCATTTTCCCTCCTAAATGCATAAATACATATGGACAGCTTTTTTCACTCTTTTGGATTCTTGATGTTCTGGTACCCTCTGTGCCATAGATCAAACTCATTTCACTGATAATGAAGCTCTGAAACAGAGACTTTGCATACACATGTATACATATGTAAAAACTCTTTGCAAAACAATAACATTCTGTATGTTCATTATTAATCTACATACTATCTGAAGTATATGCTGAAGAGCTAGTAAAGGTTTCTGTAGTATCAAAAAATTTTGCTTACAAATAAATAGAAATGTGGAGACATTTGAACACTGGGGCAATATTAGCACCAGTGTTAAGCCTCAGGTAGTTGTTGCTTCTAATCCTCAGTTTAGTGAGCTAGATAGTATGGGTTAGTGCATGTTAAGAGAGTAAATTAAATTACGGTATTCAAATAATAAAATCAACTGTTATGAGAAATTCCCAACTTTGAGAATGCTGTTGAATAGCAATTACATTCAACTTATGTATAATGAAACTTAGTTAATTCAATGAAATGGGGGCACAAACCCAATTTGGATAAGTGTCTGGTTTTTAATGAGTTGGAGGTCTTATTCATGCAGTAAGTGTTAGCAACTTTATAATTGTCCTGAATAATCAAACCCTTTTTAGATAAATCAAAAAAGTTTTGTTATAATTTTACTTTTTTACAAAGTGTAGGAATATTACATAATACTTAGGAAATGTTTTGAGATCACAGGATGAAGGATGGTACAGACATGCAATATATTTATTATTATTATTAACATTTGATGAGTCCCCTGGCTTTTCTTTCAGGATTTTCTACTTATTTCAGTTACACATTTTTAATTGCTTAGTGAAATGATGTAGTCATATCTCAGAGTTGATTTAATTGGAATTACTGATGTCTGAAGGAGCACCCAAGCTGGGAAAACAGGGGTCTGATCAAAGTCTGCAACTAATGCTTTAGTGAAGTTAAAAATTCAGTCTGTAATTAAAAAATGAAAGAGAGAGCATGTGCTTTCAAAGTCCACATTTTATACTGAGGAGACAGTCACTTCTTATTTATTTGGAAATACTCATTGCAGTATTTGAAAAGAAGGGTGACAGTAATAAGTGAAGTTTTTAATCCTGAATATTTGCTAAGTGTTTCACGTGGAAGATTTTATTGGATGCAACACTATACTTTTACACCTACTGGTATACTTTGTGGTCTTTAGTTATATTTAGAACTGCATGTAAAATGAGAAGTTCTTTAAGATAGGTTTCAAGATTTTTTGAATTTTTTTTTTTGATAATGGGAACCAAGAATTTTGAATTTTCTGTGGGTGAATTTTTTTGTCCTGACTGAAAGTGCATATAAATGTTTACAATTTTAAAATGCGTTATAACATATGAAATCTGATTCGAGTTGAAAAAAAAAGAATATATTAAGCAGTCAGAAAGTCTGTATGTGGGCTCACTGACTACTGAAAATGAACAGGACAGTTGTTGATCATCTCTAGTCAGGTGGAATGAATCCTTGCCTTCATTCTGAATGTGTCAGGTGTTTGAACTGTTGTGTTTGTTTAACAAATTTTACTAGATTTTTTGCAACATTTTCCCTCTGATTATCTAGTACAGTGAAATATGGCGCTGTCCAGGTTAACTGGGAAAACATGCTTTTTTGTATTTCTCTAACTTACTGGAAACATGGGAAATCACAACAGCAAACTGCTTTTTATGGTTGTGCACATGATGTGATAGAGCTTGGAACCTGGGTAAATTCAGCTGCACTGGGAGAGGCAGGGAACATATGGAAGGTAGTGGCACTAGATAAAGTTCAAGTAGACCAAAATTGAGAATGGTTTTTGCTTGCATTAGGAACAGGGGGAGATAGGCTAAGTGATGCAAGATCCTTGACCTCTCTTCTTAAACAAGTCTTCCTTTTTATTTTGTTATTTGATCTGTTTTGTGTAGGGTCTTTTCGAGTACCCTTCTTACTATCAGAAATAAATATGTATATTTCAAGGTGGATGGAGGTCTTCCACTGAGTGAGAGCAGTTGCAGTCTAACACACTGTGTGTGGAAGACCCACCACAGACTTTGTCCTTTTTATTGAAACTGGGTTCATACAGTCTCCAAAAGTATGCATTTTTAGCATTTGCACGGTATTGATCAGCACTTCCTGAGCCTTTTTCTTCCCTAATTAATGATGCAGAGAGCTTTACACTATTCCGCTTACGATCTCAAGAGCTCTTTTTACACTGCTTGTTTGGGATTTGCTTCCTTGGGAGAGTTTATTACTGTATGAACAAAAATGCTTCTCTGAAGCTGTTAATCATTTCAAGATTAAAAAAAACCTAACTGAGAATATTTTCCATTATTATTAAACTCTCAGGGGTGCTATAGGGCGTGCATGTTATTATAATCTAAACCTGCAATTTGGCTTTGCTTCTTGTTCCCTTTGGCACAGTGGTATGCATGAGGATTTTAAGGAGAATGGCTGACACTCCCCCACCCCAGCTACAGTGAAAAAAATGTGCTTTTAATAATTTTCTCATCAGCTGCTGCCTCCTGTTAGCAATGAAACTGTTTTGACAAGTGTTATTTTGTCGGAATCATATTTGATTATGGAAGGGCTCAAACTAATCAAAAGAACTTCCTAACATTGTGGACTGTTGGACTGCAGTACAATCTTCCCAATGCAGTGGAGAGGAACTCATCATGTGAGTAATTTTAAAATTGGTTGAGGCAAATCACCAAAGAATATATGTTAGGGAGCATTTATTTTCTGTCACAGGATGTGCCTAGATAAGATAATAGGCTATTTCTATGGCTTTTTGATGTTGAACTTTAGCATTTCAAGTGCTAGATAGAGTGATACGTTGGTTATGCATTGTACCTAAAGACTGTGCATGAAGTGGTCTGCTAGGATTGGATAATAGTGCTAAGGCTCATCAATGAAGCTTTTATACACAGAGATGGTGTCGTTTGAATGATTCTTTTTGTGCAGTGTACTGGATTGCAGACAATTTGGACATTGGGTAGAGAATGCTGTTTGTCAGAGTTCTGTTTTATAAGAGGTTACATTCATCTTTTGTAGCTCTGATCAACCAATTTGGAGCCTGTATCCAGTTTAGCTTTTTTCTCTGGAGTGAGCAGTCCATTTGAGACAGAACCCACAGAATGACAGAATGCTTGAGGCTGGATGGAACCTCTTGACGCAATCTTGTCCAACCCTGCTTCTTGCACCAAGCAATCTAGCACCAGTTGCCCAGGACCATGTGCAGCAAGCTTTTGAATATCTCAAAGGGTGGAGGCTCTACAACTTCTCTGGCCAACCTATGCCAGTGCTCGTTCACTTTAACAAAAAACTGTTTCTTAAAACTGAGAGGAAACATGCTGTGTTACAATTTGTGCCTGTTGTCTTTGGTGCTGTCACTGGGAATGACTGCAAAGAGAGTGGCTCAGTCCTCTTTATACTCTCCCTTTAGGTATCTGTATGCATTGGTAAGATCCCCCTAGAGTCTTCTCTTCTCTAAGCAAAAGAGTCAGAGCTCTTTCAGCCTTTTTTCCTATGTGACATGCTCCAGATCCTTACTCATCCTTGTGGCCCTTCGTTGAACTCTCTTCAGTATGACCACGTCACTCTTGTACTGGGGAGGCCAGAACTGGACCCAGCACTCCAGGTGGGGCCTCACCAGCGCTGAGTAGAGGGGAAGGATCACTTCCCTCGACTTGGTGGCAGGATGTTGCCTAATGCAGCAGAAAATACCATTTGCCTTCTTTGCAGCAGTGTCACCTTACTGGTTCATGTTCAACTTGGTGTCCCCCAGGACTCCAGACTCCATCAACTATTTTGTTTTAACATATATCCCCATTAAGTAATTCTTCTCAAATTTTGTGATCTTTCCAAAGAATGTGCAACTCTTTAAGTGCAGAATGGCAAAATCAGTTGTCAGGGTTTTTTTTATTTTTATTTTTTTTTCTGGCTGATCTATTATCTTTTTTTTTTTTTTAATCAGGTATTTAAAGTATTTTGAAATGCAATTGTACAGTCTGTAATGTTTTTAGTTTTTAGTATGATCTTACCTGCCAGTATAAGAATTTGCGGCAGTTATGTATTGAACTGACTTAAAGCAGCTTTTTGCATAAAAGCATTGTGCTGTTAAGGATGGATTTAGATATTTTTTTTTTTAAATCTACATAGTCCTAGCTGTGTAAAAGTATACCTCTGTGTGCTGAGGGCTTCATCGATTACAGTCTACTGACACGATAGACCTCTCCTGTTGATCTTGTTCTCTCATTTTATTCTAGTATGCATATCTAATACTCTGAATAGCTGCTCATGTATAATACATGCAGATACAATGCCAGTATCAGAATTTAATTGAATTAGTAATTGGGAATGAGGATACTGAACACTCTTCAGAAATAAAGTCCACATTCATGAGTCAGGAGGGGAGTGAAGGCTGGTCTTCCATCTATCTGGTTATATGAGAACATCTTCAGAGGGAATAGAGACATGGTGACCCAAATGACAGGACAGTGGCCTGGAATTACGAAATTGAGGAGCTTCTCACACATTGGTTTGAGTAGCTGTGGGCAATTCACTCTACCTCTGCGTTAGTTTTCTCACCTGTAAATTGCACATGGTATCTCTCTATTCTACCGTAGAAAATGACAGAATCACAGGATGGTATGGGGCTAGGAGGGGACCTCTGGAGATCATCTCATCCAACCCCTTCAAGAGCAGGTCTACTTAGAGCAGGTTGCACAGGAATGTGTCCAGGTGGGATTTGAATGTTGACAGACTCCACCACCTATCTGGGCAGCCGGTTCCAGTACTTTGCCACACTCAAAGTAAAGAAGTTCCTTCTCACATTTAGATGGAATTTCTTATGTTCAAGTTTGTGCCTGTTGCCTCTTGTCCTGTCACTGGGGACCACTGAAAAAAGAATGGCCCCTTCCTCTTGACCCCCAACCTTTAAGTGTAAGCATTGATCAGATCCCTCCTCAGTCTTCTCTTCTCCAGACTAAAAAGACCCAACTCCTTCAACCTATCCTGATAAGAGAGATGTTCTAGTCCCCTAATCATCTTTATAACCTTTTGCTGTACCCTCTCCAGCAGTCCCCTATCCTTCTTGAACTGGAGAGCCCAGAACTGGACATAGTACTCCAGACAGGGCCTCAGCAGGCAGAATAGAGAGGTGGGGTAACTTCCATTGACCTGGTGGCCATAATCTTCCCTATGCAGCCCAGAATTCCATTGGCCTTCTTGGCGACAGAGACACATTGCTGGCTCATGGGCAGTTGACTATCTACCAGGACCCCCAGATGCTTCTCCGCAGAAGTTCTTTCCAGCAGGTCCACCCCTAACCTGTATCAGTACCCAGAATTCTTCCTCTCCAGGTGCAGGACCCTACACTCCTTTCAGGGAGTAGAGGGCAATGAGGTCTCCTCCCAGCCTTCTCTTCTCCAAACTAAACATGCCCAGTTCCCTCAGCCTCTCCTCATTTGACTTGTTCTCTAGACCCCTCACCAACTTGGTGGTTCTCCTCTGGACATGTTCCAGCACTCCAGTGCCCTTCTTGTAGTGAGGGGCCCAGAACTGAACACAGTACTGGAGGGAAGGCCTCACCAGTGCTGAGGCATCAACACTTCCCTACTCCTGCTGGCCACACTATTCCTGATACAATCCAGGATGCTGTTGGCCTTCTTGGCTACGTAGGCACACCGCTGGCTCATGTTAAACTAGCTGTCCACTGATGCACCAATCCTGAGCTTGGAGAAAGTGGTATTTGAGCATCATCCAGCTGTCTTGAGCCCCCCTGGCTCCCAGAGCCCTAACCCATGGAATTTCTCCCATTTTCTCCCAAAATGTTATAAACAAATTAAATGCTGCTCTAGTGGTCTGCAGTTGAGTTTCTGTACAGACGTACTACCAGATTGAGTTACATGGGCAACCTTAGCATGGCAATCACATGCTATTTCTACATAAGTAGGTTGAAAAAGGATGAATTCAGGTATCTGACAAAGTGTTCTGGTATGTTTAGGAAGAGCATGATGTCATGAGACTGTGAGAGGAGCATTCCTGGAGAACTGGGGGATAGTACCAACAGGTACAAAGTGTGAGCTAAACTTTTGTCCTGAAGTGGTGAAGTATCAGTCCAGCAATGACTGGAGTTTGTAGGCAGGCTCTTCTGAAACTTGTGTTCCCAGTACCTCTCTCCAAGTTACATCAAGCACTATGGCAGTATCCTTACACGACATGGGAAGAGTTGAAATACAATAAAATTAATTAAAATATTAAAAATAATTAAAATCCTGTTTGCAACAAACTCAAATGCAATAGTAAATATGAAATAGTTCTTCATCCTGCTTTATATATCCCTTCCATGCTGTCCACTGAGCAGTCTGACTGCAATTCTTATTTCCTAAATCACCCAGCAATCTTTAAATATGATAATCAAACCCTCTTGTTTCAGTTCCAGTGTTGTGAAGTAATATTTGTTTGGACCATCCAGGACCTTTAGGTTGCTCACTCCAAGTGTGCTGCATATTTAGCATTCAAATAGATGATTACGAGGATGTGAGAGACATGCACTAAACTGGCAAAGACATCATCTTAGAGTGTGTATTAAAAATTAATTTCAGTAAATGAGATGTTGTATATTAAAAGAATTAATCTTTAAAATAGCTGGTACAACCAGGCTGTGTTATTATTCTGATACCAATTTAATTCCATTTGTTATTGTTAAACTCATTATTCTAAATTTGCACATGAGTTTCAGATGGTTAAAAATCTTGATAACACCAATCTAGAAGTAGACAATAAAGCATATTACAGCTGTTCTTTAATTGTAATGAATGGTGGGAACACCTTTCGTCCCTGAAAGCAGCCGTTTAGTACCATTAAACCACTGTGTGGGTTTGTTTATTCATGAATTTAGCTTGTATTCACTATCTCCACAAATTTAACATTTTGTGGTTTATTGCCATGTCCTCAAAATAGAAGAGTGGATCAAAGCCTGTACCATTTATTCAGGCAAAACTGTTCCTGCCTGAGAAGTAACTGCAAAGGCCAATATAAATAAAATCCAATTAAAATCAGTCCATTAAAACAGACGTGGCTGCTGAGGAGAGAGAAGTATGTTATTTGGTGCTGATGGTTTGCCCAAAATCTCCTAATGAGTTAAAATGAAAGTAATTAAAAAAGAAGCTAAATGTCAAGGAAAAATTTCCTGACCAACTATTTGAAAACCTGTCACTGGCTTCAGTCAGAGAAGCAGGGAGTCTATATCACCTAGGACACTTAAAGCTATGAAACAAGAAATTGATTATTAAAAATGTCAATAGATAGGACTCAGACAGATGTCTTTCCTGTCCTTTCTGATTTTTAGTATCTCTGTAGCCTTAAGAATGAACTGGCCCCATGAGATTGAGTGACATCCACAAGTCATTATTCAAATGTAACTAAATTATACAGTTATCTGTGTTCTTCTAAGTTACTGTCTGTTTAATAGCTAAATTACTGTAGACTACTGTATCGTTGGTATTCCAGGCATGCTGGTTGTAAACCTGTGACGCGGTTGGAGTGGTATAGTCTCTTCTACTGTGCATTGGGAAAATGTAGCAGATGTTAAGGGTGGCTGTTGTCCAATGTGTTTCTGCTTTGGATTGCATACATTTAAAAAAGAATGTAGATGCTTATTGATAATTGTAGTGAGCTGTCAAAGCTAATGTAGAGATTTAATAGTATAAGAATTAATATTAGAGCCAATATAAGAGCCAATAAAAAGGGTAAAATTTAGTTTATGTAAACCAAAAGAATTATTATTTGCTTACATCAGCAGAACTTTGCATAAAGGTAGGCAGATGGGAAATTTATTTTTCTTTAGAGAGAGAGAGAGAATTTTTAATCCGAGCTCATCCAAAGTAGTTGTCTTTGCTCTCAGGGTTTATTTGAAGTAGTCGAATGACTCCTTTGGAGCAGGGAAACTGTTTGCATAGCGCTGTCAGTGACATCCCTTTCTTCCTATTGCTGTCTCGTGGAAGTGGAGCTCATGTGAGAGCAGGAGATGAGAAGAGGCTCTATGTTGCATAGAACCTATAACTCTAAGGTGTTGGCTAGGCGAGTTTTCTGATGGTTGTATGTTGAAGAAAAACATTGCAAGGTGGAAAACAAAGCTGTAATGCTCTGGAACTAACAGAATTAACTGTCAGGGTACTGTTTTAATTCAGGAAGTTTGAGACCTGTGTGATCCTTTCTTGTTAGTACATGCTTTTCCTGCTTATAGGTCCCCTGATCAACAGAGCGCTATAGATAAGGATCTTGTATTTTTTGCATGAAAAAGAGCACAGTAAGGGTTTGATGAACAGACACTTTTATAATAAAATTCTTCTGTCTCATTGAAACTGTAGATTGCTAGCTATTACATGACACTGAACAGTTTTCCTTTCAGTATTATCACACAGTGACTTAAATATGATGAGGCATTAGAAAAGACTGAATTATTTTAATTTTACTTTTTCATTGGATTCTGAAGCCATTGTGCTTTATTTTGAGGTAAATTATCCTATTTATCTTGTCTGCATAAATACCTTTATGAATAATTCAAAAGGCTGAGATGCTAAAAGTAAAAATTACAGACCTGTCCTTAAAGGACAGGATTTAACATCCTGCAAGAGCTTATTCAAAACCAACTGGTGCCTTTATTCTACAATACAGAAATGTGCCATTTTTGAGCTTTTGCAAAGCCATTATAGTGGAGTGTTGCCAGATCCATTAACAATTCTGTACTAATGACAGTCAGATAACCAAGTGGGGTAAAAGCAGGCAATGGAACAGTTTGTACAGGATCTTTTACATGGATGTTGTAAAAAGGCTTAAATGAAAAAAACTGCAAAAATAGTTCCATGGAGGTAAGAGCAGCGAAGTCTTATGTGGAATTATAGCTAGAAACAAAAATTATTATACTAAATGCAAAGGTAGTGCAGATATTTATCTGAAGACTACAGAGGCAAATTAAGGTTATGGAATATTTTCAGTCCCTAAGGAAATACTAAATTAGCTGTTTCCCATAAGCACTGTTTTAGACTACCTAGCTATTAATATAGCTAGATATGCAGAAAGCCCATGCAAATTTGTGAGTCAGTGAATGTGTTTTCACTGACTTTTGTCAATTTGACTTGGCCATGTGAGATGACAAGGTGAATCTATTTATGTAAAGACTTAGGCTCCTCCATCCATGATAGGATGCTTCCGGGAGGCAGAGCCTGGAGCCCCAAGAGCCATGTGCTCACTCTGCTGCTGGGACCACCCAGGGCGAGCAAGATGTAAAGCATGGGAACACAGACAAAAAGTGGTGTCCAGCGATTGTTTCCTCTGGCCTGTGGTATTACAGAATTTCCAAACAGGATTTTTGGCACTCCTTTGATGAATAGTTGTCATTTTTGTACTGTTTTCACTCTCGGGTCAGAGGTATACACTTCCATTTCAGGTTAACGTAACTTTATGAAATAAGTATATATAGTGTACTCTGGTAAGCATCTGCACACACAAAACATACACACAAAAGTGCATGTAAAGCTCCAATTCTATACCAAAACTCAAAACCAGACTTTGATAGAAAGATATTAATCTTGAGGCAAGCATGCAAATATAGTGCTAGGATCTAAAGATGGAAAAGCAAAGGTGAAGAAAGGTGAATTGACTCTAATTCCCTGAACTGGCCGTTAGGTAGCCACATCTTCCTATGCGGAAGGAATCCTTAAAGGTATTTTCAAAAGCCCTGGTATGCCCAGATGAAATGATCTATTAGGTGAACTAAGTAATGTCATGGTATATGATACACCATTTTACAAAGCCGCTATTTGCAGCTCCCTCTTCGTATTATGAGCACCTTAAATAATTTTGAATGTCTAAAACAAATCCATTCTATTTTCCTATAGCTGCAGAGAGATGTTTATGCATCTGCTACGAATAATGCACAGGACCACAGGAGAAGCTTACAGACCTAATCGTAATATTTTCCTCCCCTTTTGCTCTTTATGTACATCATTTTAAGTGTGGGAATAAGAAACTGCAATGTATTAGACAAATGGAGAAGCTGCTAACAGTTTTCCTTGTTTATACCACTCTTCATGCATATTGGATTACATGGTGCTGCTAATAATGTGTTGCAAAGGAATACTAACTTGCTGCAGAAGCAGGGGAATGATTCCTTCCCCACTCTCCTCCCTGCACCATCAGTCCAGCCTGTCTCCAGTACGCTCATGCAGGAGAAGGCTGGACTGGGGAGGAAGGAGTGCTGAGTTTAACCCGAAGAGGAGAGGAGCAGGGCACCTCTTGTGAGCTGGAAATGGCTCCAGGAGAGGAGAGGTAGTGACAAGGAGCAGAGCTTGAAGCCTTATTTTGTTCTTGTTGTAGTAATTGCTTCTGCGTCAATGGAACATAGGAAGTTTCATTCCAATATGAGGAAAAACTTCTTTAGGGTGAGGGTGCCAGAGCACTGGAATAGGCTGCCCAGGGAGGGTGTGGAGTTCCCTTCTCTGGAGACCTTCAAGACCCACCTGGATGCCGTCCTGAGTAGTGTGCTCTAGGCAATCCTGCTTTAGCAGGGGAGTTGGACTGGATGACCTCTAGAGGTCCATTGCGTTGACAATTCTGTGATTCTGTGAATGGTGTATTTTGTGGCAGATTTTCCCAAAGCAGCCTGCACAGCACCACCTTTTCCTTTGCCCTCTGCTCCTGTCACGGGTAGGGCAGTGCTGAGGTATCTCCGCTGGTTTAAGGAGATCAAGTAAGTAGAGGAAGAATTTATCCAAGTGAAAGCAAGTCCCATTTTCCCAGCTTGGCTGGTTTAAGAAATTGGTTTGTGTCTTCCTAAATGAAAGGAGGTTGCAGGGAGTTGTAAGCTGGTCTCTTCTCCCGGATAACAAGTGATAAGACAGGAGGAAGTGGCCTCAAGTTGCATCAGGGCAGGCTTATTACGCAAAATTTCTACACCAAAAGGGTTATCAATCATTGGAACAGACTGCCCAGGGAGGTGGTGGAATCGCCATCCCTGGAGGTATTTAAGAAAGAGGTAGATGTAGTGCTGAGGGACTTGGTTTAGTGATGGTTTTGTCAGTGTTAGGTTGATGGTTGGACTTGATCTGGAAGGGCCCTTCCAACCTAGACAATTCTATGATTCTAAGTAACAGTGGGCAAAAGCTATAGACAGGTATGGTACTGCACAATAAAGTAATCTAGTCTTGAAATAGTTCTATGTATTATTGTGTATTCTATGTATTGTGTATATATGATGTAGTTCTATGTATTCTCTGTGTTATTTTCTGACTCAATTGAAGAGATTCATGAAGAGACTCATACAATAATAGAATCATGGAATGGTTAGAGTTGGAAGGGACCTTAGAGATCATCAAGCTCCAACCCCCCTGCCCTGGGCAGGGACACCTCTCCCTAGAGCAGGTTGCTCAAAGCCTCATCCAGCCTGGCCTTAAACACTTCCAGGGATGGGGCATCAACAACTTCCCTGGGCAACCTGTTCCAGTGCCTCACCACCCTCACAGGAAAGAACTTCTTCCTGATATCTAATCTAAATCTCCCCTCTTCCAATTTAAAACCATTACCCCTCGTCCTGTCACTAGACTTCCTGACAAAGAGTCCCTCCCC